>LQNS02278160.1:3566798-3582065 GCA_001587735.2 Parhyale hawaiensis
TACAATTGTTCGTAGGACTCTCTGTTGCGCAACATATAAACTGTACGGCACTTGTTGGCACACACGCACCGCGCGTACACGATCACCATCACTTACCATCACCCAGAATGTCCAGGGTTCAGACTAGTGCAGCCGAGACCGAGTGCGCATTCTCTTAGCATGTGATCCCGAGGTGAGGTTCTCCGGTTTCGCTTTCAGATGCTCTGAAGTGCACCGCCTTCTTCTTGACGTTGACCCCTATGGGGGCACTGATCCGTCGGGTATGCTTCCTTTCTTTCTTCGGAGGGTGGCTGGTGTGCTCGCAGCCCCGCTTGCTTCCGTATTCCGTCGAATATTGCGGCTGGGCTCTTTTCCGGAGTGTTGGCGTGTTGCTCATATGACGCCTGCTCCGAAGGGCTCGGGTTTCATCCCGTATCTCTTATTATAGACCCATCTGGATCACACCTGTTTTGTCGAAAGTTTATGAGAGGTTGGTTGCGTCGAGATTGGGTTGTTTTCTTGAAAAGCAGGGTATCCTTCCCCCAACAAAGTATGGTTTTCGTAAGGGCTTGGGAACCTGTGATGCTCTGCTTCACATTTCTCATGTGTTGCAGCTGGCTCTTGGTGGGGGTCATGAGACAAGGTTGGTACAGCTTGACTTCAGTGCTGCTTTTGATCGCGTGAATCACCTTGGGCTGCTCCATAAGCTGAGATTAATTGGTATTGGTGGTTCAGTTCTCGCGGTAATTAGTCAATTTTTATCTGACAGACATCAATGGGTAATTGTTGACGGGAAAAGGAGTGAGTTATTGGATTTGGTTTCTGGTGTCCCACAGGGTAGTGTTTTGGGCCCTTTGTTGTTCATTGTATATACGGCGGATCTGTTTCATCTTGTTAATAATTTACTCGTTGGTTACACTGATGATGTTACTTTGCTGGCTGTTTGCGATAAGCCTAGGGATAGATTAGACGTTTCCATGATTTGGAAATGATTGATTTCTTGTGTTCTAGGTCGGGGATGAGGCTAAATGCGGACGGCAAAACTAAGACAATGCTCGTGTCCAGGTTGCGTACAGTGGGACCTCCTTTTCCTACACTCACACTGGATGGTGTATCACTTCCTGTGGTTGATGACTTGGTAATCTTGGGTGTCAATTTTGATCCCAAGTTGACGTTTGAGCCTCACATTCGTTCGGTTGCCTCACGTGCATCGCAGAAAATTGGTCTGATGAGGCGCGCTTGGAGGGAGTTTGGGTCGGTAGAATTGACACGTAGCTGCTTTAATTGCTTTGTCCTCCCTCTTCTGGAGTACTGCTCTGTAGTCTGGGGTTCTGCTGCCGATTGCCATCTGTGTTTGCTTGACAAAGTGGTTCGTCGATGTGTGTTCACGCTGGGTGGTGTTGTGCCTTGTGATCTGGCGCATCGTCGCAGAGTTGGTGGGGTATGTTTTTTGTATAAAATCTATAACTGCCCCAGTCATCCAATGTCTGAGTTTCTTCCGGATCCATTTGTTCGGGTGAGGTATACTCGGCGTACTGGCGCTCTTCATGAGTTTGCCTTGGAACCGTAACGATGCCGTACGGGCCAGTATTCCCGTTTTTCCATCGTGTGTGGATGTTTGGAATGGTCTTGATGGCTGTGTCTTAGCTGGTGCGGGTATTGGCAGCTTTAAAACTTTGAAAGATCTGTACACAGAGCTATTCTCTGATCTCGGATCTTCTTTTTTTTCATTCTTTTGTTTTCTTCACCTGCTAAGCTGGTTGCGTGGGAATTTGTTAACCTCATGGAGTTTCTCCGCTCCTACGTCGCCAGTCTGGTGTGATTTAATAATAATAATAATCCGAAGTGACTTTTTCATGTCCTGCGTTTGAACGTGGGAGATGAAGAGCTCGGTCTATAGATGAGTTTCGTTCCAATCGTAGTGCTAGCTTATTTTGTCTTTAGCTGAGTTTGTTCGTGGAAATTTAATTTTTGTAGACGCTAAATTGTGGTAATGTTATCACTACTGGAAGCTAAGATATGTTCGGTACTGAGTACTTCTGGTAAATTCTTATAATTGAACGATATTTTTAGATGCTACTTGACTTTCCCGCACTTGAAAAATAAAATTCGAGACTTTTACTTGCAGGAGGGAATTTTGCTCTTCAAACTCATGGGGGTACGGAGACATGAGCCAGAGAGTATCTCACTGGCCTGAGAGCACGACTCGACTTAGGGGTGAAGGTCCACATTAGTGAGGGCAGCCAAAGTCTTGGCTTCATTATAGATTTTAAGCTGTTGGACGAGGAGCATTTTACTTGCTTCAGAGTTGGCTGAAAGTTTAGAATTACGCTTGGTTTGTTTGCTAGAAGAAGCAGTAAAAGCACAGTACACTATACTGACATGGAAAGTGGTTTTATACTGTTAATGTAATTTCATGTAGCTAGTGTTAATACTAATTTCGAAAATTTGATGCAAGCGAATGACAGACAGTTGTGACATGATTAAGCTCACAACTGCACCGCACAACTTCACTCCGCAAGAAATTCTAGCCCACTGAACTCTAGAAACCGAGTAATAAAGAAGGGCAAGAGGCAGCCCCTTCATGACCTCCGCCAAGACCGGTTGGAGCCACTCCTATGCCACACGTACCGTATACGTCACAGTTGCACACAACTGTAGACATCACAGTACAATATGTAATAGAATGGTTCATGTCATATATTTAAGGTTCGCAATATGACCAGAAAATAACAAAGTTTGACACTCAGAACGTCGCCTGAACTACCACATGGTATCGGCGTCTGATGGGAAACTTTTAATTTTAGAGAAGTGTTTTTCACTCTCGGGTGAAGGAAGCGATAGTGTTTGTATCAAAGCTGGAACAAAACACAAACTAACATTACTTCATACTTTTGCTAGTGCTGCACAAGCTCCAACTGATCATATTACCTGCGATCCACCTCCTGCTGTCTGGTAAGGAAGAAGCGAGTGAGAGAGAGGGGCTTGAGCTCTACTGCGAACGTAACGTCAAAAGTTTCACCAGGCACCGCGCCATCCAACACAGCATCGACTTGACACAAGATTGGCGTATTAGATGACGTCACTACCTGAAACAGTTTTCAAAGTCATCAAAATGGATACCGAGTAAAACAAAATAACATAATTTTTTAGTTCTAATACAAGAAAACTTCACACCATCTCATTCATTATAATTCACAAGGATACAATCCCACCAAAAATGAAGGTACATACACATTTGCTCTTGTTACTTCCTCACAGACCCTATTTTCGTTACTAGTTTTGTTATTGTTACGTTACAGACGTGTATACGATAGATAGCCATATATTGTGCAATGTCAGAATTAGTGATTTTTTTCTGTTTGATCGTAATATGTGCAAATTTTACGAGTCAGTGACAACAACAATTCATTCGCATCTGTTATGTATGTGAGACTGGTTCAACCATTCAGGCTAATTATATTGCAATATTGCAGCATTCATGACTATCAAAACTGTAACCAACATGGACAGCACTTAAAAACATTTATATAGTTTTACTAGTTCCATTTTAGACAAAAATTTTTGTATATGTACGGTGTCCCACAAGCGATTGATTCGCTTTTAGCTGGCACGTTCTCAGATTTTAGGACTAAAAATAAGTGTTTTAGACTGCTTGTAATTTTCGTTTGAGAACAATAAAGGTGTTAAAGGTGTAAAGGTGTTAGTCATGACGGACTCACTGTAACTGCCAACGTAAATAGTCATAAGAGATCAACGTTCTCAGGTTCTCAGCTGAACTCTGCAGAGCAGCACAATCTTTACGTTGGGGTCACTCCATAAGAACTCCACCAGAGGTCCCATGGGACAGAGTCGGATTGAGCTAAAAAATTGTACTGTTACCTTAACCTATATGATGAACATGTGCTAAATGTTTTGTCAAAATTCCCAAGGGTATTAGTACTGTGGCTCTCCCCTGTAGGGATGCCAATATGTTAGGAACGAAATGAGTTGTGAGCTTGAAACGTGGCATAGTATGTAATTACCCCCAGGCTTTCAGAATTTGCCATTAGAAAACTTCTATCTCCTATAGTTTTCGGTATACATACATACCTCCCAATTTGTAGTTGTGTTATATGCGAAAATGAAAATTTCAATTTTCACGTTGCAAATGTCATGCTACAATAAATCACAAATGTTTATTGGGGCCACATTCCTTCTATTCAGGCACATGACTATCTGTAGGAAGTTTTTGGACAGTATTGAAATCCCAAATTTGGAGTAAGGGGACTTCAAAAATGGCTCGGAATGAAACCGTGCAATTTCAGACTAATTTTTAACAGCCTAAATCATAGCGTTTTTTCCATACATAATTGTACACAAATGCTAATCGTTTGGTCACAAAATCGGATTGTGTTCTCACCTCCTTGATATTAAAATAATTTTATGAGATGTAGGCGTCTTATATCCCCATGTCAGTTTGTATGTCAGCTACTTTTTTGTCAGAAATGCAGAATTAAGTAAGTCAGTAAATCCAAAAATGAACATAAAATTGAGTTCATTGCCCAACGATAGGCAGCTTCTTCTGAATTGATTCAGGGTTATGGTCAGCATGATTATAAAACTTTGCGTTCGTCCCCTGAAGCTCTGGTGCAGACACAATGCATAAGATGTTCTGAAATAGAACCCAACAGGTACTCTGATGAGCAGAAGGATGCCAAGAGAAAAGACCAGTTTTAGAATGTTTCATGAAGTTGACAAAGACATCACAGTTTTCATATGACCAAGCAACAATGCAGCCCACAAATCAATCCTTGTCATAAATGCATGCAACATTCTTTCCCGGCTGTAATTTAGCAAAAGTCACAACTTGTTGCTCTTTGACTACAACTTCAAAATGAAATTATCAGCTGAGTTCCTTTTCATTTTTAATGAGGCTGTTAAAACTGGGCTGAAACATTGGTGGAACCTTGTTCCTATCACGCTGCGTGCACTGTAGACTCGTGCTGGTAAGTCAATGTCTTTCTAATTATGGTTGATATCCACCACTGACAGAAAAATTTGAACCTTAGAATATTTTCACAGCACCAGTCATACATTTGAGAAGCAGTAAGGATGTATCCAACTATAGTTGCTTGAAGGCTTGCTCGTCAAACCAAGAATTTGACCGTTCCACTACGGCCATCGCACGGACTCTTACCATATAACTAATACGACGTTGCAAAAAAAATCCACTCTTCATCAAGGCCATAGTGATGGTGATGAGTGCTGAGGTTGGAAAGATTTTCATAGTTTATATATGGACTCGCTGCTCCAATGCTGAAGTAAAAGAGTTTTCTGATCAATGGAAAATCTTGTGTGATATATTTGCTACCACAGGGGTTATGCAGCCATGGACAGTTATGATATCACGCTTAAGACAATCTGATAGCTCACAGACTGGGAGCGCTGAGGTGTAGCTACCAGTTGATTTGTTATAGATTACAAAAGGGTGAAGTGTTGCTTGAACGATTGTCCAGGGGAAACTTTGTACTTCTTCCTGCGCCACAAAACTATATATATATATATAGTTCTTAGCATGATCTAACATGACAATTGCCTCAATCATCAGAAGGAGTTTCCTTCACTTCACTGAGATGAGTCAGATGAAAACTATGATGTTTTGGTCAACTTCATGAATCATTTCAAGACAGAACTTCTCTCTAGGCCTCCCTCTGTTCGTAAGTATAGCTGTTGGGTTCCATTTCAGATCATCATATGCATTGTATCTGTACTAGAGCTTCAGGGACAGAGCGCAAACTTTTATAAGCTTGCTGACCATGACCCTGAATCATTTCAGAAAAACCGGCTTTCATTTGAGCTATAAACTCAATTTTATGTACATTTTTTGGATAAACTGACTTACTTAATTGTGGATGCCATCGAATCTATGAGTTCAGAGTAGAAATACCTCACATTTTCTGCATTTCTAACAAAAATAGCAGCTAACACGCAAGCTGTCATGGGGATAAGAAACGCTTACATTTCATAAAATTATCTTAATATGAAAGAGGTGAGAACACAATCTGACTTTGTGACCAAACGATGAGCATATATGTACAATTATGTCGGAAGAAATGGATGTATTAGGTAAATGACTACGCTATGATTTTGGTTGTTGAAAATTAGTTTATAATTGCATGCTTTCAGAGTGAGCCATTTTTGAAGCTCCCTTATTCCAAATTTATGATCTCAAAACTGTCCTAAAACTTCCTACAGATAGTCATGTGCCTAAATAGAAGGAATGTGGCCCCAAGAAACAGTTGTGATTTATTGTAGCATGACAACTGCAATCAGAAAATTGCAATTTTCATTTTCACACATAAAAAACACTAATTTGAAGTCATATTTCTCAAAAACTAGATGAGACGGAGTTTTTCTGATGGCAGATGCTGAAAGCCTGGGTGCTAATTAAATAGTAACTATACCACTTTCCAAGCTCACAACTCACTTCGTTCCCAAGATGTTGGCATATATATGGCTGTTCTGAAACATGCACAATTATTATATTGTGGGTTTTCCCGCCGTAATAGATACAAAGACTATAAAACAGCAATTCAACTTTGATTGATACAGTTTAGAAGTATGAGTCGAACTCAAATGAAGTCTATTAGAACAATCTTGGCGAGGTGCACCATGTCTGGCAGGAAATAAGGCGCGAGCATCTCCAACTCCACACGGCTCGGTCGAACGAAATCACTCAGCCGCACGTGCGGCGCAGAGAAGGAGACGAAAAACGAAAAAGAGAAGTAGACAGAAGAAAGCGAACACTTGTGCGGGGGGTCCCTTCCGTGGCCCCACCACACGGGGGCAGATAGGAGTCCCATTGGATGGGTCGTTATTACCATTCGGCGGCCCACCTCGCGCAACAAAAGAGGAAACATAGATAACCTACCTAACTCTACAAAACTAACCTCTTCAGCAGGAACTGCGGTCAGGTGCTACATCCCCTGCGGAGAAGGCACTCGGGACCCTTGGGTGCGTAATGCCCAAACATATTGTGGCAGGAAAAGGGCCTGAGATAATATGCCTCTGAGGGCAACATGCACAATTCACGATCGTCAAAAATGGGGTATACCACCCTACAGTGAAGAGTCACAGCACAAAGACCCTCCGGAATTTTGACAAAATAGTTAGAATATGTTCATCATATATGTTAAGTACCAGTACAATTTTTTAGCCAAATCAGAGTCAGCAGATATGGAAAATTTTCAGACTTGGGTTGAGTTCATATAGAATGACCCTTTGGTGACAGGAAGAAAAACTGATTCTATTTTGGCAGGCAATCCAGCATCACTAGTACGAATTGATGCTGCATATTATTGTTGAGTAATGGCATTACTATAGTCTGACCTTCTTCGTTCTGGCGTTTAGCTGTTGTATCAAAGGAAAAAACCTAACAGAAAAAATAACAATAATAATTGCTATAACATAGCCGTACACGTTCTTTTGGGTTTTTGCTTCGTTAAGCATCTGTTTAGATTATTATTATCGAGGGGATTTCACGACTCAAATTGGATCGGTTGAGCAATGTTCAGCTCTACACTCTGGCGCCGGGTCACATCCCGCGACCTAAGGCTTTTTTTATTATCATATTGGTACTGTCCCGCTATTTCTGAAACTAAGACAATCTATAGCGATCTAAGATAATTTAGTCAGCTTACAGTCGGAATCACAACGCTGTGCTCAGGTGGCAAGAGATGAAGGATGAAAAGAGAAGAAGACAGAAGAAAGAAGCACTCGTGCGATCGGTCCCTTCTGTGACCCTCCGCACTGTTGAAAGTAAGAGCCCCGCACAAAAAATCACTCACCTCGATCGGCGGCCCACCTCGCGGAACAGAAAGGAAATATAGAGAACCTACCTAACTCTACAAAACTAACGTTCTCAGCAGGAACTGCGGCCAGATGCTACATCGCCTGCGGAGAAGTCACTCGGGACGCTTGGGTGCGTGATGCCCAAACATATTGTGGCAGGTAAAGGGCCCGCTAGAATATGCCCCTGAGGGCAGCATCTGTTGATTACAATGGCGAAGCTACAATAGATGAAGCTCGGCTGGAAGAAGACAGCACAATCGTAATCCATGAGAACGATGATAGAAACTGTACGCGTCTTCCTTGCCTGAATTTTAAAGTAAAAAGCAAAAAGAGCAGTCAACTCAAATTCTTCGTTACCTTTGCAATCATCTCAAACATAATGTAATTTTCGTCGACCAGATATCATAAAAGCACGAGACGATGGCCACGATTTCCAGCTCAGCTTAACTTTTGCCTGTTTCCTTCAAACGAGAATGACAATAACTACTACTGACGTAGGAAGTAGCAATATTTCTTCTTTATGGAATGAAAAATTGTGTTAGCCTCCGGGTAGCCTTTCTTGCATCTTTCTTGATAGTTTAACATTTCTTTGTTTCATTTCCCCGAGACGAAAAGGGCAGAAAAAAAAAATATGGATGTGAGCACCTCGTGCTTCCCTCACAATGTTCTCTGCAGTTCCCTTCCGTTCGGTAATTTTCAGTACACTGCGGTACTTTTCGTTTCTTTTCGGTACTTTTCGTTTCTTTTCGGTTCAGTGACGTCATCACTCCCCCTCCATCCCTCTGGGAGGTGCTACTCTATATAAGGCGGTCTGAAGCCTGTCTTGCTCAGATCGTCCGGGTAGTAGTGACAGTTTCGTAGGGCGAACGTTGTGAGGCTAGTGGTTTCGATGCCCCTAAGGAAACCTTAGTTTGATGGGTAGTGGAGGAACTGCCCTCCCGAGGGCGAGGTTGATCCTGCATCAGAGAGTGGGTTCAGGGACTAGAAATGTGACCTGCAGCAACGTGTGAGCAGCTGTAACCTCTATCAGGATTGAGGGAAAAGATACTTCACTTGGGGATTCATCTTGGGGAGTCTTCTGTAGACTAAGGCTTGGCCTTTACTCATGGGAGGAGCCACTTTGGTGGAAGGAGAACTCAGCGAGCAGAGCTCCCGTCCCGATCGAGGGTGTAATAGCCCACGACCATCTGGACTGGATGAAGGAGATGTAGAGAAAGTATACAGTTCTAGTGCGTTGCTACTAAGTAGATTAGCAGCCTGACTTCGGCCATCTGGATTGGTATTCAGCAGAGTGGGGATGACGGACACAGAAGTGGGATCCCCCTCTGCCAGCGGATGGGCTAAAGGGAAGAATTCCCATAGATATCACCGTATATGTATTTGAAGAGGCCGGAGAAAAGATTAGACGGGTCGAATTGACTGTGGTGAACGTGTAAGGTCTCAGCTGTTATGAGAAGGGAAAAGCCTAGTGGGAATCTCGTTCACTAAGAGTTGACTGATCGGTATACCTTTTCCCTTTCAGCCACGTGGAGGTGTCCACCTGAAGTAAGACAGAAGCGTGAGCGTAGTGGAGGGGTCCCACCTAGCGGGTCCGTGGGTTCACGGCCCAGGCGCCTGACTTGGGTGATGGACAATTAGGGCTAGTTCGTCCCTGGCCAGGGCTGATCAAGTGGTAGAGGTAATAACAGGGGTAGCAGGTTGAGCGATAGTCAATAGGGAGTGAGGAGTGAGTTCGAGTAGCTGAGGAAGAGAGGTGCCTCAGCGATATTTCTGGTTGAGTCTACTGAACCCTGAGTCAATTGGTGTTCGACAGTTTCGTGGATTTTATCCGTTTATAATGGAGCTGAGCCTCCGTAGCCTTACTGCGCTGACTGAAACTGCCGCCCCAATCGGTCATTGAGGCGGCTCCTTTTAGGAAATTCGAGTGATTGGGTGTCGGAAGACTTCGTAATTAGGTTACGACCTAAACCGAGCTTGAAGAGTAGAATCAGAAGAGAACCAAGCTCTTGCGTAAAGGGACGACAACTTTCAGCTCTAGCTTTGCTGTGGGGGTCTGTGTCCCGTCAAATTATAGAGGTCATTCATGCGGTAGGGATGACATACTGAGGCCGAGACCGCCTAAGTCTGAGTAGACGTCCTATCGTCAGACATCGAAGTGTTGTTAAGGTAGTTGAATGATAACGAGGCTAGAGTCCCGTGATCGGTGTGAAGCTAAAGAGTCGATGGGGAATCAACTGGGAGAAATATTCTTGCCAGCGAGAAGACCGGAGACGGTGTATCTAGGTCCAACGGAGCCCCTTCTTATGAAGGTGGGTGGGGCCGAAGGCTTCTTACAGCTCTGGTTGGGTTCTCCGAAGTCGGCCGATCGGAGCAACTATCTTGGTGGGTGGTGAAAGGTCTCGTTTGCTGCAAGGGCGTACTTGCTTGCGGGGCCTTGCGCTGAGGATGTCAGGAATCTTGTGGTACCGCTCCGTGATAGAAGTAGTTATTGGCAGACCTGTCTCTCATGGAGAAGATCGTGTGTTGCCTCTGGGGAGGCCTCTGCGATAATTGTCGAGAGTGCGGCCTTCTGTTGGGGCCTTTAACCACTCGTGGAGGAAAGGGTTTGCTGGTTTTAAAGGAGTCGGGTAGGTTTGAGGGTACCACCTCAGGGGATCGAATCGACATGGTTCAGGGCACCTGGCATCCGGAAGAAAGGCGAACGGCAAACAAGATGTCATTAAGCTAAAGTCTGTGAAAATTGTTTGTTTGTTTGCTTGCTCGTTTATTTGCTTGTACTTTGTTTGACCCTGCTTCTTCGCTTAAATGGGAAGGAATTCCAGGGATGAATGAAATAACAGGTACCTAGGTGGCAGTAGACTGTATCAGTGATACGGAAATTAAATCTGATCTCGCCTGTAAGGACGGGCATGCTGGAAATATAACTGAATTATAACATATAAATTGACTTTGCTTACAGCTTGGGAGTTAACTATTCGTTAAAGAAGCAAAGGTTCGGTTGATAGTGAGCCGTGTGAGCAGCTCCTTGACGAGCAGGATGGACGGCCGAGTAGCCGAATAACGTGTGGCCTATGACCAGCTAAATAACATTTTAGTGCGAAAGTAAAGAAGATCGTGAAGACGACCCAACGGGTCACGGTTCGTCTAGTAGCATACATTTCTTATACCGAAAAGAAAAGGACCCCTGACAGGGGGCGGACCTACCCGACTCTTTTGGCGTGGCCTGCGCGTTATCAGGCCACCCCCCATTGTCCGACCACCGGACGCCGCTTTGTTTGTTGAGCTAGCTTTGAGTTTGGGGCTCTGGGTAGCCCCTGAGTTGGAGAAAATGCCACTCTAAAGGCGGATGAGACTTTTGGTCCAACGGCATCCCTGAGAGATGAACAGGCTGGTGCCATAGCTGGGTACTCAGCCTTCCGCAGTCTGCTCCTCTCTTCCTTCCCTCGGGTAGTACCACCTGATACTCTTTTCCTTTCCTTTCTCTTCTTCCTCTTTTCGGCCAAAGCCCGTACTGGTGATGGCAGGGTCTGGGGCGCGTGGATAGCTGGCCGCTTTCGTTGCTATCACGACTGTTTATTTGCTTTTTTGTAATTTTTTTGATGATTTCCTTTGCTGCTGGTGTATGTTTATTTATTGTTTTTGCGTGCCTGATAACTAGATATCCGGACGTGGAAGAGGGCCCCGGTCCTTGTTTTGGGTCTCGCTCCTGCCGAATTTTGTGCACTAATGTTCGGGGTTTATATGGTAATTTGGCTGAACTAGCTGTAGCCTCTTCCAATCATGACCTTCTGCTATGTTCGGAGACGCTCGTCTCAAGCCAACGCCATGTTTCTGAGCTGATGATCCCGAACTTTGAAAAGCCAGTGCTGCGGTTGCGCGACTCTTGCCCTGGATTTAGGGGTTTGGCTGCTTACGTTCGAAAGGGTGTTGTTTTGTCCAGACAGCGTGAATATGAGTGTCCATGCTGCGAGATGATGGTGCTTCGAGTCTGTGGCTCATTCAGGAACTTTTATTTGTTCTCGATATATCGCAGGCCGTCTGCTGATGAAAGCGTCTTTGATTGTCTCCTGGATGCAATGGCTAGAATTCAGTCGTAGGATAGGCGTTCTGCCTTTGCCTTTATGGGTGACTTTAATTGTCACCATGTGGAATGGTTAAGCTCTGGGAGGACTGATTGACATGGTCATGCCGCCTTCGACATCGCGAAAGCCTCTGGTTGTGAGCAATTGGTTGAAGGTCCTACCCATTTGTTGGGTGTTCTTGACCTACTGATGACTGATGTTTCTGATCTGGTTGGAGTCTCAGTGGTGTCTCCCATTGGCTCCTCGAACCATGGTGCCCTATTTGCGACGCTGCAGGTTCGTCAGCGGGTCCCCAGAATCACTGTTAGGAGTGGAATATTTTTGAATTCCAGAGTGAATTGGGATGCTGTCTCTGGTGCCATCCTTGCGCTACCTTGGGGTGTTGTGAGGGAGTCTACTGACCCTGAGTCTTCTTTGGATCGGCTTCTCTCTGGCATGGTGCGCGCTTATGTCCCTTCCCGCTTCATAACGGTTAGGACGGGCGATGAGCCCTGGTTTGATGATGCCTGTAGGAGGGCGCACCAGTTATAGCGGCAGGCATATGCCCGTTGGCGTACTAGCCGGTCTGCTGTCGACTTTCAGCTTTTCAGGGAACAGCGGCGTCGGGCTGGTGCTACTTATAAGGAAGCTGAGAGGGAGCACAATTTGAGGTCCAGGGAGTTGTTGGCCTCGTCTGTTAGCGCAGTTAAGAGGTGGTCCACCTTGAAGAGCGCTTTGCTTGGTGTGAGCTCTTCTGTGCCTCCTTTAATTGGTACTGGTGGTGATCTCGTTGCGGACACCGCTGCCAAGGCGGACCTTTTGTTGTACTACTTTGATGAGAAGCAGAGCCGGGACCGGGTGCGCATTCCTTTAGCATGTGATCCCGAGCCGAAGTTCTCCGGTTTTGCATTCAGATCCTCTGAAGTGCACCGCCTTCTTCTTGACATATAGCCCTATGGGGGCACTGATCCATTAGGTATGTTTCCTTTCTTTCTTAGGAGGGTGGCTGGTGTGCTCACAGCCCCGCTTGCTTCTGTATTCCGTTGAATGTTGCGGCTGGGCTCTTTTCCGGAGTGCTGGCGTGTTGCCCATGTATGTGACGCCTGTTTCGAAGGGATCGGTTTCATCCCGTTCCTCTAATTATAGACACATTTTGATCACACCTGTTTTGTCGAAAGTTTATGAGAGGTTGGTTGCGTCGAGATTGGGTTGTTTTCTTGAAAAGCAGGGTGTCCTTCCCCCAACACAGTATGGTTTTCTAAGGTCTTATGAACCTGTGATGCTCTGCTTCACATTTCTCAAGTGTTGCAGTTGGCTCTTGGTGGGGGTCATGAAGCAAGGTTGGCACAGCTTGACTTTAGTGCTGCTTTTGATCGCGTGAGGGGTATGGGTATTGGGTATTGGTGGTTCAGTTCTCGAGGTAATTAGTCAATTTTTATCTGACAGACGTCAATGTGTAGTTGTTGATGGGAAGAGGAGTGAGTCTTTGGATTTGGTTTCTGGTGTCCCACAAGTTAGTGTTCTGGGCCCTTTGCTGTTTATTGTATATACGGCGGATCTGTTTCATCTTGTTAATAATTTACTTGTTGGTTACGCAGATGATTTTACTTTGCCGGCTGTTTGCGATAAGCCTAGTGATAGATTAGAGGTTCAGAATCTATTCAGCATGAATTGGAAACGATTGATTCCTGGTGTTCTAGGTGGAGGATGAGGCTAAATGCGGGTAAGACTAAGACCATGTTCTTGTCCAGGTCACATACAGTGGGACCTCCTTTTCCTGTACTCATGCTGGATGGTGTATCACTTCCTGTGGTTGATGAGTTGGTAATCTTGGGTGTCAATTTTGATCCAAAGTTGACGTTTGAGCCCCACATTCGTTTGGCTGCCTCACATGCATCGCAGAAAATTGTTCTGATGAGGCGTGCTTGGAGGTGTTTGGCTCGGTAGAATTGACACGTCGTTGCTTCTTTAATTGCTTTGTCCTTTCTCTTCTGGAGTACTGCTCTGTAGTCTGGGGTTCTGCTGCCGATTGCCATCTGTGTTTGCTTGACAAAGTGGTTCATCGATGTGCGTTCATGCTGGGTGGTGTTGTGCCTTGTGATCTGGCGCATCATTGCAGAGTTGGTGGGGTCTGTTTTTTATATAAAATCTAGAACTGCTCCAGTCATCCACTGTCTGAGTTTCTTCCGGATCCATTTCTTCGGGTGAGGTATACTCGGCGTATTGATGCTCTTCATGAGTTTGCCTTGGAACCGTTACGATGCCGTACGGGCCAGTATTCCCGTTTTTCCATCGTGTGTGGATGTTTTGAATGGTCTTGATGGCTGTGTCTTTGCTGGTGCGGGTATTGGCAACTTCAAACGATCTGTACACAGAGTTATTCTGTGATCTCGGATCTTCTTTTTTTCATTCGTTTGTTTTCTCCACCCGCTGGGCTGGTTGCGGGGGGTTTGTTAACCTCATGGAGTTTCTCCGTTCATACGTCGCCAGTCTGGTGTGATTTAATAATAATAATAATATGGTAGCAGGCTGGAAGCGGCTGCTTCCAATTCTTCGGCAGTTACCTTGTTGTGAAGGACTTTGAACCCGAAGGTGGTGTAACGAACGTTATGCCCTGGGCTTTCAGATTGGGACTCGTTAGCGGCTCTGGAAGGTCCGTAATAACAGAAATCGTCAGAGATTGAGGGCGATGGTATGTCGAATTTCAAAATGTCAATAATGTTGACGGTACTCTTACCGCCAACCTAGTCATGAAGCCCGCTCCCCTGCGAAGAGTGGGCGAATCTTCGAGGATTCAAGTACAGGAACGTGGGACGCCGATACCCTCCACGATTGTCCCGAGGGCGGTTTTTGGAGTTCGCACGGGAGAATGCCCGTGGGCGGTTCCGCGTAGCTCGGCACGGGGGAGTTGATGATCAGGAGATGCCGGGGCGTGGTTAATAATCGGGGGATACGTTCTCTGACGGGTGAGAGTCTTGGTCTCGCTGGTAAAGGGTATTGAGGCAAAATACCTGGACGCGCTGCGCGATGTGACATTGCATCTAGGGGCCGATTGCTAGTGGTTGACGTCCCGGATGTCTACGGAGGAAATAGGTAGGTTGTCTGCCTAAGGAGAGCGAAACTTTCCCCGTGTAGGGACTTAGCACATGAGCATGTCTGGGACAACTGAATCGCTCTCTGAGTCTGAGTTGGGATAGTCTCGAACCAGACTAAGGAACTGATGGTAGTGCCCGTTTGTGCCCCGAAGGAGGGGAAGAGTGCTTGAGTCCGCGTTATTATTATTATTATTATTAAATCACACCAGACTGGCAACGCAGGAACGGAGAAACTCCATGAGGTTAACAAACCCCCACGCAACCAGCCCAGCGGGTGGAGAAAACAAAAGAATAGAAAA
>LQNS02278160.1:3582527-3594317 GCA_001587735.2 Parhyale hawaiensis
CAAGATTACCAAGTCATCAACCACAGGAAGTGATACGCCATTCAGCATGAGTGCAGGAAAAGGAGGTTCCACTGTACGCGACCTGGACACGAGCATGGCCTTAGTCTTGCCCGCATTTAGCTTCATGCCCCACCTAGAACACCAAGGGAAGGACGGAATATCTGCTCGGTTCCGTGGCTAAACTCTGGTGAAAGGTACTGGATAGTCAGGGTTTGTACAAAGAATCCTCACCTGGGGCAGGGACCCGCTCAGGGTCGGTACTTTTCATTTCTGTCTGTACTTTTCGTTTCTGTCGGAACTGCTTCCGTTCCCTTGACCTCTGTCAGGAGGTCATGGGAGGACGAGTTGGGTCTCCCAAAACCGAGTGATCTGGTGTAGTTTTCGAGTTGCAGTGTTAAGAGGAGAGTGGCAGCGGGAGTATAGGCAGGGGCTCTGCTTTCAGAGGGTTGTTGAGAGGAGTAAATAAGCCCCCCTCCTAAGTGGTGATACCGCGTTTAGCGCTTATTGCTCGTCGCCGTATGGGCTGGTACCAAATCGGGGTCCATTGTGAGCCATACGCTACTGGGGTGGGGAGTACAATGGGTTGGGGGTCCCTGAAGGCTATCTGAGATTTCTTCCTCACAGAGGACACTGTATCCTGGGGGTAGAGGTAAACAAGGTTTATGCATCGTTCTGCTAAGGTAAAGGAGCACCTCATGTGTTTTGATACCAGATTGTTTACATGCTAGGGGTAGGAGACAAGCTATCTTGAGAACGTCTCAGTAAACTAAAGCTAGGGTAGGTGGGTTATCTGAGGACAAAGTCCCAGCTTGCCCGCAGCCCGGACCTCTAGGCCGAGGGAATGGAAGATGTTCGTAGTAACAGCTTCGGGAGTAGGCAGAGGCCAGTCGCGAAGGGAGAGTGAAGCAGGTCATCTCGCCGCCCCCCCCCCCCCTAGTGTCTATGACGCTGTGGTAGGAAGATAGGAAGAGGACCCAGCATCGGAAGCTAAGTCCCAATCCTAAGGAGGGGTACCATAGGCTGTGATGAGTGACGTGTTTAGTATCATGTGTGTCGCCAGCTAGGTGCAGCAGGGGCAGTCTGGGAACCACAAGGAGGAAGGCGAAGCGATAATACAGCTAATTATAGCCAGTGTCTATGACATTGGGAAGACCAGAGTGAAGCGAAGGGAGGTTTACCTTCAGCTTCTCATGCTCGCCCTCGTTTGCTTTGTTCGCTGCTCCCGCCAGAGGGGCGAAGCGAACAAGCGCGAGATGATGGGCGGCTTATCAGCGTCGAAGGTGTTGTGAAGTAGCTCCGGGCTCTGGGGGAGGGAGCGTGTTAGCTAAGCGAAAACAGTGAGTTGCGATTCGGCCTATAATACCCCGATTACTTGGGGCACAGGGAGTAGGGGCCAAGGGCACCGCTTGAGGTCGCCTAGGACTGTGTTTCTGCCTGAGATCATGCAGTGTATGCCAGAGATTTCTTGCTTAGGTGGTAGGAATCAGACATGGTGTCTGGAAAATTTCTGTAAAAATTTAACTGTCTGTAAATCATGTTCCAGGAAATCCCGGATGCAGAACACGGGGGTATGGAACCCCAAAGGAACCGAACAAAAGGCATGGATGGGTAGTCTGGGGACCCAGGGCCCGACCTGCCCGCGGTTGGCGCTGCTGGAGCTAGGACCGTGAACATGGATGAAGCAAAGGCGAAGTGGCAGAAGTGAGGCAAAGTTCACGCCTATCCCAAGTCTGTGACATTTTGGGCGTGAGGAACTAAGACCGAAATTGAAAAAATTCGTTTCTTCGAAGCGACGAAGGGCGAAGTGACAGAAGGCGGAACTACGCGCAAGCTTTTGTTCGCTTATAAAGCCAACACCCCCGGGGGCGATCTGAGAAGCTGTGGCAGAGCTTCGGGTGAGAGAAGTAGACGGTGAGGTAGGAGCGAAATGACGGCCGAAATTCGATGAAAAATTTCGTGTCTTCGACTAGAAACTGGAGCAGAAGAAGGAAATGGCGCCGAAAAGTGACGTGAAGGTCGAAAATTTCACATTCCTGTTTCTTCGAAGCGAAAGGAAGCGACGCGACCAAGAGCTGAGCGACGGTAGGCGAGGAAACCTTCGTTCGCTGCTTTTCGTTTCTGTTCGCTACTAGGCAAACAGAAGTTCCAGCCTGACATAAGTCTGTGGCACTGGGAGGCGCGAGGTTGATGCCGTGAAGTGAAGGCCGGACGATTTTACAATTCTCGGTTTTTCAGAGCAGACGGCGGAGAAGTTACATGGAGACCGAAGATTTCACATACTGTTGATTCGAAAAGAAGTGACGCGATGAGAAGCTGGGTGATCGAGGGCAGATGAGGAGGCACCCCGTTCGGTACTTTTCATTTCTTTTCGCTTCTGTCGGTTCTTTTCGGTTCTGCTGGAACATACTATTGTTTCGAAAAGAAGTGACGCGACACGGTAGCTGCATGCTTCCGTTTTCAGCTCTAACACCTTGTATCGCTCGTTCGATGCCCCGTGAGGCACCCGAGCTCTATGCAGATCTTGGTGTGCTGACTCGGTAGTTGTGTGTGCATGCACGGCGCCGTGGCGGAACTGCTTTCCTCAGAGATGAGGGGGGTGGGGGGTCTCGGGTCATTTGTTCCTTCCGTCAAATTGGCGCCATAGTTCGTGACCCGAGAGCGACTGCGACTACACTTGCTCATCTGGGGCCAGTGGGCCTATACCCGCAGCACAAACCAGTGCATGTGGGTTTCCCAGGTGAGGGTGTGGTCTAAGTTGAATTTACCTTTACCTTTAACAAGAAGCTGGGCGATCGCGGGCGGGTGAGGAAGCACCCTGTTCGGTATTTTTTCTTTCTTTTCGCTTCTGTCGTTTTTTCTCGTTTCTGCTAGAACATACTGTTGTTTCGAAGAGAAGTGACGCGACGAGAAGCTGGGCGACCGGAGCCGGGTGAGAAAACACCCCGTTCGGTACTTTTCATTTTTGTCTGTACTTTTCGTTTCTGTCGGTACTTTTCATTTCTGTCGGTACTTTTCGTTTCTGTCGGTACTTTTCGTTTCTGTCGGTACTTTTCGTTTCTGTCGGTTCTTTTCGTTTCTGTCGGTTCTTTTCGTTTCTGCTGGAACAATCTTCGGTGGCTTGTAGGTGGGAAATTTCGATTTCAGGAGAACTTCTAGGAAACGCCAAAATATTTTACCCAGTAAATGGGCATACAGATGAGTAAAGGCTAACTTGAGCACAGGAGAAGACGCGTTTTGCACTGGAGGAGATTTTGCCTGGGCGGAGATCCAAGACGATCGCAGGAACACCGGCTTCAGGCCGCCTTATACAGAGTAGCACCTCCCAGAGGGGTGGAGGGGGAGTGATGACGTCACAGAACCGAAAAGAAACAAAAAGTACCGAACAGAAATGAAAAGTACTGAACGGAAGGGAACTGCAGAGAACACTGCTCACATCCAATTTTTTTTCCTTTCTCGTCTTGGGAAAATGAAACAAAGAAATGTTAAGCTATTATGAAAGATCCAAGAAAGGCTACCCGGAGGCTAACACAATTTTGAAGTGACATAAAAGAAAAATACACAGATAAATAAACATAGAGATAACAAACGCGTTTTTATAATAGTTCTGTATTGTTCCTTATATATAACACCTACATGTGAGCTTGAGCTTGGATATACGTATAACGTACAATGTAAGTGTTATGAAAACTCCTAATCCAGTGGTTCCCAACTTGCAGTGCTCACACCCCCTGAGGTGCGAGATAGGTAACTCATTAGCAAGTGTGAAATCTAGGATAAAAACTGAAATAAATTCGTAGCAGAAACATTGTATCAATTTCGATATCTAATATCATACTAGATAACCCGGAATGTCAAAAATAATAGCGAGGAATTTTAGAAAACCAGTCTTCATTTTACATACTGTCATTACTAATATGCTTTTGGAGAACACGCTTCAAATGCCAACTAAAATTTTATAAGAGATGAGTGCTCTCTGTCAATTCATTTATAGCGCACAACCGTCTGACACCTTGGAAAAAGTGCAGAAAAGCTGTTACATTACCAAGCAGCAAAGCATTGCTGAACTAAACTAATTCTCCGTCGCGTATCCTAGCTACCAAAGATAATGGTCGCAACTTCAAGAAACTTTGGTCTGTTCAACTATTATGAATTCTTACTTGAAGATGCACCGCTTATGTCTTCGAACTGCAGCATAGTTCGCTTCGTAATTCTTCAACGTTGTGGGATTGAAATAATGATTGTTTGCAGCTACGTTTTCAAGTTAACTTTCAGATATTGTGTGGTGTTTTGAAGAATTGCAGGAGTTGTAACTATTACGAAGTCTACTAAGCTGATGTGCTTTTTAGCTTCGTACAGGTTGTAAACTGTCGCCTACGATACATTTGTGTGTCTGAACATGGAGTGATTGGATTCAACGCAATGAACCAGTATTGAAAACTGACGAAACATTTGCTTAACTGAAGATACCATTTATATTCTTGGCACATCCAGGATCATGGTTACACCTTCCTTAGATAAAGTCAATAAATTTTATAAAATCCAATATCGGTGAGTCACCGGTCAAGAACGAGAATAAGATATAGGTATATTGAACTGAATTACAGTTTATCGGTGCTCTGATTCCAAATAACACGTTGGTTTCCTTAAGTTAGGTCAACCTTTTCAGCTGTCACCACATGTTTTTACTTTTCGCTAAGTAGCTACTATACTTGTACGCGTATTATATAATTTTGGAAATGGCTATTGTCGTGCACGTAAAACAGGCTAGCTATACTAGTGCACGTGATATTGAGATCGTATAGCTACATCATTTTATAACTCATAACAGTCAATGTTTCCGTTCTGCAAATTGATATGGATTCAGGGAAATGCTTCAAGATTACAGCCATATAGTTTGTCACATCTTCCCCGAAATAATGTCACTCATGACAGGGATCCAGTCATAAACTTCATGGTGTGCCCACTCTGCTTATCGTCAACAAGTAATGTATGTACAGAACTCTAATCGAATTCGAAAGATTGTATTTTTTATTATCGGTGCAGTAAAACAAAATCCTCATATGATGCAGAAAAATTGGAGTCATTTTTGTTTTTAGCGTATGAAAATTTTACTCCATCAACTGAAAAACTGGGACTAACGATAAAAAAAAGATTTTGTAGACCTGCCTAACATTTCTGTAACATTTCCGATTGATGATAAGAGGCTTCACCAAAAGTGTGACTAGATATTCGCCACAGATGTAAGAAAGTACAACAGGCGTATTCGTTCATGACCTTCTCCCCGAAGCCACAAAAAAAAATAAAACAAAAATAACATTGACCTGTTATTAGTCATTAAGTGTGATAGATAATTTCAGCATAACGTCCACTACGATTGCTATTGCCTCAATAACATAATGCAAAAATACACGTAGAAGTGCAATAAGATTATATCACGAGGCGATAGTTCAGAAAGTTAATATGATTGAGGAAAACCAATGGGTTCTACATCTGGAATCAGCGCATCGTCATTAATCTAAATCAGTTGAAACTACTTCAACTTCGTTTTTTCCAGGTAAATTAGCGATTTTGTCAGAATATCGAATTGTTTATTATCTGTTAAGCATAAAAAACCTGACCTGTTACAGAGAAGCGGGTGTCGTTTTGTATTCAGCGCATCAGAATGTTGTCCTATAGCATTGAACACACATAAACATTGATTTGATTGTTGAATAGTGCAATAGATCAATTGCACTAACAAATCAGCATCTGCAAAAATGTACCGATGCCCCAAAAGTATAAATTCTCACTGATGCGGATATCCTCCACAAGTCCGACATTTGCCGTTGCCGATTAGTCGACACACACGTAAGCAAATTCAATTGAGATTAATAAGATTCTTTCCTGAAGGAGATAAGATATTAATGCAAACTTGATAGTATGTACTCGCAAGTTTCAAAAACCAAGGATCATTTTTTTGAAAGCTTCCTCAAAACTAACGTTTCAGCTTACGAATTGCCTCCTACTTTTTTCTTGAAAACTTCTGGGCCGATTTTGACGACTTTGGTCACAAGGCTTAACAACCTTTTTACAATCAGCAATAATTACTTGATCAGTTAGCTACTTTTTCTTTCAAACTAATGCATCAATTTTGATGATTATAGTCTCAAATAATTTTAAATTTAATATCTACCTGAATGACCCATCAGTTCAACTCTATTGAAAAATGGTGCTAGTCACTCAGAACGAATAATAATGTTTATTGAAACGTGAGACATTAAAAAAAGTATCACAGGTAGAATATGAAGCAGTAACGCTAGTAAAGTAGGCATCACGTGTCATATACATGGGTAGCTTAATAGCTAATCGGGCCACTACACAAAACGGAGACGCAACAACTGGACATATCACAATAAAAGTCCGCTCCAGTTTATGCCAGCCACTGCAACAGTAGTAAGAGAGAGAGGCATATAGTATGACGCAATGCGTACATAGTGCACACTGAGAGCACGCGCACAGCATCAGCGCGCTCAAGGACAACAGGACAGGAAAAAGGAGGAAGGACAAAGAAGGGATCAGAATACAGGAGTCCAACCATGGCAGCACAAAGGGCCCCCAACAACCCCACTCCGCTGAACATGAGTTAACCGAACATAACTAACCCATGATTTTCCCTCTAGTTGCAACGGGAATTTACTAGACACCTACATCTTACGTCACAACTGTAGCAGGCCAGGAAAGAGGAGGAAGAACCAATAAGGGATCAGAAACAGGGACAAGAACAGGAAAAAACAAGTGAAAAAGAAAGGAAGATGATGGGAAGATGCAAGAGTGACCATGGCAATCAAAAGGCTATCCTAACTATCGCACTCCCCGAAACATGGGTGGCCGAACCTAACTAACCTATGATTTTTTCCTTTAGTGGCAATGGGAATTCATTAGATGCCAGTATCATACGACATAACTGTACGATGCGGACATAAATTATGTTGGCAATATAGAAAGATCAGTTCTCATGTAGCCCAACAAAGCGAAAAACTTCAGGTATAGTTTTATCAATCACAGGAATATAAGCGTATTGAAACACAGTAGATAGCATTTTATCAGCCATTTGTTTAGCATATCGAGACCTACACACCCAACATGTACAACTTAAGCCGCTTCTTGAAAATATACTCGGTTTGGCTTAATCTAATGTCCTCCGGTAGCTTATTCCACAAGTGTATAGAATGAAGTATGAAAGAAGACTAGCACTTAGACTTACTATAAAAAGGCAGATATATGTTACTGCTAGATCGAAATCTGGTGGGGTAAGTGTGCCTAGGCTCCGAGGCGCAAATTTTATTTCTAAAATAGTAGTCTTGGTGAGTAACAAAGCATTTGAAAAATTTAACCAAAGTGAAAAATTGCAATATTTGAGGATAAGAAAATACTTTAAATTTCTTTTAGAGGTCAGGAAAATGAAAAGGGAACAGCCGAAAAGCGGCAGCTTGCAGCCGTTGCAGCCTAGCCATAACACTGGCACCAGCGGAGCCCCAGACGCATACACCGTACGTAAGGTGTGGATACACTGGCGACCAATACAAGGTAAGCATAACGTGGGTAGGAACAAAATAAGACATCCTACGCATAGCTCCAACAGCCCTGGACACCTTTGAGCAGATAGCAGTGACATGATCTTTATAAGCCAACTTATCATCCACAGTAATACCCAAAAATTTAGCCTTTCTTACTCTTTCTAGAGCAGAACCTCTAAGTTCCAAACGAATATCGGGCGGGATGGTACGGTTGCTGATAATCATGTATGACGTTTTTGATACGTTAAGAGAAAGACGATTAGCTATAAGCCAGTCATTGATATTGTGCAACTCCGTGTTGACGGAACTGACAGTTGATTGGTTATAGTTTCCAGAGAGAAATGCAGTCGTGTCATCAGCATAGTACACTAAGTCCAAGTCGTTAGACGAATAACACATATCATTAATATATAGCAAGAATAGGATAGGTCCCAGCACAGACCCCTGAGATACGCCCATGGTTATAAGAGAAGTATCAGAGCTTGCATCACCAATTGAGACGTACTGCTCACGGCCAGACAGCTAAGAACAGAACCAATTATTTATTTAGGGTTTCAAATTGAATATATTGATTGGCCTTATTATAAAAAATTGGCGCATGGGACTGGCGCATGAGACAGACGCATTTCATACTTTCTTTCATCCCTAACAATGTTATATGGGTGCCTAGAGGAAACTTGATAGTGCGCCCAGGTCGAACTAAAAATTTCAATTGGGGGGAAGGCAAAAATCGTCAAAATCGACGCAAAGGATTTTTGAGAAAAAAATTAAAACAAAGTCGCAAGCTGAAACACTGGTCAATATAACAGGGTACTCGCTTGTAACTAATATTTCTACAGCGAACATGGGGACATGCAAATAACCCAAACATGTTCTCTGCCAATGTTCAAGTGGAATAGCTATGGTATTTTTGGCAAAGTGATAGTTTTATCAGCTTATCCTGAATACAAGTCAACTGTCAAAAATATCGCAGACAATTTCTTACTTGTGATCTCATCTCCGTTACTCTCCATATACCGTATGTAAGTTTTTTTATGTTTTTATACGATGCCTGAATATCCCACGCCACTTGCGGGAATTTCAGCGGTCAGGGAGGGCAGTTGCTCCCCTGCCCTCCCGTCTCGTACGCCTACGTGTTAATTTTACAACTTTTTCTACTACCTTTTACTACTTTACTACCAAGCAGACACCCTGTAACGTGACGTCTGTGATAATAAGCATATCTAATATTTATCTAAAGAAAACATGTTGTTGAAGAGAGGATTGGCTTCACCCCTTTCTCCCCCCCCCACCCCACTCCTCAGGTGAATTTAGTAAAAATTGTCACACTAAGCATTTTGAAGCTATCAACTGAAATTAAGTTATAAGCATTTTCAGCTCAAATAATTGGATTACTTGATAATTACCAATTATTGCTTAGGGTAATCACAGTTATAAAAAAGAGCTATGCTGGCTTCCATCTCAACCCCTTTCTTCCATAGTTTGGCGCACAGCGCGGCCAAACAACAACACATTGTGACGCCACACCAGGTGCCCACTCACCATCCGATATCAGTCACTCTTCACGCCGCTTCGAGAACAGCATAGTCACCTCTAAAGAGTCAGTAGGCCTAGCACTACTGGGTCCGTGTCGCTGCCATCTCCTCCAGCGCGTAGGCTTACGCCGCCGGGTGCGCTACTGCCTGTCATAGTGCTGTGGCTCCCGCCTGTAACTGGCTTGAGTCAAAGCTGGAATTTATATTTAACGCTCGTGTTTGTTCTCTAGTGTTTTCAACTGTATACGATAGACAAATGTTTATCTGTGTAACCTTAACTAGTATTCTCTGAAGTTAATATTTGTATTGTGCGAACAGAGCATTGTTTTTAGAATTAAGTAATATCCTGTATTTGATCATTTGTGGTTCGATACCGGATACGGTGGGAAATCTGCTTTTTGCAAGATAGTCCGAGATAAAACTAGCAAACGACTTTGTTTTTGCTTAACCTCATGCTACATTTTTCTCGAAGGACACGTTACGCCTGAGTGGGTAACCTGTCAGGAAGACCACTCTCGCAGTCTGGCACACGACCAGGAACACGAACTGGTTAGCCTTGGCGGACTAGACACTGCAAAGAGAGCACTCCCAGGTCTTCCTAGGATCCCTCCGCTAAAGCCTTAGCGGAAGCACACGGCGACGGCTGCACCCTTGGTCTTTCCAGGGTCGGCCATAGTCTGGCGCCTAAGGAGAGATCTCCACGCTAGCCAGAGCAGCTAGCCGCTACGGCCGACAGCTACAGGCCGGACGGCCCGTGCGTATCAACAGAACCGTCCGCACAGGTATCATATTGCCCCTGTCCATCCGAGGAGGCCGAATCATGTAAGCCGGACGGCCCGCGAGAGATATATGGGACCGTGAGCCCCCAGAGAAGCCAGTCACACAGGCACTAGGGTAATTGTATGGAGGAAGAAAAATAAACTTAAAATGAAGACAAAGCTAAGCGCACCTTGAGCAAATGTGTGTTGACTCTGACAGTGATGAGGCCTCTGTATGTGTGAGGATGCGAGTTGAAAACGATCACAGCACCTCTCTGTCTTCCCTCCAACAGTAGCACTCTAGGCGAGCTGATTGCACTTGCACCTTCATGTTTTTCTGCGACCTCCAGCACCACTGTGTCAGATGACGGAGGTTCCTGCACGAAAAAAAAAATTCATGAAGATCTTCTTTACGCTTGCAATTCTTGATTTTTTCAACACTTACTTCCTTACATACCTAGCGAACACCAACTTTCCAAAAAAGGTCTAACATAATGGTCACTAAATTGTTGCATAGGCATTTTAAATATAGATACACATTGGCCCATACAATAGACCTACTGAAATAATCATTGACTACAACCTTCTACAACGATTACATGCACAGCCACTAGAAAGTTACTCTTAACATTTTGAGCATAATGAGACTAGAAATTCTAAGAGTAGAGAAGAAAGTGAGTGAATGCGCTAATTAGGCCTCCATAGATGCAGCTAACGTGTTTCAAGAGAAGAAAAGAATGGGACATCCACTGCAATATGTTGGTAGAAGCGTCAAACCAAGGCGTGAAGGTAATCCCGCTAGAATCGACGAGTCGGGGTCAGAATCGGAATCCCACATGCTCTAGAATAAGTAATTAGAATTTAAAGCCCGACTCATACTATAGAAAACCATTTTATTTAATATCACATTCTTCTTCAAATTCGTTTAGAACCTTTTATCACAAGTAGAAGAAATAATGAAAGATTTTGAAAATGCAGACGTATATTGTTTTTGGCTTAATCTATGTATTTGTTTGCAATTGAGAGTGGATCAACTAGATGGTCTAAGCAGAGTCCTGCCTCCTGCTAACTTATTCTAATTCTTTTATAAGCTAACATGGTGCTCGTCTCTCCCCATGCTACAGGACTACAAAAGCTGCTCGCAATCTGCGAGAGCAAAGCGAATGATCTTTGTATTGAATATAACACAGTAAAAACAGTTCACATGTGTATTAGGACTAGGAGAAGTAACCTTCCCGGTCATAAACATTCTGTTCTCAATAATGTAGAGCTTAAGTACGTAAGCAGCTTCTCTTACCTGGGTCATAAAATCACTGATGATTTTCGTGATAACCAGGATATAGAGAAAGAAACGCGGAAGCTGCATGGAGCTGGTAAAACGTTAATTAGAATTCAGTCACTGCTCTAAAGAAGTGAAATGTCAATTATTTTGGACCTATTGTTACCCCTTGTACTGTAACTGACTTAGGAGTAACTTCAAAAAGAAATCTATTCAGCGCTTGCGGGTTGCTTTTAATGACATATTCCGCAGATTAATGAATGTGCCAAGGTCTAACAGCACAAGCCTGATATTTGCTGAAAAATGCACTGATTGTCTCAAAGTCAGGACCAGGAAATGCGCATGGAGCCAAAAAACAGGATTGAAAACTCCAACAACTCATTAATAAATGCTATCCGTAATAGCCCTGGCTACAAACGGTCTGATATGTATATAAGATGGCAGCGCATACTGTTGCCTGACGGAGGCCAAGCAATGAGGCGTAATGATGTCTAATATGTAAGATCACTGCGACATGTGCTGTGTGTAACCTAGAAATAAGAAATTGGATAGAGTGTTGCAACGAATTTTTCTCAGTGGCTCGCGAAGACAGAACACCTTCTGTCGGTAGCACCAGACCCGCGTCAGCGCCCAACTCTGGGGGCGTCTAAATGGTAGTTTAG
>LQNS02278160.1:3667398-3684949 GCA_001587735.2 Parhyale hawaiensis
GGGCCAACCCTGGGTGACCCCAAGGAGGACCACACCCCTTGACCTGCCGTCCCCCCTACCCTAATGGGGTTCCCCTTACGGTCTGGCAGGCCGGTAGCGTGGTATCTACCCTCCTTGGGCAGGGTTCGATTGGTTAGCAATAGAAGTTAGATAAAGAGGTTCTACACTCACACTCACCAGCCGGTAGAGAAGCCGAGCTTGATGCCGTGCAGATCTGAAAACAGTACTTTTCCAATATCCGGGGGATGTGCAGAGAGTAATTGCCTTCAGCAGATAAATTTGACGTACAACCTCCGTAGAGAATAGCAGTCGAGACCGAGCCGGCTTCAACGAGCCCCTTTAATAGTCTCGGGCCCACAAAGGATTAACTGCCAGTCACGTACAACCGGCC
The DNA here is from genome assembly GCA_001587735.2 of Parhyale hawaiensis. Taxonomy (NCBI): domain Eukaryota; kingdom Metazoa; phylum Arthropoda; class Malacostraca; order Amphipoda; family Hyalidae; genus Parhyale; species Parhyale hawaiensis. The sequence goes on from LQNS02278160.1 coordinate 3,667,790, forward strand.
GCAGTCAGCGCGCACACAGACACAGACACACACACACACACAAGACTACGCCGCCCGAAGACAGCCGCTACGTTACATTTGGAGGAAAGTTTAAAATTTTTCCAAAATGAACGACATTTTGTCGTTCACAACAGTAAGTAATGAAGGATCGGCAGCTAAAACATTTCTACTTGAAGTGGAGACTATGCATAGCAATGCACCAATGTCTACACAAGTAGGGTTCAGTGTCTCACAGTAAATGCTGCTTGTGCTTCGGTCATGAACTTTTTTCTACTATCTAGCTTCCGGTGAGCACTTTAACGGTTTGAAAGGCGGCATGTACGTACCAAACAACTTCTGCTGACTGATGAGTCGGAAGACTCATATGAGATCATCGGATAGAACATCGTTATGTTTGAGAGACTGGCAAGTATGCAAACTCATGAAATTAAAGCATCCTCCAAATCTGTCTTTAGTTAGCTATCGCTTATTGCTTCCCTGCGATACTCAAGGGCGTAGCTAGGGTTCCTGGTGCCCGAGGACAAAGCCAATTCGAGCGACACAACCCCCCCCCCTCAATCATATGAATGCAGGAAGATGGTGCATTCAATATATTTCACTGAATCATAACATGGATTTATAAGATCAATGAGTACAATCGATTTGCTAAAACATCAGGTTTAATTTAGATACAGTTAAAGTGTACTGGATTAAACACAGCAAGCAATTTGTTCATATCAATTTATTCCAACTTGGGCACAATTTAGGTTTGACGAATGAATACATTAAAATTTAGGTTGTGATCTGTGTAGAAAAAGAATAATAGGTACTGTAAATGTCCAGATGAAATACGTAGTTGAAATGTGCATGGCGATGATCACACGTAGAAACTGTCCCAAAAAAATTACTCTGGGACAATACTGCAGCATGTAGATAAGATAAGCAGAATCCTGTTGACTACTTTATAGATAACATTTGATCCATCTCACCAGTATTGGGCCCGCGCGAAAGGTACTGCATTTTATGCACTGTTGCTTCAAAACTTCAACATTTTTAGATAGTCAAAGCCAATCAGTTCTCAAAGCAATAAATATTTTATGCTTATACCTAGTGCATTCAAATTTCATCAAATGGTAGGTTTTGAAGACTCAATCTAAAGTAGTTCAAGATTGGCATCCCGGTGCGCCAGGCACGGCCTAATAAAGTAGCCTGACGCGCTGCGATGACCAAAGTGAAGTCAACTTGACCGAAACCCCTAGATGAAAGGAAGATCCCCAAAACTAAGAAATACAGAAATGTGCAATTTATAAACTGTACCAGCTACAGTGAATTGTTACACAGCCAATAACAATCATTTTAGTGACAAGCAAAAGGGTGCAGTAAATCATGAATTTGCACTATATAAAACTGTACAAATTTACGACTTCGTGTAATGTTACGTAGCGAAAGAAATGGCTTTACAAATGTGAGAGTAGCAAGCGTGCTGCAGAACTTGCCAGTCTGAAGCTTAAACTTAGAAAATAGACTTACATTACCGAAGTTGCCCTCTAGCTCCCACAAGCAAAACTCTCTTAACATTCAGTTACTGCGAGTGCCAAGTAGTAGTAGTAGTACTACAAAATTTTACTAGCGCATCAGGGACACAATGTTTACATCGCGTCGAACTATTCCTGTGGTTTAACACAGGCAAGCGCGCCAGTAGGGCGCGTTGAAAATTATCCACGATATTTGTGTCTGCTTTTCTGGCGCGAGGTCTCGGAACGACCAGAGCGTAACTGACGGGAAAAAGGCGCAAGTTGTGGATGTCAAGTCGAAGTGTGCTAGTGCAGAGTTGTAGCATTTTGCTAGTGGGGATTCGACAGCAGCTTGTTATAATCCAGCTCTGTATAAAATTATGAAAATGATCCTCTCCTCAAGGTGAGGGGCATGAATCACATGTGAATATGGAGGCAACAAAAAACAGATCTTGCAAAGAAAATATTCCAAGCAGCCACCTATAAACCAGTGGCTACCGCATTAGTAGTTGGAGTGTAAGCGCGGTAATCTGCAAAATTAACTTCAAAATAAATTATGACAACTGTTGCAAACGACTATTGTCTCTCGAAGGATTTATTCCACAAAGATTTCCCACTCTTGACTCCAACATGAGGAAGTACCTATCTAGTCTCGACTATACATCATCCGAACCGAAATGTAACTCGCACTCGCCGCACTCCTAGTAAAGTTTCAGAAAATTTGAAGCTAGCGCATTTGTTAGGACCGGGGTCCCACACGCCTCGTCGACTGCCCGTTACTATCAGATGAAACCATCACTACCGTGATGCTCTATTCAAGCGACGCAAATACATTCCTGAGTCAGTAGACTCTGTCCGTGAAGAAAGCTCTCACTGGAAAGCAGGACAGTACTATGCCTTGACGGCACTGTTGCAGGGTCCCAACGCATCATGATATTGAAATTTGAAACAGCAAACAAAACATCCCAAGATTCTGCAAAATATTCCCATGTGTGGTAGCTCTGTTTGGATGTCATCTTTTCATTTCACCATCAAAAGGCACAAGAAAGTGATGACCTACTTCAAACACTGCCCCTCTGTAGCCCCCAAAAGTTATGCACCCTAGGCACCTTGCCCAAGGGGCGCACTGTACTGCAAAACGGACAGTCTTGCCTAGCTATTCCAATTCACTGATGGCAAAAGCACATTTGCTGTTTTGTTCGTCGTTAGATTTTAGCCTTCATTGGCGCCTCTAGGTGCTGGCCTTCCCGGGACAGATGTCCCTCCCTTAGCTACGCCTCTGGCACCACTTCCGCGCTTATTATTATATTAAGTAGTTTAAGCCTCCGTCTCCACAACAATGGCAATCTAGCAGAGGAAGAAGCAAGGGATATATATGACGATAGAGATATGGGGAGCCCATGCACGAAGGTGTTGCCACACAGGATTAACGCGCATGGGAACAGCAAGTCAGGAAAGAAGAGGAAGATCAGACTAAAGCATGAGCAAGCAGGAGTATGAAAATGGAAGGAAGCAAAGTTGGCACGAAAGATAGACGTCCCGAAGGCCTAGCTAATGGCTAAGGTAACCTACACGAGCCCATTGGTCGCCGCGCCCCATAAAATAGGATGCGGCCCATCATATGCCCCCTGAGAAGACTTCCGTGCTGCTTGTCTTACATGAGCAAGATGTAGGTAGTAAGCAATGCGTATGCATGTTAACTATACGTACATGTTTCATAATTATGTTGTACGTGTAAAACGCATATAAAACACACCCTCCTCCTTACGGCTGTACTAATTTTCACGGTTTACCCTGATATCTAGGGACTTGTTTTCTTATAGGTGAGGAACGTCGAAAAGGCAGATACTCATTGGATCGCGATGCGGTTCCGCTCAACGTAAGAAGTGTTTTCAGCATTCGAACCTGCTCTCTGAGAATACAAAGAGTATGGAGGAACTGCCGAGATGGCCGGTTTATTATTTACACATGAGTTGTCATTACATACTTGGTAATTCAAAAGTTGCTTCAGGAGTCTTTTCAAGCTTCTACTCATATCTTATGCAGTGGCGGCTCATGCCTCTCAGAAATGGTCAGATGGTCAGTCTAAGTTTAAATAACAATGGCAGTAACTTAAGAGGGACTGTTTTACGCATACCAGTTAGCATGTGCTGTTGAATTATTCAGAGGCAAACGAGCCGATACAAGCATGTTATTCCTACACAGCCTGTACAAAGGCTAGTCTAAAGAACGAGTTACATCATCTCGGCGTCAAGTTAAATAGCACAAACTTGCAAAATATAATTCTGAGTTATAATTTCCTCTCAGTTTGAACATATATCCGCCATTTATCTTACGGCACTTGCTCAGCAAACTAGGCTTAATGGCTTACATTCTACACCTCTTTTGGTCGACTCAAGTCTGTTTTCACGAGGGCTCAGTAAAACGTTTGAGTAATTAGTAGAGAAAACTTGTTTTTTTTTTTGTTAGCATGAGAAAGATGCTTCGAGACCTGTCGAAATGTTAGTCTTTTCAAAATCTTCACTCTTTCGGACGTTCTATAGCAGGAAGCAAAGGGCTAACGCTGCGCTCTTTGCTTCCTGTTCTGTAGCGTCCTTATCAGCACAACTGGACAAAATATAACTAAGATATTAACCGTCAGTTTCCTCGGCAAGTTACGGATATCTCTTCAAATTTGGAGTGAAACGAAACTAAAAAACTGGGTACTTTTTTGCTATAATTTTTCTGCGCAGTTACACATTCAGACGAGAGGATAAGTAAACGAGTTAGAAACAATAAAGTGTAGATCGGTCATAAGAATCCTGTCCATGATCAAGGGTGACTAATGAGGAGCTAACCTTTAGTGCATATTCAATATCAATTGCATTTCGCCGAGGACCCTTTGTCACAGACAAGTATGAGCACACTGTACACACAACACTGTTGGTGACTCTCCAGCCGCATACAGAGCAAAGAGGTTGAAACGAAGTCTATCAAAGCTCCCTTGGCCTTGGGGCCACGTTGAGTTGACCCATATTTGTAGATGTTACTTTGTATTAAAATGCGGAGAAGTTGCGCGGCTTCTGGATCGCTGCTTACGCGTTATCCTAATAGGAAGGCAAAATGGGGCAAGAAGATGCTGGCCCCTCAATACAAGTTTGAAAGCGATTCTGAGGAAAATGTTGATTTCTTTGTTGAATTCAGTTCCTGATTTTTTTATAAATCATTATTTAAAACTTGTTCTTATATTTTCATTTTTTATTCAATTTGTTGGTGGGACCCGGCCCCTTTGGCCCCAATGCACAAGCCGCCGCTGCTTATATGTACCTAGCTATACTTTGTAAGTATTCATTCCAAGTTAACTTGCCATCAGAGCTTCAATCCACTTGCTGCCTTATCGTGATAAGGCTATTGCAAAAATTGGAAACCCACGGCATCCAGGCAGGCTATCTCTGATAGATCCGGGCAAGGCTTACGGGTAGGCAACAGCACGTCAAGCTTGAAGGAGAGACGAGCACCTGGGCTCAGGTATCATCAGGGGTTCCACAAGGTAGCGTGGTTGTCCCACTTCTGTTTTCAATTTACATCAACGATCTCGATCTTAACATCCGTAGTAAAATCAGTAAATTTGCGGTTGATACTAAACTATGTCATCCTGCCACGAAAAGAGACGAGCTCCAACAACACCTTGACCACCTCATGGAATGGAGCACAACGTGGCTGATGAGCTCAATGTCGACAAATGCTCAGTAATGCACTTAGGGCTGGTGAACCCTTCAACCCCATTGAAAATGAACGGGACAGTATCGGCTACTGTCACCCAACTACGTGACTTTGGAATCACTACTGCAAACAAACTACAACACAGTCAGCAAGTTAAAGAGTGTGAAAATGGCGAGCAGAGTACTGGGATTCATCACCAGAAATTTTGAATACAAGTCCAAGGACATCATCGTTCCCTTGTACAAGGCATTAGTGCGGCCAGACTTAGAATTTACCGCCCAACTGTAGTCGCCACATCTGTGCAAAGATATCAAAACATGGAAAGAGTCCATAGCAGGGCAACGAAATTTATACCTCAGCTGCGAAATAAGCCATATGAATGTCGCCTAAAAGAACTGGGTCTGATCTCTCCCGAGCAAAGACGACTCAGGGGGCAACTAATAGAAGCATTCAAGTATTTGAATAACTTCAACAACGTACCTACAACGGGGCTCTTTGAAAGAGACCTCAATGATCGCTTGACAAACAACGGTCAAAAACTCAAGCATAAAGCAGTTCTTTCCGTATTTCATAGTCAGCATTTGGAATAGACTCCCTTACGATGTTGTTAGTGCGGAGTCAGTCAACGCGTTTAAAAATCGGCTTGACATACATTGGGAGAGACATCCTCCACAGTTAAGAACTCCTCCTCCAGGAGTTGCAAGCTCTTAAACTCTACAAAACTAACCTTCACAGCAGGAACTGCGGCCAGATGCTACATCCCCTGCGGAGAAAGCACTCGGGACCCTTGGGCGCGCGATGCCCAAACATATTGAGGCAGGGAAAGGACCCGCCACAATATACCCATGAGGGCACTGTAAACATGTCCCCACCAGAGTAGCAGAATAAATTATCCTATTTTTTGAAACAAGAATCAATAAAATTTGCTAAAGCAAGGGCCAATTTTTACTCCATGCAACTTTTAAAAACTTTACCCTGCGATATTGCCGCTGCAAAAACGTTTCCGCCGCTACGAGTCTGGTGGGTTGACCTAGAAGTGACCCATGCCAAAAAACAACTAGCTGCCAATAAAAAAATTACGGAGATGAATTTTTTTGGCAGTACACACAAAAAGAGGTGGAAGGAGTTGAGTCATAATAATTTATTTTTCGGGCAGCCAGGTGGGTTGTCTGAAAATAAAATTAAGTTAGCAGGCCATCAAAACTGACGGTGTTGAATCTGAAACTCCACGCAAAAAGAGGCAGAAGGAATTGAGCAATGCTGATCATTTTTTGCAGGGAGTAAGGTGCGTCAACTTAGATGTGAAAAATGTCAAAACTCTAGATTAAGCTGGTGATAAAAAAAATGACGGCGTTGAAATTGCCCCTTACCGCGGGTGATGGTCTTACGCCACGAGGCGTTCTAGTTTAGAGATACCTTACTTTGATTCACGAGGGTGCAATACCTCCAGGGGAGATTTATTGTTATTATGTTGGGAGTTTTCCCGCCGTAACCGACAGCAGCAACAACAGCGCAAGATTTTTCAGCAAGAATAACTTGCGGGGCAAATGGGAAAATCTCTCGCAATACATTTTTCTAGTCTTCTATTAGAACGTGCGAATTTATTTTGTTCTTTTCATCTCCTGTGACGTTCACTTATATTACGATGATCATTAGCGAGAATAGAGGAGATTTATACTGTTCATAAAAAGATGTAGGGGCCTTGGAAGGGTGATTTATCGTATAGCTACTAAAATAGAAGAAAGGGTGAGATCGCCAACGACAAAGTGGGCTTGTCTTTGCGGGTCAAATAACGACAACGCAAAAGAATATGCTTAATTACGACTGGAGCAGGGCAGTAATCACACCATTAAGGATTCTCACAAGTATAAAAATACAAATACGCGAGATTGGAAAGCCCAGTCCGTAAGCTCGTCAGTGACACATCCATAACCTCTTGGTGCTTAGTGCATCAGTAAAAGGGGGGGGGGGTTCATAATTTGATTTCTCGTAATATATGACCGTAAATGACTCCTAGAGCTGCTGCTGCGGCTACGATTTCCGTATTTGCTTCTTGTAGTACCATTTATATTCTGATCGTTGCAGCAGTCTTGAGCGACACGCCCCAGCGATGGCTTCGCGGTCTGCACGTTCGTTTCCAGGGACCCCACAGTGACTGCCAGTGAGTCCAGCAAAGGGTGGATAATTTATTACTGTTTGTAATTTGACAATGAATCAGTACTACGAGAGGATTTGAGAGATTATAGTGCGAGACTGCTTGAATAGCGTTTCTTGAATAAATTATATACTATAATTTTTATTCGGTTACACTAGACTGCCGACGTGAGATTGGAGGAAACTCCACATGGTTAAGAGACCCCCACGCAACCAGATAAGCAGGCGAAAAAAAGAAGATCAGAGATCACAGAAATAGCTCTATTTACAGATTGTCTAATGCTGCTAATACCTGCACCAGCAACAGCACAGCCATCAGAACCATTCTACACATGATGGAAAAAACGAACGAGAATACTAGCCTGTACGGCATCGTACCGGTTCCTAGGCAAACTCATGAAGAGCATCAGTACACCAAGTATACCTCATCCGAACAAGTGGCTCCGGAAGAAAACCCGACAGTGGATGACTAGGGCAATTATATATTTCATAGAGAAAGCAGACCCCCCAGAACCCCAGAATACGTTCTTTTGTGCGTATGTGCTGTGATTCCTCTAAGCTTAGTCCCACTTCAGCTGATGATCTGCGTGCGGTTCTTCCTTTCCTTCACCGATTTGCTGTAGTTCAATGAGTTGATCCAGCGCGTGAGTGTTAACGTTTTGGTAGCGAAGGGACGGACTACAATACTGCGCTAGGAACGAAGTAAAAACCAAGGTAACCAATAGGCATTGCCAGAGCCAGGGGTCCGATAAGTCTACAATAATCTCATCTACGTTCTTTCACAAACGGGAAGCAAAAATTATTTCAAGTCTGTACCTTTGTTGAACAAAAGCGATACCAAATTTCAAGTGCGATTGGGGATAAAAATGACGGAGTAGCGGAGTGACATTAGTCAGAAGCAACCAGCAGTCCAAGAGTGAATATTCTGTAAAAGAAAGGCTCAACCAAATCACTCCTACTGCCACAGAATAGCTACAGGATTGGCGCAGCGAGGTGGGAGGCTTTCACGATAGTGAGCTTGCTCTTAGTGGCAGTGAAATACGATGTGTTCGACGTTACCACTCGTTACAAGCTTAATGCTTCAATTTGGGGGAGTTTGACACCATGGTAATCAAAAGGACGCAATATTACATCCCCAACCTTGTTGCTTATCAGCAGAAACTACGGCCAGATGTAACACCTCCTGCGGAGAGTCATGCAGGTTATTCTTTGGAGGCATAAGAACCAAGATAATTTGACAGGGATTAGGGTCTGCAAGCATATTCACGCTTGAAGAGACTCATTAGATGGGCTGTTGAACTGCTTCTACAGGTTGTAATACCGTCATAGCTTTAGGTTTGAGCTTTTTGTCGTTGTTTTGAAATTATAACAGAGTTCTCTGTCTATAAGAGTATATTGTCACAGCCTTACTCATCAGTAATGAGGGTACTTCAATATATCTCAAGTAATAAACACCATGCTCAACTGGTACTGTTAAGACTTCACTTCCTCTTAAATGGATATTTGACAGGTGATATGGTAAAATAGTTAACAACTTCACACTACGACGTACAGACGCCTAGCATCACGCACTCTAGCTTCGTAGGAATCATTTTCTATTGCGATTGCCAAAGGAACAGGTTCTTCAAGAGAATCTTTCATAGAATAATGAGTTTGTACATCGAATGAACAGAAGGCGCAAAAGGTGATATTTTTGTACAGTTAAAAGCTGACGTCCAAGGAAAGATAAACTGATAACACCTGTTTGATAGAAAAGGCTAGCAAAATTATCATATTGGCGGTGTCTCGCAATTTCCGAATCTAAGACCATCAATAGCGATTTAAGGTGATTTACGCGGTTTACAGCCGGAACCACAACGTTGAGCTCAGGCGACAGGGGATGAAGGACAAAAAGAGAAGAAGACAGAAGAAAGAGGCGCCCGACCGGACGGTCCCCGTGGCCCTCCGCACGGGTGGAGGAAAGAGCTCTGAAGAAAAGTCGGTCACCTCGATTGGCGGCCCACCTCGCGGAACAGAAAAGGAAATTTAGAGAGCCAACCAAACTTTACAAAACTAACCTCGTCAGTAGCAACTGTGGCAAGCTGCAACATCCTCTGCGGAGAAGGCCCTAGGGACTCTTTGAGTCGTGAGGCCCAAATATATTGTGGCAGGAAAAGGGCCGGCCAAAATATACCCTTAAGGGCAGGCTAGCAAAATGAACCGAGTAAAGCATTTTCTTGTATGTAAACTTATAAATGCACTTCACTATAAGCACTGTATTAGTTATAGTTTCTGAGGATGCAGTCGTTATACATACCCCAAGATTGTCTCCACCGGAATTCCAAATTCTTGTTTGCTGCAAGGTGTTTCTTGAGCGCATAATGAGTTCGCTGCACCAGCATGTTCTCCAATCCTGAGCGTTTCAGCACATACGCCATGGTGGGGCTCACGCCAAATGGGTCAATAGACCACCCATTGCTGCAATATAAATGGATCATTAACTGCAACATCAAGAACTTATAAGCAAAGACGTACTGTACGTTAAACTCTAAAGCACAACTAAGAAAACGTTTTGGAGACCTGCTCCACCATGACTAAAAAGGGATAATAAAATGTATAACTCAAAATTACAATACGCAGTTTTCAGAGCGCTAAAATTGTCTACTGTCACACGAGCACAAGACTGATCGGCATGCAAACATACCGATGACTGAGGTTGGATACCTAGTAAGTTACCTGTATGGAGCCCCTCCCATTATGCTCCGCGACTCTGGCAAAGAGGCAGGATGATATCATACCGATGCTGTGCACGGGCACCACCCACAACTGAGTTTATAAACCAGAGCCGATTGGAGTGGTTTGGGAGGAGCCTCTTTGGTTTCTAATGGAAGAATCTAGAAGTTTTAAAACTTTTCACTAAAATTGGACATAATTTGATGGTTGAAAAATACGACAAAAAATGGAATTGAGACCATTTTGTAATGATTTGGCACAATATCCAAAATACGGTAATGAACAATAAAATGAGGGTAACACACTGTCGTTACGAACAACAGGAGTACACTCTTTCGATAAAAACTTCTTGACTTGCGGGCCCATTAATTATAGCAAAAACCCCACGTTGGTAAAAAAAAGAAAAAGGCCTGAGAAAGCTGAACTTAGAATGTGTTTTTTGAAGGTGGAAGTGAGGCAGTATGAACCACATAATGTTTTAATGCTATTAACCCTAAAACGGAGAGTAGAGAAACTAGAAAATAACTGGTCCTCAAAAGCTAGCTTACCAGTAAATAGAAGTATGGAACTCATTTTCCATTGTAAATTTCATAGAGTTATGCTTGTTATGTTCTGCTGCTGATTTAAAAACAATGTTGCATGGTCTGCGGATGAAAAAATATTTCCAGAATCAAATATTGAAATAGCGTGAACTTTTCACTGATGATTACCTTACACTTAGTTTTTGATGCCCCTGTATAGCAGGTTCAGGCAAATAATAGAAATTAGTTTATCACGAAATTACTGTTTTGTGTCCAAAATGCAAAAACGCCAAATAAAAAATCAATTTCAATTTGATTTTCCGTGCTTCTGATCAGCAATTGTGAAGATAAAGAAGCTTCCGGTGTTGTGTTCATCATCACTACTACAGTTGCCGCCATGTCTGCACGAACAAAAATTGATTCTCGCACGAAGCTGAAAATTGTGAAGCTGAGGAAGGAAAAACACTGTGCAACAAATTGCGAATGAGGTAAGCTGCTCGAAACGTATTGTTCGTGAAATTTTACAGGTATATGAAGACTCTAGCAGCCTAAACAGCAAGAAGAAATCCGGCCGTCCTCGGAAAACTACAGTCAGGCAGGACAGGTTCATTTACCGCCTTACTTTGAAGGATCGTTTTAACACAGCAGGAGGAATGTCCAAACAGGTGAAACATGAAGTTAGTGTTTCAAGGCAGAATCAAGACATTTACATGCAATTGGTTTAATTGCCCGCTGTCCTAGGAAAAAACCGCTGATTAACAAGAATAACAAAATAGCAAAGTTAGCTTTCACGAATAGGTATATGCTATGGCCAGACGCTGATTGGTCTCGGGTCATCTTCAGCGACAAATAAAAGTTCTATTTGCTTTTTAGTAAAGGCAAACAATATAGTCAGGTCTCTTACGTTCGAATTTCTAATTTCGTGGGATTTTTCTAGGGATAAGGAAAACTATAAATTTTTTAAACTAAATGGCCTAGGCAATCAGAAATACAATTTTTCCATCTGCAGATACCCACATGGCAGCCATCTTGGATTTTTCAAAATGGCTGCTGGAAACTGCATGTTTGTCCATATCTCAGCTTCTCAATGTCACTGAGCGTGTATGTTAACGCCTAACACTACATTTTCAAGGGCGCGGAGTTCAACAATACCAAAATAAATAGGCTACCTTAGACCAGAAACTATTTAACACTGCTTTGTTGGTGTTTATACGCTCTGTTCCATTCCTTGAATTTTTTTAATACAGCTTTATTATTACCATTGAGTATGGATGGTTGGAGAAGAGGAGGCGTTTATTGTATGTGCATGTTATGTATTTAATTCAAAATCCACAGCGCCTCTGGGTGGCAGCAAACAATCAAGTCAATCCCAGGATTCCGTTGACTGGAGGCAGTGCATCCTGTGTCAGTCGGATGATGCAAAGAAGGGAATTCTCGTCCAGACTCCCAGAATCACCTCATATAAGCATGTACTAGAGATTGCCCAAGAGTTGGCCAACCTACCTATGTGATACATGTACTTTGTTGACGTCCAATGGCGATTGCAGAACTCCCCACCGCAGACACGGCACGCACAGGTACTATCTGGCATCGCTCTTGTTATTCGAATGCCACCAACACGGAGCTACTACGACGCGCAAGAGACCGCTATACTCATGCCGCTATAGTGATGGTATGGAATGACTGTCAAGTTCTTGGCTTCACCTATGGCCAGGGGCTGTGTGATCGGTTATCCAGATGGGGCCTCCTTCTGAAACACGGCAATGATCGTTTCGTGCTTGGTTTCTTTTTCAATTGGAGTATCTTGGGCAAAGTCTATGTTATCGGCAGCAAAGAACACAAAGCCTCCTCTCTTCAGAAACGGTGAAACATGGAGACCCTGGAATCCTCTGGTGTTCTCTACAACAGCATTCGCAAGAACAGTCTCAATGAGAAGAACATGTGAAACACAATGACCCTCAGCACTGAGAAAATCTACTAGCTTTTTGATGCGTGCGTCATGATGAACAGTGAGTGCCAGTCCGAGGACCTGTAAATTTTCGATTGCGTGGAGCGCCCTGGATGCTACCGATTCACTACTTGGCTGTCGTTAACCAGTCTTATAAATTTGAATATGCTTGGTTTTCTGTCTCCACCTCAATGAGGTTGACAAGCTCAAGCAGACATGCCATCTGCAGTAGTACAATTCCTTGACTGGTTCTTGTACCCGTGCAAACAGTAGGCTGTCCGAGAACATGAAAGACATGTGTTCTCCAGCAGTCTTAGTAGTATCGCACATCTAGTGCATGTGCATCTTCCTCTGAGATGCTGGTACTCAGCCTTGTTGTCAGTGAAGGATTTTGAGACTTTTCCACTGCGTTCTTTAGTCATGCCAGCATTATCACTCATGACTTTGAAGAGCTGTTTACCATTGTCTGCTTGGCAAAAGAAGCAAAGCTGATTGTTTTATGGAGGAGCTGACACCCGGCCCCTTCTCACAGCTATGTTCATTCACCTTTCAGACTATAGCCCATGACCGACATTTTTTCCAGCGACTGCACACGTTCTTTTCTCTCCGCCCTGAATCACTGTGTGTCCAACATAACCTAGCCTCAATACTACAGCTGTACCACTCGTCACGACCCATGACCGACACTTCTCCCTCCAACTGTGCTTGTCCGTTTTCCCCCGCTCCTCTTACCGTCCCACGCCTATATAAGAACCACATTGCGCACCATGGTCATTAGCCCTTTAGATCCCAACCTGTCAACACACCAAAACTTAGGCCATCTTAACTAAATTTTTTGTTAGGCATCCTTCATTGTTTTTATTGGAAGTTTCTGATGATGGAAGGAAAAAAAATCCCGCAACGTTAAAAAGTTCTATTTGTTAGTCGACATCTGTAACTATTTTGATGTTTTAGTTTGAACCCTTTAATGGAGTTGTTCTTGACCTTGTGAATGGTTCAATTATGGTTGGGAAAAATCTGATGTTGAACAGCTTGGCTCAGCAAGCTCTATGCTTCCTCTCTTCTGTCCACGCTTCTTGGCAGTGTAATGGCCTGTACATATGGCATGAGTATAGCGGTCTCTTGCATGTCGTAATATCTCCGTGTTGGTGGCATTCGAGTGACAAGAGCGATGCCAGATAGTACCAGTGCGTGCCGTGTCTGCGGTGGCGAGTTCTGCAATCGCCGTTGGACGTTAACAAAGTATCACATAGGTAGGTTGGCCATCTCTCGGGCAATCTCTAGTACATGCTAATATGAGGTGATTCTGGGAGTCTGGACCAGAATTCCCTTCTTTGCGCATCATCTGACTGACAGAGGATGCACTGCCTCCAGTCAACGGAATCCTGGGATTGACTTGATTGTTTGCTGCCACCCAGAGGCGCTTGGGATTTTTCTCTCATCATTCAAGCCTGCAAAGACAGAAAAACAACAAATCATCCAGTGCAGTCATAAAATAAATTAAATGCATAACATGCACATACAATAAACGCCTCCTCTTCTCCAAGAATCCATACACAATGGTAATACAACTGTATTGAGAAAAATCAAGCAATGGAACAGAGCGTGTAAAACAAAGAAAGCAGTGTTAAATAGTTTCTGGTTAGAGATAGCCTGTTCAATTTGATAGCTATATTCGAATTTTCGTACTCCTCACCCTTGAAATGTAGTTTTAGGCGTTAACATGAACGCTCAGTGATATTGAGAAGCCAAGATATGGGCAAACGTGCAGTTTCCAGCAGCATTTTGAAAAATCTAAGACGGCCGCGATGTGGGTACTTATGCAAATGAAAACATTGGTTTCTGATTGCTTATACCATCTAATTTTCAGAAATGTAGTTTTCCAAATCCCCAAGAAATCACACGGAAATACACAACATAACTGACTAATATGTAAGAATACAAAATGGGGAAGTAATGAAGCAAAACTGTGCAAAAAAAAAAAAAAGTAAATTTGGTGGTCGTGGCGAGATGGTTTTGGTATGATATCTGCACTTGGAACTTCGCCTCTTGAACGTCTAACTACAAATGTTAATGTAGCAGCATACAAAAATGTGTCAGAACTTAGAAGATCATGTTATTCATGCATTGAATGATTCTGGCTGGCGTTACACTCCAATTTTCATGCATTATAATCCTCCATGCCAGAAGGCAAAAATAGTAATGAATTACCTGAGAGTGGAAAGAGTTGAAGTTATGGATTGGCCTGCACAAAGTCCAGATATGAACCAAATTGAAAACTTGTGGAAGACACTAGGGGAGATGGTAATGGCAAAAAAATCCTAGTAATGCGGAAAACTTATGGAAGAAACTTCAAGATTAACAGGAGAATATTACAGTAGCTGATTGTCAAAATTTGATATCATGTGGGAAGAGATATGCTGCAGTAATGAAGAATAAAGGCCTTGGCACTAAATACTAAATTGAAATTATGTTTTTTGCTTGGTTTTGTTTTATTTGGCTACATTTAAAATTTTTTTCCTAATTTTGGACATATATGAAACAATAGATATATACTAAACCAATTTCTATTATTTGGCTGAACCTGATACATAGGGACATAAAAGATTAGGCATAAGGTAATCATCATTGAAAATTGAACATTATCTCAATATTTGGTTCTGGAGATATATATTGAATTTTTCATTGTATGTTTCTCAAGTTTGGAGGCAAAGGAATTAAGCATCGCAAACCAAACTAGAGGACTCTGAGAGCGTATACCACCGCCAAGTAAAGGAACGGTAACAAAAAATTTTAACTGGCTCTGAAACAATTATTTTATTTCTATCAACTACCAAATCTGATCATTTGTGCCTTACGGTACTAGGGTCATTGCACGCTAATGTCAACTTGAGGCTAAAATTTGAAAATTCCTAAAAATTCACCAAAAGTACCTTTTATATACAGCAAATAAAAGCTGAAAAACTCTACTTGAAGAATCAAAAAAGAAAACACATTAATATAGAACCCAATTTTGTAACACTCATAGATGAAAAATTTTGTAAAAACCTTAATATAGTCAGTAAAATGCAACAGACTCAACTCATAATGTTCCATAGTACTATATAAACATTTATGCTTCAAAACTATGTTACATAGTGATTGCACTTGGAAGTCAATTACAAATTTTTAATAGTCAGTTGAAACAATTATTATCGTGGTAAGTCATATAAATTGCATGTTCACATATAAAACATTGTGAAAATGCATTATAAGAACCTAGGACTACCTAAAGATTGTTTAATTGTATCATTTATATTATTTTCGGTAAGAAACTCGGAGTGATACGACCATAAAAAATTTTTCGTTACGGCCGTAAAAACGAATTTTCTATTCCCCAGTTCTTAACCAAAATTAAATCTTGAGACACCTAGGCATAGGATGAAAGCTTAGACATGCACCTAAAATGCCATGTTAAGATTTAGAAAATTCGCTTTACTTTCAGAGAGTTTGACACATTTACACCACTAGGTGAAAGTCGAGGTTACATTCGTGCTACGACCGTAACGCTGCATTCATCAATGAATAACTACAACAACAAATGCAGAATACTGGGGATGGTTTTATTAGCAGCACTAGGTATTGGAACTATTAGGGTATATGCCATTTCATTCTAACTGCATTTCTTTTAGATGTCTAGTTCAAAGGGTACAAAAAGTTGCTCCGAACGCTACGACCGAAACGGTGGAATGACCCATTATTAGCAGTTTCAGCAAGTTTTTCTTGAAGATTCGTTCATAACTTGAGTTAAGCTGCTAACAAACATTGTGACAAACTTAAGTCAATCATAAAACGAACCAACCGATCTGCACCAAAATTTAACCATTAATGTCTTTCAACAATACTAACAACTCTTGCAAATTTCATAAAGATCCATTCGAAACTTTGTAAGCTATTGCGCTAACAAGAATAAAATCAAACACAGCGACAAGCACACGAACGAACAAATCATCACAAAAATCTGGTCAAAAACTCATTGATATACCTAACAACTCACGTAAATTTTATAAAGAACTGTAAATAACTTTTTGAGTTATGGAATTGAGAAAAATGAGGCAGACAAACAAATAGAGGGGTGGACGGATCTTCTCCAAAAGTTAATAGCTGTTAATTCAAACACACCTAACAATCGTAAATTTGTCAAAATTCGTCCATAAATTTCTGAGTTATCTTGGTGACAGACGGACAAAACAAAACAGACCAACCCAAAAAAAAAACCCTCTCCTTGGCGGAGGCAATTAATGAGACAAATCTGTATGGTTTCACGTGGTGGAACATTGGTGAATAGACATCAATGCGCTTGAGATCTGTAGGTCGCTAAAGAAAAGTAAGAACAGATGAAAGTAAATTGAGAATGAAATCGGAAAGAAGCAAAATTGGGGACAAAAGATAAGTCCCAAAGGCCTAACTAATACCTAAGGTAACCTACATAATTATCTATATATTAATACGCTTGTATCTACGTGTGTGTGTGTGTGTCACGCTCTGCACAAATAGATAGGCGTAAATTAGAGACTTGAGTTCATTTCACCCGTATCATATCTACGCTTTCGTTTTTCTTTTCAAAAGTTTTACTCGCTTTGCTGGTAGC
>LQNS02278160.1:3697909-3709833 GCA_001587735.2 Parhyale hawaiensis
GTGACACCAACCTCCTAATATGTGGCTCAAAAGTAAGCTTCTCATCAAAGACAACACCAAGAATCTCCAAGGAGCTAGACTCCTGAAGTAAAGTGTCATCAATCTCCAGTTGGGGATGTTGCGGTACAAGTGTCCGAGACCGACTGATAGTCATCGACTGGTCTTATTGGCATTCAGCTTCATACTCCAGGCCGAGCACCATGCGCTAATGCGTGACAATTCCCTATTCAGAGACTGAGCGACAGCATCACGCAGGCGAGGAGCAGGTTTCACTACCATCAAAGTGGATCCGTCGGCATAGTTGATCAACGTGTTCTCGAGTGAAGAGAACATGTCACTAGTAAAGAGAACGGACAACAGCAGGCCCAGCCAAATAGTTAAGTTCATATTTCAGCTTCTAAGCGGCACGCACGTCTAGGGTAGACGCTTCACGGCCAGACTTGGGACATTTTTAACCTTGGAAAGCGTGATACTGGTACGAGGGTATCGTAATCAAAGAACAATTCCTTTGTTTGTAGAATTTCCACAGGTTCGTTCAGTATTAGATAGGAGAAAATTCGGATGATACGGGACTGACATATCACTGAAGACCATTGCTTTTGTTGTGTGGAATTTCTAAGAGGTTCCAGCTGCACCCAAAGCAGCGTAATCAGAAAGGTAGGAAGTAACGTTCCCATTTTTCGTTAGACTGATTTCGTCAGGATTAAGCAACTGGCGTTAATTATGTGGTAGGTTAGAGTAGCTGTTAGGTTAGGTGTGTTATAATAGCGTATAGCTTCGATTGCTACATCTAATAAAGTGGGAGCATAAACTAATCGGTGAATTCCCACTGGTCACGTTAGCTGATACGACATAATTAGGCTGGGATAGACAGACATTGTTGAGTTGGAATGAGTTCGTCAGCGATAAGCGACGTACGTTGACTCAGACGGGGTGGGCTCCGTTATAAGAGCTGCACTAGGTGAAACTGAGGTATATTGCAATAGTGTAGCGTGGGTTGGTTCATTCTGGAAAGTATAGTTTATACCCAACAGTGGAAATCCACGGGTCCCGCTAGTTATTATTATCATTATTATCGAGGGGCTTTCACGACATAAATTGGATCGATTGAGCGATGCTCAGCTTTACACTCTGGCGTCGGGTCACATCCCGCTACCTAATGCTCAGAGCACTTTGCGAATGATGTGCGCTGTTCCAAGCAGAGCGCTCTTCTGGAGGCTTTCTGGATGAAGATGGCCGCACTTCAGCTCTCGCAGGGCAGTCTTCAGATTCTTGGACATTGCCCCCAAAGCTCCTATCACCACTGGAACGACGTCCACCTTTATCTGCCACAGTCTCTGGAGTTCGATGGCAAGGTCACGGTACTTTTCCTTCTTATCCGCTTCCTTGTCCATGATTCTGGAGTCGAAGGGGATTGAAATGTCGATCAGTTTCGCGGACTTTTCCTGTTAGTCTTTGATGACGACGTCCGGTCGGTTGGCGTGAAGCATTAGATCAGTTTAAATCCGCTTGTCCCAGTAGATTTGCACGGCTTCGTTTTCAACCACGAGCGCGGGTTCGTGCTTGTACCACCTCTCACTGACCGGGAAGTTATAGATCCGCAGAAGGGTCCAGTTGGAGGTGTCGAGCCACTTTATCGTGCCTGCGCTTGTACTCCTTTTGCGATAGCACTACGCATTCGCTCATCACGTGGCTGATGGTTTCATCCGAGCTCCTGCAAATTCTATAGGTACAAGGGACGTTTCTTTTGTCGATCTTGTTTTGGATGTACCTGGTTTTGAGGGCTTGCTCTTGAGCTGCCAGGATAGTGCCTTCTGTTTCCCGTTTCAGTCACCCCTCAGAAGCCAGTTCCAAGAGTCTGGTACGATTTTGTCCTGAACAGCTTCGAGGTACTGGCCGGATATCTTCATGCTCTTCCATTTGTTAGTCCAATCGAGGCGCTGTCGCTCTTTGAATTGGTCAGCCGTTTCGATGTCTATCAGCAATTTCACCTCGACTAAGCAGCGTGCCACGGGTCGTCGTTCTCTCTGAAGTGTTGGGAGAGAGCACGTTTTTCCGCTTCG
This sequence comes from Parhyale hawaiensis, assembly GCA_001587735.2. Lineage (NCBI taxonomy): Eukaryota > Metazoa > Arthropoda > Malacostraca > Amphipoda > Hyalidae > Parhyale > Parhyale hawaiensis. The sequence continues at coordinate 3,699,973 of LQNS02278160.1, forward strand.
ACGCAGTCCTCGACGCTGCTGAGGCCACGGCTCCTCTCTCTTCTGTTAATGTAGAGTCTGTTTACGCACGATCTTGGGTACAGTGCTCGATAGATGGTCATGAGCTTCCTGATTTTGATGTCCATGTCGGTGCAGTATTTCTTGGTCCAGTTAATAATGCCAGCAGAATATCGGACTACGGGGACGGCCCAGGTGTTGATGGCCTTGATGGTGTTCCCTAAATGAGGTGTGATTTCAGGAAGACCCGGAGTCGGGTGAGGTACTCCTTCCGAATGGATCCTTCATCGTTCTGTGGAGAATGGTGTTATACTCCATGATACTCAGGTATTTGTAACCTGCCTCGTCAATATCCGTAATGGTAACTATCTTCTTAGATGATGATTCCCTTGGACACAGTAATCTCTCCCCTTTCAATGTTAAGGACTCCGCATTTGCTAACACCGAACTGCATCTTGATGTCTTTGGAGTACTGATGGACTATATTAAGGAGCTGCTCTACTAGGTCCTTTGATTTGGCGTAGAGCTTCAGATCGTCCATGTAAAGCAGGTGGTGGAGCTTCATGGTACGACTGTAATTGTAGCCCTGGCCGGCCTTGTTCAGGATCTCGGAGAGGGGATCATGGTCAGGACAAAGAGTAGTGGAGATAGGGAGTCGCCTTGGAAGATTCCACGTCTGATGCTCACCTCGCCGAGGTGTTTATTGGCGCTTGTGAGCTGGGTCTTCCAGTTGGGCATGGTCATCGCGATCAGATTGCGGATGTTGCTGGCGACACCGTAGATTTCCAGGCATTCCAGGATCCAGGAGTGAGGGACCATGTGTCAAAGGCTTTTTTGTAATCAACCCAAGCCATGCTTAGGTTTTTCTTTTAGCTCCTGGCATCTTTCGTGAGGAGCTTGTGGACGAGCAAATGGTCCCTCGTTCCCCTGGTGTTCCTGTGGCATCCTTTCTGCTCGTCGGGTAGGAGCTTCTTTGAGTGTAGATGATGGTAGACTCTCTCGTAGATTATGCACGTCAGCACCTTCCACATAAGAGGGAGGCACGTGATTGGACGGTAATTGCAGACCTCCGCGCCCTTTGCCTTGTCCTTCTTGATTAGGACCGTCTTCCCTGTGGTCATCAAGGTGGGCACGGTTCTGCGTTACAGGCAGTGGTTGAGCTGTGCAGCAATTCTGGAGTACAGCGATGTGAAAGTTTTGATCCAGTAGCCTTGCACCATATCTGGTCCGGGTGCTTTCCAGTTCTTGATCTTGCTCAGTTGCTTTTTGAGCTGTTAACTGGTGATTGTAAGGTCTGGATCTGCTGCAACGTTCTTCTCCTTGACGTCGTGGAGCCATTCTACGGTAGGTATTGTTGTGTCGTACCTCTTTGCTCCAGATGTCACTAAAGAATCGAATGCTCTCTTCTGCGTTGGGTGAGTCAGAGCTAGTCTCTTCTCCTCTAAGGGTTTCATAAAGGCGTTTCTGGTTGGTGTTGAATAACTGGTTCTGATGGAATCCAGCTACTCTGGCCTCGAAGCGTCTAACTTTGCTCCTTTTAGCAGATAGCCGCTGCTTTAAGGTATCTTCTAAGTAGGTTAGGCCGACTTCGAGGCACCGGTACCTCGATTCGAGCAGCGTCTTCTTTTCCTCGTCGTGGAGATTTCCTCTGCGCCATTCGGAGATCCAGCCGAGATGTTTCCTGATGTCAGCAATGTTCTTCTCGAGGCGATGCTTCCAAGGAGGATCCTTTTTCCGCTGGGTCCGTTGCGGTCGGGGTTGCACCTCAAGGATCCTCACTGCGAAGTCTGCTCCAGTTTTGATGAGGGCGTGTCTCAGTGACGTTGTTGGTGTGGATTTTACCAATCACTGAGTTGACGCGGAAAGCAGCTGCTCGGTTCCGGTAGATGTCATAGGCTAGGATGACCTTTTGGCGCGTCTAAGCTGGAGTTCCGAAGAAGTCCCGCAGCTCCAGCAAGTCACTCCGCTGCTGGTCGGATAGGTCAGGTCTCTTCGTCCATCGAGTCGCTCAGGCTCATATCGTAGGCCGGTAAGTGCCGAGGCCCACGTCGCGACGACAGGTTGGGGTCGTCCGAGTCGATCTCAGATGGGACGTAGTTCGACAGTAGGGAGTCACTAAGTTCCTGGTTAGGGTGACCTGGAGTTGATTCTACGCTGGAGTTTCGGAGTAAGTCCCGTGGCTCCAGCGAGTCACTCCGCTGCTGGTCAGACACGTCGGGATCTGTCACATCTTCTGACTCGCTCTGGCTCATATTGTGGGCCCGTCAGTGCCTAGGCCCACGTGAGGGCGACCGGTTGGGGTTGGCAGAGTCGATCTCAGACGGGACAGCGATTAAGTCGGGGGTTTCCTCCGATGGATTGGAGGGCCGCTTAACAGGTTCCACAGTTGGGGACCTAGGCGAGGTCACAGGTCGGGTTGGAACCTGGCGTGTAGGTTCGTCAGCGGATGGAGAGGCAACTTGAGCTTCCATCAGCGCAGCGATTTGAAGCCGTTCCTCTTCGCTGAGGTTTTTATTGCAATTTGCCGGATTTGGCCACTAAGAGAAGCCTGTGGGAAATTGCCCGGAATTCCTCTCTCATCGCACAGCTGCTAGAGGCGCTTGAGATAGCCTGGCCCCTCGCTCTTGCTGGCGAAGAAGCACTCCCACAGCACAACTCGGTCTTCCCTGGACCACTTGTGCCGCGTGCGGCGTTGCGTCGGGACAGTAACCTCCTCCGCCCCCGGCGGAGAAAGGGGAGCCTCCTCCCTCACACTCCCCTCTCCAGTAGCATTCACACTAGCGTCGGAATCTGGCTAACCGATTCCAACGGGTGAGTACCGCGTTCACGAACGGCCTTTGCTTCACCCACAGGAGACCGGACAAGCGAGGTACCCAGTCTAACTAAGGTACCATTCACGCCGTTAGAAGGGGTATCTCTATTATGACTCATTTCCATGGTTGCCTGGTAACCATCAGGCGGCGGGGCCTGGTAACCCTCAGGCGGCGGGGCCTGGTAACCCTCAGGCGGCGGGGCCTGATAACCCTCAGGCGGTGATGCACCTTAGCGTCTGCGAAGATGGACTGCCTTTCAGGGCTTAGGAGTTCCATCTACCCCAAGCTGTCGAACGCATTCAACGAGTTGACTCTTCCGTCTGAATCAGCCTGTGGTCTTCTCGTTGGCTACCTTCGACTTTGATGGTCCTTTTCAGTCATCAGCCATTATTATTATTAACAGTATGTTACCTTTGATTATGCATATATATTTTTTATACTTCATTTTTTAAAGAAGTGTCTAACTTTGAAATATCAATATTAACTAAATGTATGGCTATGTTGCAAATATAAACAGCACTTCTAAAATAAATATCTAGTCACTAGCAAGTTTATCATACAATTTGCTTATTTATGAGTTTTTTTTACTGTTACCTCAGATTATGCAACAAGTTAATAAAAACGCCATAGAGAGGAAATAAACACAAGTGAGCAGAAATAATTTTATTAAACGTCCAAAACCAAGAAATGATAACCAAAAAGGGCAGAAGAAACTACTGGGCCAATTCCTAACGGTGTGAAGTTCTCTTATAGTGAGAAAAAGGGCGGTTTCCGGCGCCCTTGGCTTGCCACAAGCATAATTTTCCCGCCTCACTCGTTGCTTTTGCGTGAAACGGGCTGAGGTAAAGCGGGCTGAAGCGTCAGGTGCGAACCTTCGCGACATAACCCGGCCTGTCTCCGTCTTCTGGACTCTTGCCCAGCATATCCCAGCTAATGGAACACATTGAAACTTCAAGGTTCGGTTATGCTATCGTGGCACAGTTAGGCTAGAACCCTCCTGGGCCAGCACCTCATTTCTATCCGTTTCACCTTCATGAGGGGTTTGTCCTGATACGGGACCTGAAGCCGATGAGGTACGTTTTTGGAGGCGAGAGACGATTGCAGCGGTCTCGCATCGCTTTAGCCTGCCAGCCAGCTACCTGTTCTGCCCATCGGGTTGCATAAGGCGAGCCACAACGCTTCATGACTATCCTCCCTCATAGGACTGGAAATTTCCAATTCCTGAGACCGCCATTATGAAAACGAAGGTGATATCCTGGCGAAGATCCGACTAACAGGAAGGATTCTAGGCCCTTCGCTTTTTATCAATCCGTTTGCACCAACGTTCGCTTCGTATCAAACCTTATCGAAGGGTGGAACGAGCTTCATGTCGGGTTTAAGTATTCGTGGGTATATTTTGACGACTGAAAAGGATTCCTGTAGGTTGGCCTAGCCTTCTAGCGTAAGGCTAAGCCTTTTTGGTCCTTGAGCGGACCCCGAATCCCTCAAATATTGCCTGTGGAGTTTATTCGGGCTCGTTCGTGAAACGCTCGGTGATTATTAAAGATAAACAGTAGGTTCGTACGTTGGGCGAGACGAGAATCGGGTGTATTGCCGTTTTCGTAGGTAGTCGTCGATTTACATAGGAATCAATGAGATTGCTTTAGCCGATATCCGGAAGCGGGAAGGATTTCTTACCCGGATTACTAAGGTTTAGCCGAATGCTACGAGGTTAGGACGAAAATCTAGTTGTTAATGAGGAGGAAGGGAATCTGGTCCTTAGGTGCTTTCTGACTCTTGCGCCTCCCCCCCCCCTCCTCTTGGAAGAGATGTTGCCAAGGCATGAGCATTGAGCAGCCGATGGGCGAGCTCAATGAAGAGGCTGACTCACGTCCCTAAAATAGGACAGTCGCCGCGCTCCTTGAATTGGTGGACTGCTCTAGCGGCTTTCCAAAATTCTGGCCGACTATCGCATGAGTGCTAAGCGTATGCAGGTCCCGGGACATGAAAGCGGGCAGTTTCCCCTCCAGGAGCGTCCGCCGGACGGAGTCAGATACGTCAGCTTAATGCTCTTTTTGAGCGTAGTACGAAGTATCTTCAATGTCTCCCGATAATAGGCATCCACAGTCAGACGTTCATGCGGATCGCTGCAAACGTTGATGGAGAAAACCACCAGTGGCCTGTCTCCCCCTAAACCCAAGTAGACGAAGAGAGCGACCGTTATAGTTGTTGGGGACAGCCAGAGCCCCTCTTTCGAACGTGGAGACCTAGGTCTAAGAAACTATTCAATCATGTTATTGCTTGAGGGCTCGTTGACCAGTGTCTTTAGTAATGAGATAGGTGGCGAGCTCTGCGGCTCAATGGCAGATCTCCCACTACAGTTCGTACTGGCATTACCTGGGGTAAACGGGCCTCTGTACGTCGATGATACGGGCGAGATGGAGGACAAGACCGCGGCTTGGTAGGATAGTCCTCTAATCAAGGCCTGAACCGCATTACCATTCGGTACTAAGGCTGTTGTGGGTCTTTCTCTGCCTGCTAATCGGGAGCCTTGTTAAGTAAAAAACGGGTCCTACTGGTTGGATCATTCCATCCAGACCGAGGCCAGGACCATGTTAGCTTCGGACCCAATAAAAGGCCAGATGTTCGTTCGATGTTCGCGTCTTTGTCGGACCTCTTCTTAGAAAGAAGAGGCGAAACAGTCTCCTGTTGTTGGGTAGACCGCTTTGGACTGTCCGAATAGTTCTTTTAGCTGATAAACCGGGGTAGGTCCAGAGCGGGACCTCGAGTTTCGAAGGAAAGGAGCGCGCTCTGATGCGGTTAATCTGGAACCGTATAGGGGGCGAAGGGGCCAGTTGCCCCGGGATTCCTGCAGGTAAAGAACCTAACGTTCAAAAGAAACTGTAAGGCCTGACAGGCGTTAGGCTGCGATCCTACGAACGAAGAAACCGGTTAAAGCTGTCGGGCAATCGATAGCTTGGACATTGAGGATCTTTGATGTTGACCCCTGAAGCCTGGAGCTTACGCTCAGTATAGTTCAGATTCTGTGAAGACTGTGCAGCCTGTAGTTCAATCAGCCCGATGGGCTTTCCTCGACTTAATGGAACCCACTGTCACTACTCACTTTCTACGGCTGAGGACTTGCTAACAGGAAAAAGCTTCCTCTACTAGGAGAGTAGTCGTAGACGGCCTGTAGCATCACGTGGCTACTGCCGGTACGTGGACCAAGGGCGATGAGGGTGCTTTTGGCTACTTATTCGGCCCAGAGCCACAGCTGCTCCTCCTGCATGAAGTCGGCCCATCCGACTAGTGGGCTGTAAAGAGGTTCGGGGATATTACTGCCATAACTTGAGCTACCGTCGGCCCCTTGAGGCTAGGCAATGCTCCGAAGATAAGGCACAAGGTGCCAATGGGAGCCCATTCTTCTATTATGACTCGAAACAGTCCTTTCGCTTCAACAGTGGAGGACTTTGGGCGGGCTCGGGAGAGTTGCCGCCGTAGTTGCGGCTTCTGGCGGCACTTTGAGCCCGGCTGCGTTCGAAACTGTATCCTGAAGGCCCCTTCTGGAGAAGACCCGCGCAACGCTTGGGATGTAGCTTTCTAGGGTCTTAATTGCATAAACGGGCGAAATCAAGATATATCCACTCCATATGAAGGACAGTCTGTTTCCCTTTGAAGACCGTAGTCGGCTTGGGGACGAAGCAGTACCAACCAAGGCAACTGCCTGATCTGGCTATCTACTGGCAAGAGAACAGAACAAGAGCGCACCCAGAAATCCGCCACTAAAGAGGTTCGGGGTAACGTTCAGGACCGTAGCCGCCGGATTTTCCCGGACGTAGTTGAGCGCGTGGCTATCCCAAACACGAGAGCTCCAAGAAAGCCTGGGTACAAAAACCGAGCAAGGTCCCGGTAGCCCACTCTAGAAAACAGCGAAGTCGAACTCAGTAAGGCGTACTGTAGCCAGGTTCGGCGATTCCTTGGCAGCGACTGGGGGCACCAACGATTCTCTCACCCCCCCTGAGACGGAAAGCGTTTATATACGAGCGCCGGGATCTCGAGAAGGGGGGGTCCTTGGCTATGTTCAGACTCGTAGACCAGTCAACTTCAATATGGAGGACTGTAGCTGAGTTCGGGACTGGTGTCGGATTATCGACGGCTCATCCGAACCGGGAAGCATTTATCCTCTAGTGCACAAGGATCTCCCTCCGTTAGTTCCTTCGCTAGGTTCAGGATCGTACCAGCGGGGGCCCGACAACCCCCGCAAACCAAGCCATGGGTCCCCTGAACCTAGTACCTTCCACGTTCACTGGGCTACATGCGGACAAGGTCAACGGATGAGCCCCCCTCTGAGCAGGGGGCCGTAGCCGGGTTCGGGAGTATTGGAGGAGTAACTCACTTCACTACTGGCTCGATCGAACCAGGATGCAAGTTTATAGTGCGCCGAGATCCCCACTGGGAGGTCCCCATTTAGGACCAAAATCATAGCAGTGGGAGCCCCACCCCCGCAGGACTGAGCCACGGCTCAGCTGACACTGACCTAGAAGCTTCAAGCACACTGGGCTACATCTGGATGTCAACGAAAGGGGCCCCCTCTGGGCAGGACGCTGTAGCCAGTTCAGGAGCGTAGGGGCAGTAACAGGTTACAGCCAAGTCCACCTGGTGGAGGGAATTCCATAAGAGAATGCAGAATTCAAAAACGTATCAAAAACGTCCACGAAGATTCGGTAAATTTGGAAGTATACCTCAATAATATGTAAGTTCTATTTAGTTATCACAGTCAGGTTCCAGTTTGAAATATCCAGTAACCCCACGCTAGACTCCGGCCTGTTTCTGATAACAGCCGAAGCATACCAGAACACAAGACTAAGCCCACCTGGTGAAAGGGATTTCAAAAGGGAACACAGAAATCGAAAAGCACTAAAAACTTGAAGAAGTAGCTTCAAATTTGGGAAAGTGTTCACGAATAATAAAAAAATTCATTTTTCGAATTCATGTTCCGATCTTATACGAAAAATGACCTTCATATGTTTATAAATTAACATATATTATTTATAGGTTTCGTGTCACGCTCTTAACGAAATAGATAAGCAGAAATTAGTTCCTGCCTTCCTGGTTTCATCAGTGTATTCATGTGCTTGAAGACTGTGGTCATCCTGCTAAGCTTCATAGAAAACTGATAGGTAGAAATATTCAAGGTTGCAGATGATGGCACTCGAACAGTATATCGGATTCCGGTCTTTCTTCGACAACATTGAAGTCTACTCAATGTACACGCATACAGCTCCTCCAAACAATCTCTTCCATAGTGATGTGTACTCTCATCTGAGATTTAATTCATCTTAACTTCAGCTGATAATCTTATTTTGATAATCATTGAGCCAACTAGTAGAATATTCTTCAGCGGTAAGCAAAGACCACGATGATTTTCTCGGCAGCAAATTATTTTATCCACATTTCGGGTTCTTTCAACAGAAGAAGTTTTCTCATGAAAAAATTTCCTAGTACGAGTTAAACGCCATCCTCGAGTATCTGGGATACAGAGCTCCGTATTTACCAGAAACAATATGATGTTGACTGCGGGCAAAAAACAGCGCTTTTTGGCGTATTACCGAAAGAAAGCATTGGGTTTTTCAGCCTTGCACGCATACATGTGAGGTTTCCTAATTCAAGTTATAGTTGCACAGCATCCTACTGATGGAAGTCAATAAGAGCTTTACATGTATAGAAGGAAGCTCAACCGTGTATCCTAATTTGGTAGACAACCTGAGATACCATGAAGTGTATGTCCCGTCAACACGCGCCACTACCCAAACAGGGAGCTCTCTTCTATATATGTAAGGCTCTGCCTTAACGGGAGGACAAGCCCCCTCCACCCGTTTTTTTTTTCATTATTGGACCGATTTGCATGAAAGTTGGTACACATATATGGAAAATAAAAATAAATGCGGGTTAAACTCATGTACTTATTCCATTTTCGCCATAGAAAGGGAGTTATTAGTAACAAATCGAAAGGGAGAAACCCTGCTCCCCTTACAGTTTTTGAGCTACAGAGATGATTTTGGTATCAAACGAAGCGGAATTTAATCTTCTACAAATCCATTATTGAGTTATTTGATTTATGAATTAGTTTTTGAGAAATTAAACAGAAGCAAAAAAAAAATGTTTCAAGTTATTTCCAAAATGTTAGCAGACACTCGCCTGCTAATCCGAAATTCAAAAATCGAACAAAGGACTTGTAGCGAACTAAATTCTGCTTAATTTGATACCAAATCATTTCTGTACCTCAAAACTGTATGAGTAGGGTTTTGAAGTCGAAAAAAGAGCTTTCCTGAAGAGCCTGCGCTTCCGTTTTCCTTGAATAACTCGTTTTCTATGGCGAAAAGTACACGAGTTTAACCCACATTCTTTTCCAATTTTACATATCTGTACCTAGTTTCATTACAATCGGAATAAAAATAAAAAATCAAACTTTGAACCCTTTGGCGGGAAAGTTTTCTCATCTAAAACTCGAGAATAAGACTGAAAAAACAATTTTCATATGCGTATCGACTTGAATGAAACTATTCGATCCAGGCATAACTAAACCTTCTGTCCGTAAATTAGACTTTTTTCATTCGCTTCTGTATTACAACAGACTCCGTCAACGCGGTTAACACTCTGAAAACTTTCCTCTCTGAAGCTTACCCGCACATTAACTTCAAATTTTCATACAAAAACTCCTTCACTATAGAGTCTTATTTTAAATTCAAGGACAAGCCTCCTACACCTCTACTGACTAGTATTGTCTACAAGTATCAATGCAGAAGCTGTAATGCTTTGTATATAGGTAGCACTGGACATTTCAAAGCTCGAATCGATCAACATTTAGGCGTATCCAGTAGAAATGGTCTGCTTACTTACTGCTTAAAGCGGTCCGTCGGTATCGACGACGACGTCACTCCCTGCCAAAGCGTTGGTGAATACGTAGGTGACTGACGAGTCCGATTCGAGAGAGGCAGACCCGCCCGCAAGTGCCACACACATGCTGCTCCCCCGCAGCACGTGGCTGGTGACGACGGGCTCGCCGCAGTTC
>LQNS02278160.1:3738180-3753280 GCA_001587735.2 Parhyale hawaiensis
TCTCTTTTTTCTCTCTCGTCTTTCGTTTTTTCTCCTCTCGTTTCCCCAATCCTCTATATCCTACTAACATAATGGCAATAGCTCAAAGAGGCCGGGGTGTTAGTCCCGGTGTCTCTTTGGGAATGGGCCTCTTGGTTCGTCTACTGACGCCTATCTAATCTAATCTATACATGTAAGGCTCTTATTAACTTCCTTGTGTAGGATGCAGCGCAACTGCCAACTTGAATTAGGGAACCATACAGATAAGTGTGCAAGGCTGAACAACACCCCGTTTCTTTCGGTGATACACAAAAACAGCGACTTTTTTTGCCCGCAGTCGATATTGCTTCTAATAAATACGGAGCTGTGTATCCAAGATACTCAAAGGTGGCACATAACTCGGACTTGAAAATTTTTTCCTCAAAAGAAAACTTGTTCTGTTGAAAGAAGAACCAAAAATAAGTGGAGAAAATAATTTGCTGCCGAGAAATCATCGTGGTCTTTACGCGCCTGCTGACCGCTCAAGAATATCTTACCAGTTGCCTCGATAACTAACAACATAAGAGTATCAGCTGAAGTTTGGATGAAGTAAATCTCAGAAGAGAGTACACATCACGATGGAAAAGATTGTTTGTTTAGAGAAGGTGTATGTATCTACATCGAGTGGACTTCACTTCAACGTAGTCGAAGAAAGACTGGAATTGCGATAATAAGTTCGAGAACCTCTGGGCAATGATCAAAAGGAAGGTTTATGAAGGTGGTCGGCAGTTTTCGGCAGTTGGAATAAAGAATGACTACGCCTACCATACAGGAAAAAATCGGTTCCTCTGCGCTTCGCTGATTTGCTACAAAATGTGTACATCGTAAATCAAAAGAAAACGCAATGAATATCAGACTCCACGGGAACGGCAGGAGAAGCTGGAAGAGCAAGAACTGCATTCAGTGTTAATAGCGCGATAAGTACCGTCTTCCAAGTTTAGCCTTCTTCTGCAATATGGTTTATTGCCTACTGAATCCCATCAGAAGTGAACGGGATTGTTAAAATTTCCAACGGGGAAAGAAATGCATTCAGATAACAAAGGAGTAAGGATTTCACTTTCACCTTCTGCAACCTCGTCATCGTTGATTACGAAATCTGCATCTTGGCCAGGTTATCGCTTATCTATTTCGTTAAGAGTGAACACAGAAAAAAATATTGGATGAAGAAAGCCTCAGAAGAGAGTACTAACGACGATTCAACGGAGTGCTTAGAGAAGCTGCATATGTATCTGCATTGAGTGAACTTCAACGTTGGAAAAGAAAGAATTTTTCCTTATCTATTATTAAGAGCGTGACATCGAACATATAAATAAATATATAAACATACGACGGTCATTCTTAGTGTTAGATATTCACATGAACACAGAAGTAGGTACCAACAAAATGAAAGGATCACTACAATATCTAACAAACTATCAAGAACAGATAATTAGCGGAACACAGACCAAGATGTCAACTGAAGCAGATGACGACTGAGCAAATGAACAATCTTCCTCTAGCACTCTGGCCACAGAAGTGTTGAAGTGAACTGGAGCTCCTTCAGGATGAGGTCGGTACGTTGCAGTCATGGTAGGTTTTCTATAACACAAAGTGTATGAATTACACAGAGAAGATTATACAAAACTGCCAAGAGTTTTGTAAATACCGCAAGCAAAATATCGAACAACTAGCGGGTCATGGAATTTCCACAGCTAAATAGTGTTCTTACTTTTTAAAACGAATCAATGCTCACCTACGCTATTAGACCTAATGCCGCTCCTCAACCTAACCTACCTCATATATAGCGACTAGCGCCTGTCCTTCAATCCTTACGAACTGCATCTAACCTCAAGTCGATCGCAAACGAGAGTCGAAACATGAGAACGTCTTTCCCTATCCTTCCCATTACGCTAGGTACTCGCAAACGAGAGTCGAAACATGAGAACGTCTTTCCCTATCCTTCCCATTACGCTACTGCTTAAACTCTGAGCGGCGGCAGCTATTGATTGCGCTACAGCGAGTGAATGCACTTGCTTCAGTTTCGACTCTTATCTTTGAATTTCAATTGAGTTTCACTAAGCAACTGTACATATTGGGAATCAGTGTGTCTTAATAAATTCAACCACTATCACGTTCACAGAAACATCTGCTCCAGGATTAAACCGTTATCACACTCACAGAAACATCTGTTCCAGGAACGTGAAGTGCTTCCGTGTTCCGACTCCTACGCAGCGGGCTTTAAGTTTCCCGTGTATACCAAGTTGTAGCAAGTCCATCTTAAAGTCACCCTCCACAACACATCTAGACACTATATCACCAGTGAACCTCGCAGATGTTTTACCAGCAAAATTTTCGACCTTGTACTATATATGATACAGACAAAGACCGCATATTCTTTTATATTTACACGTCTAAGCTAACCTTTCTCATCTTCTAAAATTCAACTGACATTTTTAGCATTTCCCCTTTTCATAAGTGTATTTGATTATTTCAATTACACTGCGGGACCCGTGGTTGCTTTACACTTTATTTGCAATAGCTTCCCCATAATATACAACACTCGGCCAATTTTTTCACCGAAGGCACTTTTTCTGTCAGTTTATGTGATTTTTTCAACACTAGAATGGCCGAGCGGTCATTTTGACCGTTCTTAGAGATTCAAATACACATATGTGTCATAATTTAGCTTTGATTGCTCTGATATTCGACTTTTCTTAAATAATAGTGTAGGTTATGTGAGTAATTGATAGTGTTGCAACAATTTTTTCTCATTGGTGAGCGAAGACAGAACACCTCTGTCGGTCACACCAGACCCGCAACAGCGCCCAACTCCGAGGGCGTATAAATGGTAGTTTACACAGTTTCGAGGCGTAACCCGCATTTTAGACAGATTTTGGTGTTATTTTTTTTTTCAGCCCCGCCCACCTGGTACCTCAGGAGCCCAGCACAAGCACTCCTCACTTTAGCACGACGAGCGTGCTAATACATCACCCTAGGCCATGGAACTGAAGAGGCTTTGTGTTTGTTTGATCCTCCAGAGGTGTTCTGTCTTCACACACCAATGAGAAAAACTCGTTGGAACATTCCATCCATTCAAAGTGAGTCACTCCGACAGAACACCTCTGTCCGTAGCACCAACATTTCCACGGCGCAGCAGGTAGGGGTTTCATGTCATCCCCCCCCCAGTTACTGGTGCAAGGGATACTGAAATTAACCAATTTATTCTCTTCTTTCTGTTCACTTTTCCTTCAAACAAACAAGCTCCTTCGACAGAGGTAAGACAGTGACGGTAAGTCACCTCTATCCTCAGGGGTACCGGGCAACTATCTTCTGTGAGTTGCTGTACCCCTGGCCTTCTATCAAACTGTAGAACCTTAGTAATAAGTTGCCTTCTTCTGGAGTGTCCAGGAATAAGTCAATGGAAGAGCAAAAACCCTGTTAGGGCAGTACTGTTCTAACCAGGATTTCTGCTGATTTCCCCCTTTACCTGAGGTTCTGAAGCTATTAACCAGTGACATGAATCGCCTGTAACTCAGAAACTTCTTGGAACCCTTAGGGTTGCTGCTCCTAGCTTGGCTCCCTCCAGGAACAAAAAGGGGTTTAATCCTTTTCTGGAGCCTGATTCTGAATAGTTCCAGAATTGACCATCTTTAACAGTGGTCCACTTTCACGAGCGCTGGCTTTCCAGCCAGAGCTGTGATCCATCGCCCAAACTTCCGCACCTGGTTAGCTGGTGTCTTTCCAGGGAGACTACCTACTGCATACCGGAACTTCTCTGGGATTGTCTTCCCACCGTTATCTCTAAAGGCAGGCTGAGATTCCTTGACTGAAGATCTCGATTTCTTGGTTCCCAAAGAGGGAATCTGCATAAGGTTTCCAGCCTCTATCCTCTCTAAAAAAGCCTCCTGAACTGCCTGCTCAGTGGAAAAGACTAGGTCAATTACTGACGCTTCCTACTTCCATGAAGTTCACTGCTTCCATTACCAGAACTTCCCTGAGTACCCTCTCCACTGGACTGCCTAAGGAGGCGGTAACCTCTTAGGCTCAGGAAGACTAAACTCTGATGTCCGTTAGACGCTAACCAGGAAGAGACCTTTCCTTTGTGCCTAGTTGAGGCGATTTCTTGTAACTAAAGGGGGCTTCCACCGTCGTAGAAAACCCAAACCTGAACGGGACCCTCAAAGAGGTTCCTGTACTGACTTTACGTACTCAATGGCTAAGAAAGCTTCCCCCTTCAGACAAAGGCAAGAAGAACCGTCGATAAGGACCTTGTGAGTGGGGAAGAGACTCTTAAATTGGACTTCCCTCAGCCCTGGAGACCTGAGCTTGAGGCTCTGGAATTGGACTCGAACGGATTTTTGGTCAGCTCGTGTGAGCCTGGGCTTTCTTTTTCAGATTCTTCCGGAACAGAGACACCTACTCTCCAGGCTTCTGCCTGAGTACTGTCTCCTCCTGATGACAGACCCTCTATCTAAACCTGCTACAATTTCAGTTTAGTTTATATACATACTGCAGCTTTAAGCTGCTACCCGGCTTCGGACCTGTCTGGGAATACGTCCACTAGGTGGCTCTGGATTAGGGTTATTGTCGCCCTGTGTCAGGAGCGGGCAGAATTAACCTGCTTTTAGAGGACCCTCTCCTAAACGGCTGGGCGTTCCTTGACGATACAACCTGTAATCGGCCAGAAGACCGAAGAGATCCTACCTAACTCTGTTGATCCTCTTGACTAGTGACGTTCTCTTACAGTAGTAGGATAATCTTCTTCTACCATCTGCGGACACAACCTGTGTAACAGCCTTAGCCTGGAGCCTCATCAAGTGTCAGAAGCTCAGGCCTGTAAGACTATGTATAAGCAGGCCCAAACCTGGAGAACTAGGTTTCTCTGTTACTTTCTAGCTAGGAGGTATCCTCCTGCTTGACCTAGTGTATCGTACACTAGTTTTCCTTCTCCCAGGAAATCTACCCTTCCGGGGAGATTTAGGGTTTCTCTAAAGTTAATTCCACTGGGAACCAGCCAGCGTCCTCTAAAGTGGTCTCCCTGCTGGAGGTTTCAACTGTAGTACTATAGGACACTTACTAGTAATCTCAGTTCGGGTTCTACACCGACACTGGCTTAATCAACTCTTGCTCCTTGGGTGGACATAAACTATGCTTATCCTACAAAGTCCGCGAAATCTCTACCAACCTAGGGCTCACCCGAGTTAGAAATTATATATCCTCGGATCTATCGTAAGAACTCACCACCTAAAGTCTACGGAGTAACCTGAGCATCTGAAGTCTGTGACACGGCCTAGCACCGACTGCTGTTTGAGAGCAGTGCCTGAGAGAGGAAGGTTGAACTTCTATAAATCACTGTCTCCCCTCAAGACAACTTCAGGCCTGAAGAAAGAACTCTTTCTCTGAGGGAAAATCATAAGGTACCGACCAAACCTGATAGCCTCAAATGGTAGTGCCCTCTCTCAGGTATACCTACATAGCTGCTGGTAATTCTTCTGACACCGAAGGTGTCCTGACATCTGAGCTAGGAGGGGACTCTTCTACATAAATTAGAGGAGACTTCCTTCTCTACACTCAGGCTTCCGCCTAGGACCACAGTTGTCTCAAGACCTTCCGAGGATGATCTCATTCATCATATCTATTGCAGCAAACTTATTTGCTAGGTCTCAGCTCTAGCCAGCGTGTCTCCTAGTTCGGAAATACCTGGAAATACGATCCTAATCTCACTTATGTCTCCTGCAGAGCAAAGGGTATGGTGGGCCCGCTGCTAACTCCAGCTGGGTAGCACTACCAGTCTGCCATTTCAAGTCCTGCGACTCAAGATTGCATTCCTTCCGTCTATGGTTTCTTCAGGGCTTTGAAAGTAAAAACGTACCGAAGCACTGTGTTTCCACCTTGAGATAGATCCTGACGCTCTGGGGAACCAGGATTATAGTATCAGTAAGACCATGCTTGACTTCTTCAATGCAGATAACACGGTTCTGCCTACCATCCCTTGTCCAGAATGCTTCCTTCCCAGTTGGAACACTTTCTCCACGAGTGAGACCAAGTGTGAACCCTCCAACAGCAGGCCCGCCAGTAGATTCTAATGGAAGACAAATCTATGAACTCCATCAAAGATTAGTCTCGTCCTATCTTGCTTGCCCTCAGCGACCTAGGAGCCCTTACCCACAGGACTCTGAGGGGATGAGGTACACGAGGACGTCAGCTCTAGTAACGGCATCAACATGCCTTGATAAACTGAGACAGCAAGGGTCAGGAACCCAGTCTCCCTCCCTGGAGCCTGGTTCTAGAGCCACCCTGATGAGGGGAAGAACTACTAACTGCTATTCTGCTTCTCATCTTAACAACTAAACCAGTTTGATGAGCAGAAGCAGCTCAACCAGTTTGAAGCTGGCCTCGCCTCCGATCTTCTCGCCCCAACTAACATTTGACTGGGGTTTAACCCTTTCTTCCCGACGGGACAGCTTCTGTTCCGGCATGAAGTTGCCTTCTAGAGACCGAAGCTGAGCTCCTCCCAGGAATCTGAACATTATAATCTAAAGCCGTCAGAGGCTGGAGCTCGGAATTCTTTTTTGAGTGGCAGGGGGAAGGAGCCCAGGGCTATAATAAGAGTGTCTTTTGAGAGCTGCTCTTAGAACTTCAGAGCGAGGACCAAATACGGGCAAACCAAAGGGTTAGGCTCTAATAAGACTTCAAGGGGGGACCTTGGGACCTTGCTCAAGCAAGGTCCCAGAGAAGGACACGCTGGACCAATATCCAAGGACAGTTTAAATCATCCTCACCTTCGAGCAAAACTTACTAATGGAGCAAGGTGAAGGGTCATTGGGGCTATGCCGAGCCAAGTCAAGGACTCCAGCTTTAACTGATCTAGGCATACTGTATTCCTAGATCTAAGGGTGAAGTCTCTCAAAGACTGGGAAAAAGACCAATGCAGGCGATTGTGTTCGTTTAAACGAGAAGTCAGCCAGTGAACCCTGGCATCCTACCTAGGGTACATCGTCCTCCTACCAACCCATAGCAGGGAGCAAGGATTCGCACAGGCAAAGGCCGGACTCATTCTTGCCTCCACAAAAGATCGTTTCCCTCTGAGGCTGGGGGCCAACAGTCCACACATACACTGTGCTCAAATTCTGACAGCTCAGGTGAGTTCTGGATATAATTCCCAAAAAAGCTTGAATAATACTATGTGCATCACCGGCTCATCGATAATCTTGTGAGACTATGTGCAGCAGTCTCCTTCTCATGCCTCCTTGAAGACAACTCTGAGGCTAGGTCCGAAAATCGTCCCCAGGTGACCTGCATGAAGTCTCCAGAGCAGTATCTGCTCTGAGGCAAAGTCCATTATTGGACCTTCATAACCTGTTCTGAGGCAGATTCCAAATAATCTGCAGGGATCCTACGCCCAAGCGTCTGTAGAGGACTAAGTCTACACTCGAACTTCCCAAATTATTCATTTCTAACACGACTGTAGTCAGCCGAGGCTATATCACATGTCGGGTTATAATTACTCTACTATCTATGCCCCACCTGGATGTAGCATCCAGAGGCTAATTTCAGATTATGCACAAGTAAAAGGTCACAACCTCAACAGGTTGCCTTTTTCTAGATCTAAGTCCACAAGCGAAACTGCACGACCTCTACTAAGTTTCCACGATCGTGTTCTCCCGGGATTAAGACCCGCATGGATCCTAGGGGGATACTCCTCGGTCCCGATGGACTGCTCCATTATGGGACTAAGTCAAAAACAAGTCCCAAAGTAGCAGAGCCAGACCTACAGTGGGCGGCTCAATCCCTAATACAAGACCAGAGATGGGCCGTTACTAAATTCTGCTAAGTCTCAACCTCTTGTGTGGGGACAGGAATTGACCAAATTTCAACCACCTGTAAATCTGAAGTCGAATTGACCCGCAGATTTTTTTTTTACTTAGTCACAAACCAAGTGGTCACTCTTGTACTCCCTGAGGGGAACAAGAGCGTACCTCCCGTTCCTTTTTTTTTTTTTAGAAACGGGGACATCCAAACCTGCCGGCTTCCCGGTATCTGGGCGCCATCTTCGAATCGGCCCAGATCGAAGACCTGGCCGATATGAGCCTTCCAACTATTTGGAGAGATTCCCTTTTCTAGGGTAAAACACTCCTAGGCGGCATTACAGGCCCTCCATTAAGTGAAGGGCCTCACCCAATGGTGGCAATTAGCCTTTCGTCCAGCGGAGGGACTTCACTCTATTGCGGCAATATTAGCCCTCCAACAAGTGGAGGGCCTCGCTCATGGCGGAAATTAGCACTGCAGTAGAGGAACCTCGCTCAATGGCGGCAATATTAGCCCTCCATTAAGTGGAGGGCCTCACTCATGGCGGCAATTAGCCATCCGGTGAAGGGACCTCGTTCTATGGCGGCATTAATAGTCCTCCATCTAGGGGAGGGTCTCGCTCTATGGCGGAAGGAAAGCACCCCCGTCCTGTGGAAGGCCTCGCTCTATGGCGGAATATATACTTGGTGGAATAGTTAGGACACTACGGCCTACCAGCCAAGTCTTAAGGCAACAATACATCTGGTGGAATTCTTAGGGCACAAGCACCTAGCTACCCCCAAATGTATCACTGTGCTAGATGGAATTGTTAGGACAACGAGGGCCTACCATCCAGTCTTTGATGTTACATTAACAGGTGGCACAGAAAGGCCGTGAGGGCCACCACTGTAAAAATAACTAAAATCATCAGGCAAATATACTTCGCGAAATTGTTAGGGAAACTGGAGCCTTCCACGAAGTATTTAAGCAAACAATATGCTCGTTAAAATTCTTAGGGCACAAGTGCCTACCACCAAGTATTTATTCCTCTATTCGAAGGAAAAACGAATTAGTGAAATCTTAATTCAATTTACAAAAGCACAAAAACACCAACACAGGACACTGGTCTTTTAGAAAAACCGCGGCTGCAGCTCTGTGAACGCAAGGAGATATGGGTTAAGGATCCAAAATGGCGGAACCCTAGGCCGACCACACACCAAACGCAGTATCCAAAACGTATCACTGAAAACGGTAAAAACACATTTGGAAACGAGAAAAACCGTATTAGAGCACTAACAAACAGAAAGGAAGGTATTTGCCAAGCTCTAAGATTGATAGGTGAACACAGAGCAGCAGCTGAGACCAGAGCACTGATGGAGATGTTAACAGTAGCGCGAGTCGTAATGAAGTCATGATTGCTTGGGCTGGGCTCCTGAGGTAGGACCACCAAAATCTGTCTAAAATGAGGGTTACGCCTCTAAACTGTCTAAACTACCATTTGGACGCCCCCAGAGTTGGGCGCTGACGCGAGTCTGGTGCCACCGACAGAGGTGTTCTGTCCGAGCGAGCCACTGAGAAAATTTTACTTTTAAATACGATACACAATTTTTGAAATACAACATGGCATACCTAAAACGGCCGAGCTTTTATTTTGACCGGTGTGTTATTTTGCTGCTGTATTTTATGTGTGAAGTAACATGTCATGATTCATCCTGGCTTCACACACACCTACATATTACACATTACACACACACCTACACACCAATGAATATATTTACAGTATATACAAGCGCACAGGCCCACCTACACACTTCCTATGATTGAAAGAAGAGTGGTTCTGGTACGGTTTCATCCATGTTTTGACACGTGCCTATATGCTGGTTTGCAACTGGTATTCATGTCTATTCATTATTCAAACCAATTTCAGTGTTCTCCCAGTCGTCATACCGCAAGGATGTCATGCAAACGCTCGATTGCGTCACACCAATTTGCAGATTATTTACAATTTTCACCTCTATTTTCTCAAAAGGTAAAGTCAACTTGATTGCACTCTCTAATGAGAAACCCATATGCACTGGTTTGAGCGGTGCACATAGGCCAACTGGCCCTAGAAGAGTGACCAAGTGCAGCTGCAGCCGACAACGGGTCGCTAATAACTATGACGCCGAAATGGAAGGTTCAACGCATCAGAATATGAATGTTTTATCTCGGAATTCCTGCCGGAAAGTCACAGTTGGCCGAGTGTGCTACTACTGGTGGGGAAAAAGGCGCAGAAAATAGAAGAAAACATTTGTGTGGATGGCCTCTTCTATGGCCTTCCACACGATAGAGAGTGGAGGTGTCCCGTGTATTAGGTTCGATATCTAGATCGACAATCCACCTCACGGAACAGAATGGGAAAAGTAGAGAACTTAATTACACAAAATTATCATCGTCAACAGAAAGTGCAGCCAGCTGCAACATCTCCAGCGGAGAAGGCACTTGGGGACCCTTGGATTCGTGAGGCATAGCGATATTGTGGCAGGGAACGTGCCCTCCAGAATATACCCCGGAGTGTTTTAAAACTAATGATACAGATGAATACATTCCCCAGCATAATGAATCATCAGACAGTGGAGAGGAAATTTTGCAAATTGAACCTCCCAACAAAAATAATGCTTTTGTAACATCATTGCTTACAGGTATACTCAAATTGCTGTTGCAATTGTATTGTGAACTTTTCATGTACAGGAAATTAGTAAACTGATCACTGATGTACATACACATGATTATTTTACTTTTATTTATTCATTTATTTATCTTTGGATATGATAGCATTTCTGACCTTGAGACAGACGAGGATGTGCCACCGAAGCACACCGCAACATATAAGCAAAATTCTTTCTTTCCTGCTGTTTCGCATAGCTGGGTTTCTTTCAGCAGCAGTTCTGCAGTGTCCTCAACCAGCATCTCAAGTTCGGAGCGATTGAGAATCTTTCTTATCTCCAGGACAAAACCCAAACTCGACCTCTATCAACACCTCATCTGTAAATCCAAACCCAGTTGTACGTATTGAACAAACCACTGCAAATGAATCACGAATCCCGTATTAAATTCCTTGCTAATGACTTAGCTCTCTCAAAATTACCAAGTTCATCTCCATTGGGAAGCTGGCATACATAACTTGCATAAAATTTCAAGAACGAACATTGGTGCTGACCTTGACAATTCTGCCTATACTAAACAATCTTCTCTTTTTCAAGTAAATGTGCTTGGTCCATGGGAAAGTATGTCGCTTGCAGACACATCACACATGCTCCATTGGTGTTATTGTTCCTCGAGACTCAGCAACAACCGACAGCGATGCTTACCTGGCGCCACATGTTGCATCAGTGTGGGGTCTTGCTCTTTTCTTTTTTTTTCTTTCTGAGGGTTTTGTAGTGTTGGAAAGCCAGTGTGCTTGAGTTATTACGTAATGGTGCTTCATCTACGTGGGTAGGTACCTACCTATATGTTGTTTGTTGGTGACTTCCCGGTGGCCAATTGCGCACCTCTCCGGCTCGTTGATGGTGTGTGTGTGTGCGTTCTCTTGCTGGTGCCGGCGCGCAGGGCCGTGCTTGCCTCCCTAGTTTGGCTGTCCTGCTCTGAGCGAGCCAGGGCTTTGGGGGCTGCAGAGGTGAGTTACAGAGGTTGAGTTACAGCTTCTGTAAGCACTCTGTAGCATCAACGTTGGTACTCTCTTCTGGGGTTTCCTTCATCCAACGCCAACGCTCTGGTCACAGTACTCAAAAATGCCAATCTTGAAAGATTAATCTTCAAAGCCCAATTGTTAATTGGTGGAAATAAGTAAGACAACCCATAAAAATGTTGATAACTTTTTAATTATGCCACACCTTCCCATGAAAATTTGAGTGTTACCGCTATAAGGCACGAGAATCAGTGTATATAATTAGTTTCATGATAAATAACAAGAAGAAAGTTATGACCATAATAGAACGTTAAAAAATGAACACTTTTTTAGTGGTGAGCGGTAGCCACAGTACATCTGTCGTTTGCACTTTTTAGCATAGCCAGAGGCTTCTCCAGTTTACGAGGAATATTCCATTGGCCATACTCATCATAATGACAGATTAGGTATTCTGATTTTTTATTAAGTCAAATTTGAGAGTTCACTCTTGTACCCCCTAACAGGGCAAGAATGGGCTTCCTGAACTCTCCCGGATTTTTTTTTCTGCTACAGCTGCAAGAGCAGGGCTCCCATCCAGTATCTAGTAGCACCCTCACCCTCTAGTCTCACTTATAAACGAGCGATCTTATTGTAATTCGAGTCAGGGAAACGGACGGGTTTTGGGTGTACCTGGAGACTCCACCTATAGACCTCTGTCATTTCCACGACATACCCACAGCTTCAGCAGGGAACGGTGTTCCGGCTCCTGTACTGGAGAGTGCTGCTCAGGGTGTATTTTATTCTTTGAAGATTTTTATACTGAAATTTCGATTCAGATAGGTCGAGGTTGAGCAGCCCTGTCTGTTGTCTCAAGTCCTTTTCGTAAGACTAGAAGGACTGCTGTGTCCTTAGCCTGCATCAGCAGAGAGGATTATTTCAAAAGGTTCTGGAGCCCTTGTCATTGCTGTTCCTCCTTAGTTGTCCGGTGGTTTTGTGGACTGAGGCGGTAAATTAAGAGTTATTTCTAGGTTTGCGACACCAGTCATTAAAGAACTTGTTTATACTTTTAGCTCCCAGTGGATCATCTGCACTCACCTGTGTTACTCGGGAAACTAGAGAGTAGCTCTAAAAGTCGAAGTTTTTTCGTTAGATTTAATCGAAGCTAGAAGTCCTGTTGTGGAATACACACAGTCTAGAATGAAATATGGCTCTTGTAGAGTAACATGTCTAGTACCCGTCCACCATGCTAGTAGCCGTCCACTTGGCATTAAAAACTTCCTGTGTGAAAACTAGCTGTGCTAGAATGCCATACATAGGCTTAAACTTTAGGCTAAGTTGTACCCTACAGTTTAAGCCTATGTACGGCTCTCTAGTACTGCTAGTTTTCACACAGAAAGCTTTAATAGCCAAGTGGACGGCTACTAGCATGGTGGACAGGTACTAGACATGTTACCCTATTGGTATATAAGGGCAAGACAAGACTTTATGAAGTTCAAATTCCTGCTTTTGTACAGGAATAAGACCAGGACTCAGTCCAAACTGGGTCTGGACTCAGTCCAGACCGTTCGTACTATTCCGGCAGCTTATTCCTGGGCAAACTAAAATATAGTGTGGATCCTCAGCTTCTGCTCTATGATTTCAGTTCACAAGTTATTTTAGGAATTTCTATCGATATCCCAGGTTCTAGGTGCACCGGGGTTATGCTCCGCAGCGAGCTTCGAGAATCGTCAATCGAAGGAGGCTGTAGCTGCTAATTCCGAAAATGTCCTTCACTGCCCTAGTGTAGTAGTTGAGGGCGATACAAGTTTTGAGCTAAGAGCCTAGACGGTTGCTAGCAGGATCAGAGAATCACCGAAGTAGAGAGACAATATACTATTAGTGGACAGGCGTGTGAAAAAATTCTAACAACAATTGATATATTTGCTTAATATAGGCCGGTGCAAAATCTTCTCTTCTTTGACTTGCTTCATCTTCATCACAAGAAATTTGTAATGCCTGATAACACTTCATTTATTGTACTTTCCTTACTAAAATACATACATATAGTGGAAAACGCTACAACGGCCAACTGAAGAGACGTGTGCTTTTTCTGAGCAGGACACTTCAATTCATTTTCCCTGCCTTAAATGAGATACAAAATATTAACTGTATTTGTAAGTGCTGAAACATCACCAAATTTCATTTCAGCTGCGTATACAGAATACACAGTGAGATAGTTTCAGTAGAACAAAATTTTCACTCCCAAAAAGTTGGAATAAAGAATTACTATGTCTGTTAAACAGGAAAAAATTGGTTCCTCTAAACTTCGCTGATTTGCTAGAAAATGTGAACATTGTAAACCAAAAGAAAATATAAATTCACTGTAGAGAAAAATGAATTAACACCAGACTCCATGAGAATGGCAAGAGAAGCTGGAAGAGCGAGAACTGCATTCAATGTTGATAGTGGCAAGTACCATATTCCAAATAAAGTATTCATCCGCAATATGATTTATTGCCTACTGAATCTCATCAGAAGAGAACAGGATCACACAAATTTCCAATGGGGCAAGAAATACATTCAGATATTAGAGTAATCTAGGGGTAAGGATTTCACTTTAGCCTTCTACAACCTCGTCATTGTTGATTACGAAATCAGCATCCTGGCCTATTTTTTGCTTATTTCGTTAAGAGCGGACACGAAAAAAAATTGGATGAAGGAAACCCCAGAAGAGAGTACGAATGACGATGCAACAGAGTGCTTACAGAAGCTGTAACTCACCTCTGCAGCCCCCAGAGACCAGGCTCGTCCAGAGCAGGACAGCCAGACTTGAGAGGCAAGCACGGCACTGCGTGCCGGCACCAGTAACAGAACGCACACACACATACCATCAACGAGCCGGAGAAGTGCGTAGTTAATCATTTGATAGTGCTGAAATATTCCATTTCATGTAAAAACAAATCGCTACACAAGAGAATCATAATTGTCAATAGAAAAATCCATTGATTTAATCAGTTGATTAAGTACATTTGATTTACAGTAAACTCTCTATATAACGGACACCTCGGGGGGAGCCTCAGAAATTTTTCGTCCGTTATAAGGAGATTTCCGGTTTATAGAGAGATCCATATATAACGGACATTTATTGCTATATACAGGAGCATTCCGTTGTATAGAGATTCGTCCGGAACTACCTACTGATTTTGAGTTAGAGTCCAAAAGGTTGAACCCAAATGAAGATTAAGGTACTGAGCACTGCCTTCTAATGTCAAAAAGTAATTATATCCTTAGTGTATGGGTCTTTTTCCTTTCTTAAATCCTGGAGTTAAGCATGCCTGCACGTGACTGTAGCTGCGGCTTGTATAACCTCTGGCTGTCAGTAGCATTCCAACACCCCCCGAACTGTCGACCAGTTGGGAGTGTGAGCAAGACCTCTAGTTAGCCTTTGTTTCTCTTCTCAGCTACTGGACGAACTGCTAACAGTAGTATAGTAAAACGAGAGTATCAAGACAACCGTTCCTCTTCCGCTTTCGCTGCAGATGGAACGCTTATCTTGATAGCCTCGTTTTCTTTACTACTATGAAACAATCAAACGAATGAAAAAAAACATCCTTATACTGAAACCCTTAAGAAAATGAAAGGCTATTGTGAAACCTGTGATATCGTTTTGAATAATATTAAACCTCATTT
>LQNS02278160.1:3772049-3795539 GCA_001587735.2 Parhyale hawaiensis
GCCAGGCGCACCGTGGCTTTATACACTGGACCCTAGCCACTTTTGTGATTTTTTGAGGAAAAGTTCATTTTTGGCAATAAAATTATACAACGGCCATTTTGCGTCTCGAAACTGTGCTCATGATGTTTATTAGCACGAAAAACCCTTATTGCACACTTAATATTCGATTCAAATGATCTTTCAATCAAATGAATAGCCAAAAACGAAAATTGGCTGGGTCAGGTACAGTAGGTATTACCCCCGACCCAGCCCAACTCGCCCAAAATGGACCGAGCCTGGCGGTTCCGCATTCCGATGAATGCTAACAAAAACATGTTTACAATAGGTATTGCCATCTCGAAGATTAATCCGGTTGCAGGTATTCCACGTTGGAGGAATAACACTCATTCTGTGGAAAAATAGCGCTGCAGCTGCTCTAAGAAAGTGAAACTTGTATAGTTTCCAAATTGAATGGGATAAAAAAGCATTACTTTGGTGTGGAATTAGCCGCAATTGCACTTTTCGATGCTGTGAAATAAACATCAACCAGAAAGGGAACTGCATCTTTCATGGTAGACCATGAACATTCAATTGATCCCACAAAGAGGCCCAGCACAGTTTTTCCACATTTCGTAAGGCTTGGGTAAATTATTTGATATAACCGATCTCAACTACATTTTTCCTTTGAATGTTAATTGACGTCACAGCTAAGTAATATTCTGGAGGGAAAAATTATTACAATAGTTACAAGGCAACTCTTCCAATGAAGAACCTTTAGATCAGAGGAACAGTGTAAAAATAATAATCCACAAAATAAAAAAAAAAACAGCAGAGCTAGTCAGTATATACATAGTGCCATCTGTCGGGCATCGTAGTTATTGTCTCTTTCAAATTGAGTTATCAGCACAATGAAGAATTGACTTTATTAACAGTGTAAAATACGGTACAAATTCTTGATACTTGATGTTCTATTCTGTAAGCTGGAAAAATTTTTACGAATGCGGAAGAAGCAGCTGTGCTCCAAAATATGTCTCTTCGAAGCAGAGACTTCCCTGATATTGATTTTTTTTACCAAGTTTCAGGACTAATAAAGGTTAGGTTAAGTTGACCGCATACTCAACTGGGAAACCCACATGCACTGGTTCGTTCTGCAGATATAGGCCAACTGACCCTAGAGGACTATACAGCTACAGTCGACCATACATCGTCTAGAGCTCTAAAGTCAGCGTTGGAAGTCTTCATGCGACAGAACTGCGTCCCCCTCAGACTCTCCAAAGTCTGGTAAAGGTTAATGAGCTCAGAGTATTACGCACTTGAGCAATTATTTTCCCGTCGTTTCGTTCGGAGGGCGAACATTCATATCAGAGTAACGGAATTGAAATCTGGATATGATAAATGTTCGTTTTTTTACTTTTTTGCTCCTTCAAGCTCACGTCGGCAGGTAGGCGTACACTTATTAGATATTCCACTAAAGACAAAGTCCGAAAGAGTAGGTAATGTCGTTGACTGAAACAATCATCAGAAGCAGGAAGACTTCGACAACAGCATAATGGCCCAACTATCTCGATGTTGTTTTACCCTGAATAGCTATCAGGAGGACTTTGATTATGAGAAGCATTTATCAAAGGCATTCTTCAAAGTCAGAAGAGCAGTTTTTGGCAGGGAAGTAGCACCAGAAACTTCCACGAGACATTTGCAGGGCTATTTGGAATTGAGTAGAAGTTGCCGTTTGGCCCATGTGAAGAAAATTCTCCAGAGAGCCCACTGGGAAGGAGCACGTGGCAGCTCCTTGCAAAATTATGAGTATTGTATCAAGCAGGGCCACTTCAAAACGATAGGAGATTGGACGCGAGAAGCATCAGGAGAGGAGAAGAAATCGAAAAATGAATCTTGAGTTGGAGAAATCATTCGCGGCTTGTTAAGCGACTGCGCACCCGTAGTGCGAGTTAGCAAGGAGTATGCTGAGGAACCTCAATATTATGAGCGAACCACTCACTATGTCCGTGAAATTGATATGTTGCACCCTCTTCATGCAGAGTGGAGTGAAGAGAAGCTGTACGACTGGCAATTCAGAGTTTTCAAGAAGGTGAAGTGTCTTCCACGGCGAAAGGTATTGTGGGTAACTGACGCAACAGACAACAATGGAAAATTTTGGTTGGCTCAGTACCTCAATATTCTATACGGATTTCAGCTGCTTGATGGTATGATTTCGCCGAGGGACTTGTGCACCTTTCTTGATATGAAAGCCAAAGGGTACCTACGTCTTCGGTGTAAACCGGTCAGCTGCTTCTAGCTTCGACTACGGTGTACTAGCGAGTCTTAAGCATGGCTATCTAATGACTGGCAAATACAGCGGTCGAATCAAGCGCTTTCCCGCACACCCAGTCGTCGTTTTCTCAAATTCGCATCCAGATCGAGCAAAACTCTCTAAAGACCGCTGGGACATTGTGACGTTAGGTGAAGAACCGTATGCCGACCTCAGAAAAGAATCTCTCTTTTGTCCGAAGTCAACTTATCCAGTGGTTCCACCCCCAAGAAAGCCCATTTTGCATTCTGACTTTTGTCTCAATGACTTTCTTGCAGAAAATTGCCAAGGGGAGACGAAAGTCCCGGACAAGGAGCTGCAGGCATTAACGAGAGGCCGGACAATTCGAACGCTGCAGCAACATCATCGACCAGCCACCCTGTCAGGAACCAATCTCCAGCGACAGAAGAAGATACCCCTAGCACCCCAAGACCACAGACACCTCCAAGAGTTCAGCCTCGCCCACCCTGCAACCTACACAAGGACGTCAACAAGTACAAGAAAGGCTGGCCCTGCACTCACAAGAACAGAAAATAATTAGATGGATTATCACTATGGTACAGTTTAATTTTGTTTTGCTTTTTGTTTCTATTATTTTTGCCTCGCTAAATTCTGTAGGTGAACGTTTCTGTAATAAGACGTTGGCTGTTGTAAAGAAATGAATTGTAACACTCAATATAACATATAATTGAAAATGACAACATGTTTCACCCATTCTCCGTAAGGTGATCTGCACAACGGGAAAAATTTATTCACCGCTACTGCCACCAATGAGAGAGATTAAAGGTATGTTCAATAGGGTGCCAAAATTATAAGCTTTAGAGACATGCCTGATCCGAAGCTTCTAATAGAAGTTTTGTCGTTGTCACTTTGAATTGCAATGAAAGTGTTGTAGAAATTTGCAAAAAATTCTGTATAATGGATTAAGATGCAATTTCTGGAAGTCTCATGAGTTACCAATTGAGGGTCTATGCCTGAAACTCGATGCAAGCTGTCGAAGCCAGCGCACCTACGAGTGCACTTCCGGACAAAACAAGCCTCGAAAACTTTAGTTTTGGCGCTCAAACGAATATTCCCTTGAAGGTTAAGTATGTCACAGAAGCGAAATGGCGGCAACTCGCCGTACACTGCTATCAAAAATTACGTACACATTGTACCCGGGACCCGAGCCAGTAGACTGGGGCGAGCCGGACTTCAGTTTTTTGTTGACGTGCTAGACTGTGCGAACCGCAGGCAGGACATGGATAGGTTATGAAATCCAACTAGTGACCTCAGATATAGCCTAAGTCCCTAGCAGGATCAAGACTACGAGTTAACTCTGAAGCTAAGTCTCAATCGGGCCATTCCAATCTGAGACTAAGTCCCTTAGGTCGGACTGTGAAAAACTTGAGTTCCAAAACGCCTATCTCATCATATTTTGCAGTGTTAAAGGCACCTCACGGCACAGAGACTAAGTCCAAAAGGGACCAATCACTGAACTTTTTCCAAGTTTCTAAGGCACCAGAGGCACCGCGAGTCGTACTGGAATAAGCTCAGGGGGTCGGGTGCCTACCTATAAATAAGTGGGTCTGAGAGGGGGCCTCAAAAAATAATAATATAAAATAAATAAAAAATCTGGGATGAAGTAACACTAGTACCTGAACAGGGAACAGGAGCAGAGTTATCAGATTTTATCTGAAGTTCTTAAACTAGCATGCTCAAGTAACATGTTAGTATAAACTGTCTTAAGGGTAGACTACAGTCTACACAGATATACAGTAAAACCCCTCTAATACGCACCTCAATAATCCAAAACCCTCCCTAATCCGAACATCTCATTACTGTTCGAAATGCTATCTGAACAAGTGAGCATTTTTTGGATTAATGGGGTAAAGTACGGAGTTACTACAAATACCTCTGTAATCCGTGCAAGGCGCTTCTGATTTTTCAGATAAAAGAGGTGATGAGCGAAAAATCTGCGCGAGGTGCTGCACAGAAGGTACAAACAATCTCTCTATAATCCGTATTAGTGCGGAATAAAGAGGTTTTTTCAGATTTATAAGTACCCCGGTAATCCGAAATCCCTGCTAAACTGTCACTCCCTTCCCCCCGTGCTGTGCGAATTAGAGTGGTTTTACAGTACTAAAAGAAATTATAATAAAGTGGAACCCCGTTTTCCCGGACAGCACGGGGGGAGGCCGTCCCGGGAAACTGAAATTTCTGGGAAGACGAGAAAATTTCAATTCCCGGAAAAACCCCGTTTTTCCGGACGTATGTCCGGCAAATTGAAACTATTTCCGGGATATTTTATGCCAGAAAAATCCCCGTTTGCCGCACGTTAATAAACGAAAATGAAACTACTGTGTGGAGACGCATACTGAACAAAAATGGCGGTGGTTGCCTTCCAATTCCCGGAAGAGACGCTGCGCAATAGGCGAATTTCAGTATCTGCGCAGCGTCACTTTCGGGAATTCTTTTGAAGGTCCGGAACTTCTGCCAGAAAATGCCGAAGTTTTCCGGTATTCCGGCTTGGTTTCAGTTTCCTGGAACATTCCGGGAATACCCCGGAAAAGTGAAAAAAGTCCGGGAAAACGGGGTTCCACTGTAGAACTACATACTGGGGAATCGGCTCTTATACCTGCACAAGAACACAAGACCTCACTGATTTGGCTAAGTAAAAATAAAAATAATAATGATAAATAAAACGGTAAGAGTACTTACATGTTAATAACAAAGTGTGACGACTCACCTGTCCTCCTGATCTGGAATAACCCAAAAAAACGCGGGTCGTAGTGCCATCCTACAGAGGTACTCTGCCGGAAGCGAGCCACTACAAATTAGCCTACTAGCTACCGCCATTTTTGACGGCTGGGCCCTCTATTTATTATATTCCTGGTTTTACCACCAGACCCACGTCATACGACGTGAACCAAGCAGTGAGACTCAGTTAATTATGCTGCATCAGTACGTGAATATTTTATCTCGGTATTCCTGTCGGAAAGTCACAGTTGGCTGTGTAACATCGCTGAGGTTTGTATGGGCCATGGGATGAACGGCCATGTATTGGAACCAAACTACAAATTTCTGGAAGTGGTGACTATATCCAGATATAAGATGCCTTATCATGATATTCCGTATAATCGCAGCGATGTAAATCAAGTTAATATCCAAGTCAGAGTTACGGTATGGTCGGCAGCTATGAGTGCTGTCAGGCAATGAGTGCCAAAGTCACTCGCTCTGAAGCTAATAGAATGTCTAGCAAAACTAGTCTAGCTCTTTTACAGACTTACAATGGGGCATGTGCAGCACGGCCGGCACAGCCAAGAGTGCTACTACTGGATGGTAACAGGCGAAAAAAAAACACGGACACTTGCGTGGAC
Organism: Parhyale hawaiensis; assembly: GCA_001587735.2. NCBI lineage: Eukaryota > Metazoa > Arthropoda > Malacostraca > Amphipoda > Hyalidae > Parhyale > Parhyale hawaiensis. The sequence continues at coordinate 3,777,693 of LQNS02278160.1, forward strand.
GGCATCTCTCGAGGCCCTCCAGATGAGAGAGTTCCGTGGACTAGGTCAGCCACTTCGCGAAACGGAGAGGAAAATACTGAGAGCCTGGTAAACCTTAGAAAACTAACCACAGCAGAACTGCGGCCAGTAGCACCATCTACTGCGGAGAAGGTACTCATGACAGTTCTTGGGTTCGTGAGGCCCATATATATTGTGGCAGTGAAAAAGCCCGCCAGAACATACCTCTGAGGGGTGTAAACTGTCATATATATGCCCCAGAGTTGGGCGCTGAAGCGGGTTTGGTGCTACCAACAGAGGCGTTCTGTCGGATTGAGCCACTGAGAAAATATATCAATACATAAATACAAATCTAAAGCTGGCAAACAAACGAAGTAATCTGAAGTTGGTGCTAAAAAAATCTAATGGTGGAAGAGTTACCTATCACTTGATGAATGACAAATATGAAGTGTCTTCTGAGCTCAAGAAGCCCTTGGCAGAGCGGGTCTGGGTGCTACCAACAGAGGTACTCTGCCGGGAGCGAAAACACAGAAAATAAAAATTTAAGATACCAACCGAGCAAGCAACAAAACATAGCCACGTTATAATGGCAAACAAATTATTTCAGGTATCTGCAAGAGCCACAGTGATTAAAATGTCTCAAAAACTTTAAATGGAACATATATTTTATAGCTTAACATCTCCATTCTCATAATGTTATCTTACTTGATACGAGGGTGCAGCAACAATGGATCAGACGAGCCTGGACCAGCAATATTGGGTTCATTGATTTTCTTCAGCAGCCCATGTATTTCATCAATGGTGTTATGATTGATCGAGATGTCATTTTCCAGTTTTTTCAGTCGTAACTCCAGCAAGTCATAGCCCTAGAAAGTAATGGATAGTTCAAAAGCAAACTGAGGCGTTATGGTAATAAAAAGATATTGTTCAAAAATGATATTTAGAAAATCAGCACTGACTAACCTACAATATTGTACAGTTACCATTGCAGCTACACCATGAAATGTGCGTTATGTGTTGCAATGATATTTTTGCAATGGTGAGTGAAGGCAGAATACCTCTGTTGGATAGCACCATGACTCGAGGCATCAGCATTGATCGCCAGTATTCTCCAATCCAGGAAGGGTGTTCCAGGTCACCACCAACATAAACAAAGGTACTCTTTTTAAATTTTTATTTCATTTTATTTATTTTTTGACACTTAAATCAAAATTTGAAGTCCTGCTCTAGCAAAGGTGTAAGAACAGGACTTGGTAAAAATTTGAAGTCCTGCTCTTGAATTAGACAGGGCTTGGATTTTTTTTTTTTTTTTTGAGGGAAGGGGGAGTGACGTCATAGGCCTTCTATATAGGCCTCTGCACGCCATAGGGTGTACACTTCAATTGCGAGCCAATATCTCATTAGAGAAAAATCACTAAATGGACGGGCTTTGGGACAGACAGACCTCTTGAGGTATTCTGCCTACGCTCACCACTACAAAAATATCATTGCAATGCTTTGGATATTTGCAGTGGTGAGCAGAGGCTGAATACCTCAGTTGGATAGCACGGACATACCCACGGCGAAGCACGGAAGGGTTTTGTGTTTTCCTGGACAAGGAGATCTGGAGCAAAAACAAGAAGATTAACAATCCAAAAAGCTCTTCCCCAACCCCCACCTGGGGAGTACCATCCAGTTCATGCTGGAGGACAACTTCCTAAGTTCTTAGGAATGGACCTTAACTGGTCCGGGAACAATTCTCCTCTTCAGACGGCTGCCTACACCAGGCTATTGAGTCTCTGCACGGCAGGATTCACTTCTCAGCTCTAACTAGTTTACTCTTCGGCCACCCTTGATAAAGCTAAAAGATCAAAATCTTCCCAGTAAAGTCCTACTGCGTGATGCGAAAGACTAGAGCCGGGGGAACTGGAAGGTAACTCCTCGGAGCACAAAACACCAATATCTTCAGGAAGACGGAATAGGAAAACCCTCGCAATTCAAAGGTCTCGAAGATCGAAATCATACTTAGACTGTAATTGACAAAAAGGCCGCCTGGTAATTTCTCAGCAACTGATATAGTGATGCAAGAAAGAACTGAACCCCAGAAGCCCTGTACATAACCGGAGCAAGAACTTCTCTTATCCATAGATGAGACCTTTTCCTCCTCTTTAGAGACCAACTCTGACAGGTGCTCCGAATAAAAACCTCCTCTCCTGCGAACTGTGACCTGAGGCCCAAGGACTAGGCGTCAACAGACCTAGTGGCTGCCCAAAAGTTGGGTAAATTCTTGTAGAGCAAAACGTAAGATGGATCGAGCGATCTATAAGGTCTGAACAATCACCAAGAGCACCGCAGAGCTTACCCGGGGAGGGAGTAAACGAGAAGGTACATCTAGAACTGAAGGTCGAGAGACGAAAGGGTAGATCCAGGTAAGAGAGAACTCTATGTCTTGGCCCGAGCAAAGGAGTTTCTTGAAGAACTTGCCCATTAGTTCATCCAAAGGAAGAAATTAGGCAAATAAACACTGGCCAGGAGTCCGAATTCTATACTAGATATTTTTATATATTTTTTATACAAACGTTTGGCTGTAATGGTCAGATCGAACCGATCCAGATAAGGCGTTTCAGTAAGTTACTCCAGTCGACCTTATCACCAAGAAGTTCCTTGCTGAAAGACTAAGCCACTCATACCTCTGGCTGGCTGTAGACCTCCGATTAGTAGAGCCCGAAGAGAGAGATGAACACCTGTACCTATTTCTTTTGTACCCTTGAATCCACTGAGGGAATTTGTATAAGTGCTGATTACCGCATAAGCGCATAAATTAGAATTATGCCCCTGAGATAAAGGAACTCCGAATATAGACGGCCAAATGCTAGCATTCATTAAAGGGAAATACATTCCAAAACCTCCCCCAGCTCATGAGCAGCTCTGGGGCCCTAGAAAGAACCAAGGAGAGACGGGATCTGGCAGCGAAGGCACCTTCTCTAAGAAAGGACAAGAAGGCTAACCAAGTAACCCCTTAAGGGTAAAGGAAGGCCTCACTTCGCAACTATTACTGGCTAGGAGAATAGCCGACTGTAGACTGTGAAAACTTTCTCTCCCACACCATAGAAGAGAACATCTGATATCAGGCCAAAGCTTTGGGCCCACAATACCAGCTCTGCCCGCAAGTCAACACCTCCACCGACTAGAGATTCCACTCAGCCCGCCGGGAAGGGAAGTAGACCTTCCCTCTCGAGCAACAACGAGCATTGCCCATTCGCGATTCGGTTTCTGAGCGAATGCAGAGTGTGTCTGTTGGTGTTTTGAGTGCCTCAGTCACGGTGGAGCCTGGCGTAGCTCAAGGTAGTGTACTTGGCCCTCTATTGCTCATTCTGCAAACTAGTGACAACCTTTCTTCACTGGAGAACACCATGATCAACTATACCAACGACTCCACTTCGGTAGCAGTGATACCTGCTCATACCTGCTCCCCACATTCATAATGCTATACCCAGTCTCTGAATAGGTATGTCACGCAGTAATACAGGGTGTTTAGCCTGGAGTATGAAGCTGAAAGCCAGTAAGACCAAGTCGATCATTATCAATCGGTCTCGGACACTTGTACCGCAGCATCCCCAACTGGAGATTGATGACACTTCGCTTCAGGGGCCTAGCTCCTTGGAAATTCTTGGTATTATCTTTTATGAGACGATAACTTTCGAGATGCATATCAGACGACTGGTATCATGTGCTTCCAGTAAGACTGGGCCCCTGCTTAACCCCTTCCCTACGATGACGATATCCCTATCGTCATGACAACCGCAGTGCCCGCCTATAATGATGATAAGGCTATCGTCTAACTGATGCCTGTGCGTCTTCGTCGTGAGTGGACTCTGCGGGAGCTCTCTGCGCTGCTGCGACGGGGACTTCCGCGGACCAAACGCAGGCACTCACCGTTCGGAGTGGCTACGCGGGTCGTTGTGGCGCTTCCTTTAGCTCTCTTACTCTCTTCTCAAGCTATTCTTTTCTCGCTGTCTCGTGTTTTTTCCTTCATGGAAAGGTCCTTTCTACCGACGACCTGCCCGCTCTCGTCTAGGCAGCCTTTTCTCTACTGCTTTCCCCTTTCTCCCTTTATTCATACTAATATGCGGTGAAATCCACCCCAACCCCGGCCCTGCCTGTCCTTGCTCAGTCTGCTCACGGAACGTCACCCGCAGGGGGTGGTCCTTTCTGTGTTCCGCCCGCGCGCGTTGGGCCACATGCCCTGCTCTGGTCTTTTCAGCGCCGCTAGTTACCACCCAGACTGGAGGTGCCCCAGTTGTGCACCTCAGCCTCCTCGGCCTTCCTCATCCCCTCCTGTCTCTCTCCACCCCAGTAACGCCTCTCCGCTCACAATTATGCAATTTAACTGTAATGGACTCCTACATTGCGGATCTGAACTATCCACCTTCCTACATAGCAGCAACATAGCTATCGTAGCCCTCCAGGAGACCAAACTCACTCCCAACTCTTACCTCCCCGTCTTCCCCGGCTACACTCCAGTCAGGAAAGATCGTCCTGCCGCCAATGGGGGTGGCGGTCTCCTGTTCCTAATTAGACAGGAAATCCCCTACCAGCAGGTTACCACTAACCACCTATTCCCAAACGACCACACAGTAGAACACTTGGGTGTCACCGTCACCCTATGTTCCTCTTCCCTCACTCTAACATATACGTTCCTCCAGCCACATCTTGTTTCCCTGGATCTAGGCTCGACTCTTCCGCCCTTTTTGCCGACTCCCTGGCTGACACCCTCATCAATGGGTGACTTTAACGCCCACAATACTGACTGGTATTCTGTAACCCAAGATGCGCGGGGTTAGGAGATTGGGGCCTCCATCAATAATGGACGGACCCTACTGTCACCTCAATGGCAACTCGCCCACCAGGGTCTCTCGGGACGGTCCGGGCTCCTCTCCGGACCTGACCGTTAGCTCTGCTCATCTTGCACTTGATTACACCTGGCCCACCACTACCACCCTCTCATCTGATCATCTACCCATCTTGATCACAGCCGAGTCCAGTGACTCTGCCCCCTCCTGTCCCAGACGCACCTTCATTAACTTTAGGAAAGCTAACTGGGAGGAAATCACACGCAAGTGCGAGGAACTTATTACCTCCCTCCCACTCCCCTTTTCCTGTAGTGGCGGACTGAGGGCCCTCAATCGGGCCCTCTTATCAGCTGCTAAGCACCACATCCCGGCCGGCCATCACAAGGAATATATCCCCTGACTCACTCCGGACGCCAGAGACGCTATCTCCCGCCGTGATCACCTTCGCTACACGTCTCCCCACGACCTCTCCCTACCTCAGTTACAAGGAAGGGATCCCTCATTTGCGGCGAGGCCCAAGAGGCCTGGAAACAAACGATCCAAGAATGCGACCCCTAGAGCAACCCCAGTAAATTCTGATCCCTGCTCCGCTCACTATCTGGCAAGCAGTCCTCTGTCCCTCGCAACCAGCCTTTATCTTTTGGAACTCACACGTTCACCCACAGCGACGATATCGCCAGAGGCTTTTGCAAGCAATTTACTGTCACCTCTCCCCTTGTTCTAGCTATTTCGCCCAGACAGGCCAGGCGTCTACTTTGAAAGCGCCACCCCATTGCTCATGGGTTCACCCATTTCACTCCCGCTCAAGTCCTTGAGGCCATAGTTGCCTCAGGGTCCTCCACAGCAGTGGGCCCTGACCAACTGTCAATTCTACATCTTAGGCACCTGGGCCCGCAGGGTCTCATCTATCTTACCAGATTATACAATCTCTCCCTTGCTCACACAGACATCCCCGCCTTATGGAAGTCAGCTGTCATAATTGCCATCTTAAAACCATCTAAAACTGCGGATAAAGGATTTTCTTACCGCCCAATATCACTCCGCTGTGAAAATCTTGAAGCGCCTTCTCCTGCCTTTCATCAATGAGGCTTACCAACCTGCTCCTCACCAACAAGGTTTTCGGCCTATGCACTCCACCACATCTGCTCTACTTCCTTCGGCCTTCAAAGCAACCCGCGGTATGAACAAACCCAAACCCCACGACCGCACGGTGGCTTTGCTAATTGACTTCAGCAAAGCATTCGACACCATTCCTACAGAGGGCCTCCTCTCCTCAGTTTCCGGCACCACTCTCCACCACAATGTTGTAAGATGGCTCGCGGCTTACCTCAAGGGACGAGCGGCCTGCTGCCTCTATAACGATTCCCCTTCTCACTTCCGGGCTGTCAAGGCAGGGGTTCCTCAGGGCTCTGTCGTCTCGCCTTCCCTGTTGAACCTCTACGTCTCTGACTCCCCCATTCCTCGGAACCAGCTCTGCTACCCCTCTGTAACATCTAATGCCGACGATTTCACTGTCGTGGCGTCCCATCCCGATCCTCTCACCGCTGATACCGCTCTCTCGGATCACTCTGCCTCAATAAGCAATTGGGCAGCAACAAGGGCCTTACAATATCAACCTCCAAATCCACTTGACCCTGGCATCACTATGAACGACTCTGCCCTGCCTCTGGAGCGCGGCCCCAAAATCCTCAGCGTCACTTTTGACACCCACTTCACCTTTACACCGCACATCACTTCCACAGCCGCTCGAGCCTCCAGCCGCCTCAGACTGCTCAAGGCCCTGGCGGGCACACGCTTGGGCCAGTGCAAGGAGACTTTGCTTCTCACATACAGGGCATTTATCCGACCTCTCTTCACCTACGCGGCTCCAGTTTGGTATCCTGGGGCTCGCCAGTCCGTGGTTCACAAGCTGCAGACGGTTGAAAACACCGCTCTCCGCACTGCAACCGGTTGCCTCCGCATGGCTTCTGTGGACCATCTCCACTCCGAGTCCAAGCTGCTGAAGGTCGATCAATCTCTCGACTTCCAGTGCCGTCAATACCTTGTTTCCGCCCTTCGTCCCGAACACCCGGCCCACTCTGTCGTCACGGCACGGGCTGGCCCCGGTCTCATACGCCACAACTTCGCAAAAAAATTCCAACCCGACATCAACCACTTACTGACAATATCATGCCTTCCCCAGAGTACTGCTCAGCGATTTCCTCCCTCCATTGATCTGCCATGCAAGCTGTACTAGACCGCCTTCCTGTTAACAGGGTTTTGGGCTCTGCCCCACCGGAGATTTCACCCGATGAGGCAACCCACTCCACGCTATCACAGTTGTGCTCAGGTTTCTGCTCTGCCCTGATGTCTTACCGCCATAGGATCGGACTGGCGGATTCGGACTCCTGCCCAGAGTGCCACCGCGCCCCCCACACCGTCAACCACCTGTTTGAGTGTCCCGCCCACCCTACCGCCCTCCGTTTTACCTCTCTATGGGGCAGTCCTCTATCTGTGATTGACTTTTTGTGCTCCCTGCCCTTCTTTTCATACCTTCCACTACATGCCCGACCCCCTCCGGAGCCACCCCCAACGTAACTACAACAACATATGGCTATCGTCATGATTTGTAAGTATCCCCCTGCATACTATTGACGCCGGAGTCCACTGTTAGCAGCACTGAACATTACTCAGAAAGTCTGCTTGCACTTGCACAGCTTTTCAGGAGGGGGAAGTGAGAGGGGGTACTGCCTGGAGCTGTCTCAATCCGCATGTTGCCTGATGTGATCAGTACCATATTCAGTTTCAGTCTGGCATTGCTTGTAGTACGTGCATGATGCTCTGACATTAACAGACAATTCATTTCGTGTGGCGTTTGACTTTATGATTTATACTGTATATTTGCTTGTAAATAATAATATACCGTACCTAATGATGACGTAATCAAGAGTGAATGACGTACATAGTTACTTCATACCCATGGAGAGTGAAAATGAGATTAGCAGTAACGGTGAAAGCTCAGCTCAGTGACACCATATGTGAGGCAATTGAACTGCCGGGTGGATGGAAGCGTGTTACAGATGCATTTGCCGATTCAAGGTCAAGGTCGTATAGGTCATAGCTAAATCGCAGCGCATGGCGCGGCCGCGAGGTCGTGCGGAAGGGGTTAAGGTGAATTCTGTGTTTGGTGACAGTGAGGTTGTTTGCATATGCTTTTTTGCTGCTGGCTGTGTTGGAATACTGCTCATCAGTCTGGGCTTCTGCTGCTGACAGTCCAAGTATGGTTACAGTTAAAGATTGTGCCCCTGTTCAAGCGTTGTTTGAGGTATTAGCCACTCAAGAACAGACCAGAGAGTTTGACCTCTGTGTGCTGCAAGGTGCTGAAGAAAATTGTGGTTTCTGAGTTGGTGTGGTATCTTGAGTCTAGGGGTCTTCTTTCGCCTATCAGTTCGGATTCAGGCATTCAAGATCAACAGATTAGCTGCTGTCTGTGTATTGTGGTGTGGCTGACTGTGTGGATAGAGGTTTAATTGTGGATGTTGTTCTCTTAGATTTCTCATAGGCATTTGATACGGTATCACATGCTGTTCTGATTGAGAAACTTTGGTCTTTGGGTTTCAACCCTGTAGTGGTTTGAGCGATTGAGGGTTTCATGGCTGGGCGCACTATGCGTGATTGTGTGGATGGCATTTACTGTGGGGAGAGGGGGTGTCGAGTGGTGTCCTCCAGGGTTCCATTTTGGGTCCAGTACTGTTCCTACTACAGTGGAGCCCCATTTACCCGGAACCCGGTTTCCCGGACTTCTCGTTTTCCCCGACTTTTTTCACTTTTCCGGGGTTTTCCCAGAATGTTCCGGGAAACTGAAACTAAGCCAGAATACCGGAAAGCTTCGGCATTTCCCGGAAAAAGTCCGACATAAGTTCCGGACCTTCAGAAGAATTCCCAGAAGTGACGCTGCGCAGATACTGAAATTCGCCTGTTGCCCAGCATCTCTTCCGGAAAACAGAAGGCAACCTCTGCCATTTCCCTAAAGTAGTCGTCTGCACATCGTGGTGTTCGTTTGAGAAGTGCTATTTTAGTGATTTCAATTTAAATTGATGGGTTTAATTTCGGGTTTTTCAGTGAATGTGATGAATAATATTGAGTGCTATACTTAATCAATAAAAGAAGGCTAGGAAAGCTTGGTGAACTCGTAAGTCAACCCTAGCCCCTAGGCCAGCTTTGCAGTCATTCAAACGCAAATGCATTAAGTACTGTAGCTAACTACATACATACTGTGCTGTATGTATGCATTATGAGCAATAATGTTCATTAGATACATTAATGTTATTCTTAGTTTTTTTTTTTTTGGGGGGGGGGGAGGTGGGGATAACATATTTGAGCTTAGCCTCACTGTACTGTATACAGTAGTTTTCATAATGGCTAACGTTAATAATAATGGTGACCCCAGCCTCAACACTGCAAATGGTGAGTACCATTATCTACGATACTATGAATTTATGTGCACTGTATACTGTATAATAATACCGTACGTAACGCACTATGTAGATAAATACTGTACTACGATGTTATTATGCACATAATGTACAATACTGTGTGGAATGGTAACTCCGGAAATAGTTTCATTTTCGTACATCAACGTGCAGCAAACAGGGGTTTTTCTAGCAATGAATTTCCCGGAAAAAGTTTCAATTTACAGGACATACGTCCGGGAAAAAGGGGTTTTTCCGGGAATTCAAATTTTCTCGTATTCCCAGAAATTTCAGTTTCCCGGAACGGGCTCCCCCCGTGCTGTCCGGGAAAACAGGGTTCCACTGTATATGTAAACTACATCACACATGGAATAGGGAGCAGTCATGCAGCATTTGCTGATGATCACAAGTTGTACTTCCAGTTCAAGTCTTGTGATGTGAGGCATGGAATGGAAATCTTACAGAATGTCTGGTTCTATCAAGGAGGTCGGCAAATCATGGAAGCTCTCCCTTAATCCTCGTAAGTGTGTTGTGATGCGATTTTATAGGAGATTTTTGGGTCATGGGAGCTTGGTGGTGGCTCCAAGTAATGTTTGGAGACCACAGCTTTGCCATTTATTGCCTCGCAGCAGGATCTGGGAGTAGTTTTGAACCGTAGGTTGCATTTTCATGAGCATGTTCGAGTTACTGTGGGTAAAGCATCAGGCTCGGCTAGTGATCTGCTGCAGTCAACCAGAATCGAAGTAGAGAATTCATGATCAACTTATTTGTAATGCACATCCATCCAATCTTTATCTTGGACTGTGCCTCATGTGTTTGGAGTGTTGGGTATAGGGCTGATTTTAAGTTGGAGTCTTGAGCAGAGAAGTTGGACAAAGCAAGTTGAAGGATTGTATGACATGAGTTATGGTTGTGACAGGAGGCCGTCACAAAACATCACAATCATCACTACTCCAAGTTGCTACCCTAGGCCAGAGCAGCAGCTTAGCCCTAGGCTGGGACCTCAACATTGCCTTCAGTTCATTTTCTATGGAATAATAGCACACTAATTATTTGTTAACTTACTAGTACAGAGATTATAATGTAACAATTCACTCCACTTGTTATTTTCTTAGTTTAGTATAATTATTTATCACACCAAGTTCAATATGTTTATCGGAGTACTGCTAGGAGATGCACTGTCCATGCCGGAATTGGCGAAACTAGTAGATCGGGTTCCAATGTGCAAAGACTGTTCCGCTTCAGTTTCTTGCTTGGCTATGTGGAAGATTCTAGAATTTCATCTCACAAAGATCGTCGTTTGTTTGTAAATTCGCGGATAGGAGTTATTGTTAGGGCAGAATGTAGTCAGTCGATAGGTCATTTGTAACCAGTCCTCTGTCAACTCAAGTTGTCTCCTGCCTGTGCCAACTCGATGTGTCCTCTCCTCCTGGTATTGGACTAGCTGCCGTTGTTCAGCCACCTGCTGGTTCCTCCAATAAATATTGATGTTAGTTTCAACATGTTTTCAACCGAAGTCTTGGTGAAGCAATTGTGGTAGCACTAAACATCAGTCCTCAGGCTTGCCACCAAAGTCCAAGCCGACCTATAGCTCCTTGGCGTACGTAGAATTAGAATTCACGTACTTGGCCGCTTCTTGGTGATATCATCCTGACATAGATAAAATCTTGAGTGTGTCAAGAGAAGAAAGATATTCATAGATGAGTGACACACTAGTACATGGTGATAGATTGAGAAGGCTAGAACTGTACTATATTAAAGGCAGGTTGTTGTGTATTGATTTAGTCAAATATTGGAGGATATTGTGCTCATGAAGCAATGTTGGTGACTTGGCTATAGATAGAATTTTCCAATGAACACTTTTGCAGTGGTGTGTGGTAGCCAGAGTCTGCCGTTGTCACAACTCGCAGTGTTGTACATTACTCCAGACAGGAGGACCATTCCGAGTTAGTCATACTCATATAAAGGAAAGATTCAGGTACTCCGTTTTTTTTTATTTTTTTACTTAGCCACATTTGTGGAGTCTTACTCTAGTGTAAGTATAAGGGTAGACTTCATAGTGTTTCTCTCATAACCTTGTTTTGTATCTGTGTAGAATCTAATACTATTTAATTCTTAGAACATTTATGCATGCTATGAGCACTTGATAAAATCCTGTGTTTTACTCTTGTTCCTTGTGCAGGTACAAGGGTCTATTCATCTCTTTTTTTTTTTTTTTGCAGCCGCTGTACTAGCCGAGCTCCCATCCAGTATATAGGTAGCTACCTCACCCTCCAATCTTCACTTATAAACAAGTGACCTTATTTTAATTCGAGTCAGGGAAACGAATGGGCTTTGGGAGTAATTTTAGACTCCAGAAGTACTCTGGCTACTGCTCACCACAGTTAAAAGTGTTCATTGGAACATTTGAACTATTTGCAGTGGCTTGCTAACGCCAAAGAACCTCTGTCGTTTGCACGAGACACCCCCAGTTTTAGCGGGGAGGGGTTTTCGGGCTCCTGTGCCGGAGGGTACTGCTCAGGGTGTATTGTTCTTTGAGGTTTTGCATTTTTATGCTAGTTATTGATATATGTCACTCCGTTAGATTGACTATGAGCCAGTGTCAAAGTTAGTTGTTCTTTGCCCACTTTCTAGGTCTGAAGGGATGGGTGAGGCCCTGGCTTAGTCAAGTATAGGAACCCTTAGAGGACAATTGGAGTTCTTTTGCACTGCAGTTGGTCAGAGGCTTTAGTGTACCGAGCTGCCAATTTAAGAGTTACTGTTTAGAATTCGGCTCTGGTTGTTAGGGAGTTCTCACTCTAGTCCCCGCAGGGCTTCTCTACTCCCAGTGTTCTATTAGGGCTAATTTGTGGCTCCCCAATGAAGTGCTAAAAGAAGTTTTCCTGTGGGTACTTCTCTTGTCTTTTTTTTTTTCTCTCAGAGACGACCCCTAGTTATGATGATCTTTAACCCACTGTTATGAATTAGGGTTTTGATGCTCGACTCGTTCGTGCAAGAGTGGTATCGACATTCTTCATTGAGAATATAGTTTAGAGTTTCCTTCAGTTGATGGATAAGAGAAGTGAACTCGTTTCACTCAACTTCCATTATATTTAGTCGCACTATGATAAAGACACAATGTAATGTAGTAAAAGTGTAGCCACGGAGGCAGCAATTCTAACAGACCCTCGTCTCAGGGCTGTTGTTTCAAAAAGCCCATCTTCCAGGATTCTCTAGGTTTTCATATGTTTAGCTACCGTGGTCAACATGACCAAGTAGCTACAACCTCTGCAGCTGTTAGCTACTTACAGCAAATTACAGATTAGTTCCATCTCATAAATGCTAAATATTTTATATCAATTCGTTGAACAGTTCCTTGCTACCTGCGCCTTCGCGCAGATGTTTCTTGGTCAGCTTTCCTCATTCGACTTGTTAAGCTAGGCTTCGTTGTTGACAACAATTAGCGGAAAGAGCGAGTATCACGTCATTTTCCTAACATGGCTCATTTGCTGTTCTATTGAATGCAGATGTTCTTGATGTACAAGACAAGCGTGTCTTAGCGCATTATCTTACACCTAAGTTGGTAATCTTCTCTATGCTGGGAGCATGCAGATATCCTGCTGGATAAACACAAGTATTACAATATGCAATACAATGTTCAGTTAGAACAATAAGAACCTATTGTTCTAAAGGGGATGTTACAATTATAATAATATTGAACTCACTAGTGCTAACTCGTTCAATACTCTTTCCTCCCTTGGGGCGCGAATTTTGCTTAAAAGATGTGGAATTCAGGAAGGCAGAACTGTTAAGTACAGTTAACTCCCCTAAGGTGTTTTGTTCATATGGAACTTACATATACATCTAAGAGATGATTAGAAGCGTAGCTCAATGAAATAGAATAAACAGTCCCCCTGTGAATGGGAGGAAGAAGATTCCTTGTGGTCTAAGAAAACTTATCGTAGCGGTAACTCCGCTAGACCAAGTACATCCGCAACTGTGGTTCTTAGCTGTTCACAAATCAACAATAGCAACCATCTTAATAGATACAGAATCCATATCATAATACTGTATATCATAACCAATATAGATAATACATTGGTGCGCCAGACCTCGGACATTGTTCATTTAAAGTATGAATACCCAAATGCAGCAATGAAATAAATTAAACATGATTAGTAATTGCTTCATCATTTTCATACATTAGTTTAATTTTAGAACCATAATTCGTATCATTGCTTCAAACCAGTTGTAATACACTCGATACACTCGGTATGTTGATCTAACCTCGCATTGATAGAACCACTGTCAAAACGCATGGTATGATAACATAATTAAACATAATTTTGATAAGACTCTGGGTTCATTTTGCATTCACACAAATAATATCAACGCTACATCTCGATAACATAATTAGTACTGTATATGTCAGTGAGCAGTGAGCACGTCTCACCAAAAGCACCCCAATACCACACGTCTAGTAGTTTTACACCTCGCCAGTTCGTCGTCGCTAGGCTCATATTGTAACCGGCTATTTCAGTCTACTATTACACTTACTAGTTAGGTATCCGTGTATCCCCAGCTTTATAATTGGTATTTAAAGTAGTAATTATTACCCAATCATCGTCGAAAAAAAGAAGAAATGCTATTTTAATATGTACATATAATCGACATTCAATCATAGTGTAATAAGCTTCGAAACTTAATTCATAACAGTCAAATCTCATCTTGAGGTAAGAAAACCTTCACTGTACTCATGTAGGAGATAGGCATTGCGATGTGGTATTCATTCAATTATGAAAACTTCGTTTCATCTCATGTTACGTTCGAAGAAAAAACAAAACTAAATCTACATGGTATATAACGGTACGGCTGTTTGATGTTCGTTTAGAGATGGGCGATTTCTAGCTATATAGAGAGATTCTAAAACCCTAACATCACAGTCGGAAGTAGAAGTTGAAATTTCAAAGTGGTCAAGAGAGAACGGATGACTGGTGTTTTCACAGTGAAGTCTACGAGAAGAGTGAGGCAAGACTGTAAGAGGGAGGTCAGTTCTGAAGGACCGCCCCCAATGCTGGTAAAACCCAATTTTAGACTGCCTCTGAGTACTGCCGATGTAAGAACTATGGCAAGTTCCACAACTGTATTTATATATAATATTCGACAGTAACTCAGAAGGCAGTCGGTCTGTGTACTTGAAAAATGATTTGATTTGGTAGTCATTTCTGAGCGCAAATAAAACTTAGCTAACATTGTCTTAAAGTATTTTCTCATTTCAGTTGATGCTGGTCCGATGTATGGCAGGGGAACATAAACCTTGCATTTTTCCACAGTACATACAGGCAACTTTTAATCTGCGTATATATCATTAAGAAAACAGGCAAGAAAATTGTCAAACAAAAAAGCAGGATATCCGTTATTACTAAAAAATGATCGTAGAAAGTCCACTTCTGAATTAAAAGCTAAATACGTTGCTGACAGATTATATGCTCTATGCAGTAAAGTACAAACGGAGTTAAGTTTGTATAATAGGGGACAGAAACTAAATAAACTACAGCCTAGCCCAGTGAACGTGGGCTTCCGATACACAGGATGAAATAAATTGGTCATTTGTTCTTTCAATGTTCAAGTCTAGAAATGGTATTTTCTTATCTACTTCACATTCCATGGTAAAATTTATGCTGCTATGGTTAACTATTGACGTGATCTAAAAATAATTGGGCATGAGAAGGATCATTAAAAATTACAAATGCGTCGTCCAGGTATCGTCTATAAAAAACGGGTTTAAATCTATTTGGACATTCTGTCAGGTACTTTTGTTCCATATTGCACAAGAAGGGTAGGGGCCAGTAGATTGCCCATGGATAATCCGTCAATTTGCTTGTAAAGTTGCTTGTTAAAGAAAAAATAGGTATCAGTGACTGCTAATTTTAAGCATTGCATAAAGGATTTTTTGTCAAAGCCGTGAAATAGGTGACTAGAAGCGAAAATTTTATTGCACAATATAGTAAGCGTTTCAAGTACTGGAATATTTGTGTATAGTGATGTTATATCATAACTGACCATATAATAATTGGATTTCGCCTTGAGGCTAACGATATCATCATAAAATGAATAAGAGTTTTTTTTACAGAATATTCGTTTACAGAATAGCAATCAATAATTGGTATAAGAAACTTTGCCAACTTAAACATAGGCGTTTTAAAAGCAGCTAAAATTGGGCACATGGGAACATTGGTTTTGTGAATTTTTGCGATCCCGTATAAATTTCCTGGGGCAGAACTGGAGGCAAAGAGTTGTTTTTACATTTCATCAGAGATAGTCCCTATTTGTTTCATTTTGCTGAGAAATCTGTTGATTTTATTCTCTATCCTGACTATTATTTTTAATGGATCAACATTGCGAATTAATTGAAATTTTGAGGCATCAGAAAGGATTGTGATAATTTTAGCTACAGAGCCTTATTCAAAATTACAACGCCTCTTCCTGTGTCTGGTGGACACACAATAATATTTTCATCTTGACCTAAATTCTTCAGCAAGTCTATAGTTATCACTTTTCTAAAAAATTGGGGAGAACACTTTGAAAGCCCTAAAGCCATAGAACGCTGCACAAGCACGCTGTTTAATTAAATCAGCAACAAGATTGAAATTGCAATTTGGAACTATTACATTTCGTTGCAGTAGAGGTACCAAGAATCCTGGCCACCTAATGGTAAGTCAACTTCAAAAAGTGAAAAACATCCTAAAAATACTGTAGATTTATCTCAAAATGGTCTCATTTTGAAGGAAAAAAAATCTAAGTTTTTTTTTCTCTCTTCTTCTCTTTCCCGAATCATTTATATCCTACTCACTTAATGGCAATAGCTCTTAGAAGGCCGGGGCGCAAGTTTCGGTGTCTCTGTGAGAATGGGCCTGTTGGTTTGTCTACAGTCGCCTATCTAATCTAAAAAACCTACACCAACTTCTCGATAGTAAAATTTTTTTGTGCTGCGACCATCCACCCCGACAAAGCGACCCTAGTACCAGCCCCCTTCCCAATGAGCTCTTACCTCCGAGAACAGAGGTTAGGTCCTCCAGGACTGGTTCCCGTAGTGTTCTCTAAGTGCTTCACAGCACTGTGAACCCGTTAAAAGACCTATATTTGATATAGGTCGTTAGCAGAACCAGTCTTTGGGGACATAACCTTGGTTCTCGGAAGGGGATGTACCTGTATCAGGCCATAACGGAATATATATATATATGCTCTCCCGGGAATTGCCGATGAAATAACTCATGTAGGCCTCTATCAGGACACCGCTGATCCTATGGGCTCTGTCCGGCTTGAGACATTGCTTTTAGCCAGTCGGAGCTGCAAGATAACACGTATCACATCAATTGCTGGTTACTAGTACGGTAAGCCTCGCTGAACTCACAGGAACTGCTGAAACTTACCAGAAACCTGCCCTCATCCCGAAGATGCCTGGTTGGATGACCAGGAGACCGACTTACGGAAACATCACCTACTCGCTCTGCGGAGAGCCAAATCATTCTATTGTAAGAGGACCACCAAGAGAATGAAGCCTCAGGACGAGGGGCATGGTCCGGAGAGCTACGGAGATTTCTGCAACTGCCACACACTTGTATTTGAAGACAACTGAAGGTGAATTCTTGCGCATATGTCTTTCTCCAAACTCTCGAGCTATACCCTACTCTGCTTCTAGAGAGGCAGGAAACAGCTCGTGTGCAGTAATACGTACTGCCCATTTCCATTAAGTCTAGGGAAGGGTGAAACCCTCTAAAACGGCATGTACAAGGTCTATTGCACTCTACCGAAGGCATAAGGCCCACAATGTACTCTACGTTGGAGCTCAGGGGTTACTTCCTTTTCAGTAGAAGAACTCCTTTACTGCCTGAGCATAAGACCCCAAGTCAACAAAAAGCCAAAAGGAGCCTGAGCCCCTTTTCAATCCTCCGCCCTTCCCTGACCCTGATGTGAGGCATCCAGATCAGGGGAGCGAGCTCACCATCCCAGAATGATCTATCCAGAAAGGGGCTGTAAGAGTATGTAAGCCGCTTAGTGGGCAGAAAGTTCCAACAGAAAAATTGGTAGACTAGGATCAGGGAGAACGGGACTGAGACCCAAAGGTCAACCTCGCCGTTGCCCCTGATGGGGACGAACTCAGATTCCACCCACCCAATATTTCTGAGGAATCTATTAAAGGCAGAACTCAAAGAATTTTTTGAATCCAAACTTCACTCAAGGGGCCTTTATCAAGTGATTAGATTAGATAGGCGGCAGTAGACGAACCAAGAGGCCTATTCCCAAAGAGACATTGGGAATAACACCCCGGCCTCTTTGAGCTATTGCCATTATGTTAGTAGGATATAGAGGATTGGGGAAACGAGATTAGAAAAAACGAAAGACAAAAGAGAAAAAAAGAGAAAGAGAGAGAAAAAAATAAAATAAAAAATAAAAAAACAGAGAGGGAGAATGGATAGAGTGTTGCAACGAATTTTTCTCAGTGGCTCGCGAAGACAGAACACCTTCTGTCGGTAGCACCAGACCCGCGACAGCGCCCAACTCTGGGGCGTCTAAATGGTAGTTTA
>LQNS02278160.1:3933900-3949038 GCA_001587735.2 Parhyale hawaiensis
TTTTTATTTTTGTCCCGTAATTATGCTCGCAACTGTATATACATGTTACGCGCGAACGATGAATTTGGGCAATCGATCGATCGCGCTGCGCAAACGGTGGATGTTGTTGGTATTAATCGAATGCGCACCCATCGATCGATCGCACAAATCGACCGATCGCGCCCAACATATATATTAGACTGCAAGTTACTTTCAATTGCTCAAATATGACGAAAAACATTGGCCTAGACCTATTCTGATGAATTCGCTCTTTGAGCAACTTTTTCACGGAGTCTGGTGGAGCATCTGTTGTCGAAATGCTCCTCTCGGCAATTTTTACTTCTCGTCTGCATTATGCTTAAGAATGGAAGATAACCTGCATTTTACCGAAGCTATCTTGACAACACTACTTCATTCTGAAATATAAATCACGTAGCTAAGTGTTTCGATTATTTCAATAGATATCGCGAACATGTGAACTTTACAAGGAAACAGAATAAAACTGTAAGCTGTCATCTTACACGTTAGACCTATAGTGTCCTTAAGGAAATAATTTTTAACCTCTACTTTAAGAGCCCTGTTGAGGAAGAGTGGAAGTCAACCACGTAGAGTGAGCAGTTGTGGTGCATAGGTCTTTGTATAGATTAGGTAACTGGCAGGAGGCGGACCATAGACCCATTCATAGAGAGCAGAGGAGACTTACGCTCCGGCCCTCTATCAGCTATTGCCACTGAGTCATCAGAATAATGGAGTTCTGTAAGCAGACCTCTGACGGCTCATTCTAAGTAGCAAATTTGGTACCTTATCTGACAGCCTGAGCTCTTTAAAGATCGATCTCGAAATACTAATTCTATTGGACAAGCGAGAAAATAGTACGGTTTTTGTAAATAAGAAATGCGAGATAATTTTAGGGCTTCTAATATACGTTAGCTTAACTTCATCAAAGGCATCAGAGCAAGTGCAGCATACCTTGGTGCGTATACATGTTACTTTTACTGTTGATCAACTGCCACCATATCACTGCTCATTAGAGCACCGTTGTATCTCTCTCTCCCCTTTGTTTTCTGTTCTATTGCCTCCCTGGCTGTGAGAGGCTCCATATTTAAATATTAAGTTGTGCACTGCTGAAGTTGATCAGCTTCTGCTGGTCAAATATTTCCGTAGATCTGTTTTTTTTTTTCAACTACAGTACAGAATATTTACGAGTTCGATGCCTGATGTCATCTCTTACTGAAAGATGTTACCTGTCATTATTTATTTACGTATGTATATATGCTTGTATGTAATTGTACTGATTTGTTTTTATGGCATGCCATATGTTTGTTATAGACTAATAGCTCCTAATAAATATTTTTGATTAAAAATTAATGTATCAATGAGTAAAAGGCGAACGGAAGAAAGAGAAAAAAAAGACAATTGAAAAAAGAAAAAAATTACACAAAACAGAAAGAAACATAGCCATAGATAACACGTAGAGAGAAGGAAGAAACAATGAGGAAAAACACAACAGAGAGAAGAAAACAGCTTGAAAAAACACCGAATTAAATGAAAATATTTTGAACCGAACATAAATAAAGGAAATGGATTTAAAAAACAATACTCAACCCCTCGAAAATTAGCAAATAGATAAAAAAACACATAAAAAAGAAAGCAGAAAACGTCAAAAATAGCAGAGTACCAACAGAAAAACAATAAAAAAGGTATGAATTGTAATAATATGTACAGAATATGGTGTAAAAAATGGTTTACAGAAAATTTTAAAATGTACAGTGTTGTCTAACGAAGAAAAAAGAAAAATTGAGAAAAAACACAGTAAGATGCAGCAACCCCTCAGTTCCGCATATGACCTATGACCTTAGTTCCAGTTGCCAACTTATGTACCCACATGCACTGTACCAACTGTTGCCGCAATTGTGATTTTCGTTCCCATTCCTGGTTAGTGTTTCATATTGGCTGCGCCCAATGTCGCCGCGTATGCCTTGTTTCCATTTCTGGTTTGTCCCCATATTCGCTGTACCCATTGTTGCCGTGCTGATGTACGTATGTTGTTACCGACCCATACATAGTGCATCTATGATACCCATTACAGCGAGCAACATATTTTTGCCCCCGCTGCCTAGTGCACTACTGCTCGTTGTACCTTCACACTATGTAACTTATTTTCTTCTTACCTTGCTAAGTTTTTAGATTAGATTAGATTAGATAGACGGCAGTAGACGAACCAACAGGCCCATTCTCGAAGAGACACCGACACTAACGCCTCGGCGCTTGATGAACTATTGCCATTATATCCGAAGGAAGTAGATAACTGAGAAAGAAAGAAGAAAAAACAGAGGGGGAAGAATCACAGTCAAAGAGACGATCCTGCAAGCACGCAAGCACGGTCAGTAGCCGCTAGTATGCGGAGCTTAAAGTCGTGTATTCTCTGCAGTCGGAGCGGAGAAGAAAAGTTGGATTAAGGTGGCCTCGGTAGCTTTGGCCGTTAAGAGTTTGCGACTCCTAGAGGAGGAGTTCTTGGCAGTGGAGGATGTCTCTCCCAGTGTTTATCAAGACGGTTTTTAAACGTGTTGACTGCCTCCGCACCGAAAACGTCGGAAGGAAGTCTATTGTAAATGCTTACAATGAAATACGGAAAGAACTGCTGACTTGAGTTTTGACCGTTGTTTTGCAAGCGATCATGATCGTTTCTTTCAAAAAGTCCCGTTGTAGGTACGTCGTTGAAGCCATTCAGATACTCAAATGTTTCTATTGGTTGTCCCCTGAGTCGTCTTTGCTCGAGAGAGAACAGGCCCAGTTCTTTTAGGCGACATTCGTATGGCTTGTTTCGCAGCTGAGGTGTCAATTTTTTTGTCTGCGTTGGACTCATTCCACATTATCGATATCTTTACACAGATGTGGCGTCCAGAATTGAACGGCAAATTCTAAGTGTGGCCGCACTAACGCTTTGTACAAGGGAATGATGATGTCTTTAGATTTGTATTCGAAATTAATGGTGACGAATCCCAGTACTCTGCTTGCCAATTTCACACTCTGGCCACGTTGCAACTCTGTTGTAGTTTGTGGGTTAGAGTTATTCCCAAGTCACGTTAGTGGGTGACAGCAGCCAACCAATTCTGTCCCGTTCATTTTCAGCTGGGTTGAGGGATACTCCGCCCCTACGAGCATTACTGAACATTTGTTAACATTAAAACTCATGTGCCCCGTAGTGCTCCAATCCATGTGAAGGTCAAGGTCTTGTTGGAGCTTAGCTCTTCTCGTAGCAGGATGACATAGTTTAGTATCATCCGCAATTTTACTGATTTTCCTACGGATCTTAAGATCGAGATCGTTGATGTAAATTAGGAACAGAAATGGGCCAAGCACGCTACCTTGTTGGACCCCTGACGATACCTGCGTCCAATCGCTCGTCTCGCCTTCAAGTTTCACTCGCTGCTGCGACCCGAAAGCCATCCCAGTATCGAACGTTAATAGTCTCCCTGGATGCCATGGGCTTCCAGTTTTTTTCATTAGCCTTTGATGGGGGACTTTGTCAAAAGCCTTTTGGAAGTCTAGATACACGATGTCCACACCCTTTTCTTCATCTATAATTTCTGTTACTTTCGAAAAGAAGTCCAGTACATTTGCTAAGCAGCTTCTTCCATTTTGGAAGCCGTGCTGAGTGAGTGCTGAGTCTACTCTCAGCACCCACCGCTTTTTCATCCAACTTATGGATGTTTCCGCCCTCAACTCACCGATCGGAACGACGTACATTAGTTATTTGATTAATTCCTTAGTAAACACATCCTCTCCCTGTTCACAGAAAAGCTCAATATATTGCTTTACTTCGTACTTATGTTCGATGTACCCACTGGACGGTAACGCATATTTTATCCAGCTTGCTAAAAGGACCAATGACGACTGCACCTACGTGCGCTACATGTTTTCCCCACCTGCCCAATGCAACCATGTTCTTTTTTAAAGGCTGGGTATTACACCCCACACCCCTCCCCGGGCGCACTTTCTTTTTCAGGCGCACTAGCACAAAGTGTTTGAAGGAGGCGCATTATCATTGTATCAGCCTCTCGACTCAAAGATTAAAAGACAACATTAGCAGAAGGCAGCCCAAGGCTATTGCAATTTCCCAAGATCTTACAATTTTCATTTTCTGTGTAATATTGCAACTATTGCAATAGCAATGGACATGCTTTCCCTTTTAATGGTATTTTATTAGTTATTTTCCTCTGCTAAAGAGGTAATGTTTTTGTCGGGGTTTCTATTTTTGTTTGTCCGACTGCCTGCCTGTCACAAGGAGGGGATTTTACAACCCAACTTTTGGGTTGGTTGAGCTATGTTTAGCTCTACGCTCTAGTGCTGGGTCGCATCCTGCAACCTAAGGCTCAAAGCACTTTGCGAATGATGTGCGCTGTTCCTAGCAGAGCGCTGTTCTGGAGAGTTCCTGGATAGAGATGCCCGCACTTCAGCTCTCGCAGGGCAGTCTTGAGATTCTTGGACATTGCCCCCAGTGCTCAAATGACCACCGGGACGACGTCCAACTTCATCTGCCACAGTCTCTGGAGTTCGATGGCAAGGTCACGGTACTTTTCCTTCTTCTCCGTTTCCTAGTCCACGATTCTGCAGTCGAAGGGGATTGAAATGTCGGTCACTTTGGCCAACTTTTCCTGTTTGTCTCTTACGACGATGTCTGGTCGGTTGGCGTGAAGTTCACGATCTGTTTCCATCCGTTTATCCAAGGAGATTATGACGGCTTCATTTTCAACCACGGGCGCGGGTTCGTGCTCGTACCTCCTCTCACTGACCGGGTAGTTATGGACCCACAGGAGAATCCAGTGTAGGTACCAAGCAGCTTTATCGTGCCTGCGCTTGTATTCCTTTTGCGCCAGCACTCCGCATTCGTTGATGGTTTCATCCGAGCTCCTACAAATTCTACAGGTAGTGGGCATGTTTCTCCTGTCGATCTTGTTTTGGATGTACCTGGTTCTGAGGGCTTGCTTTCGAGCAGCCAGGAAAGTGCCTTCTGTTTCCCGTTTCAGCTCACCCTTCAGAAGCCAGTTCCATGAGTTGGGGACTATTTTGTCCTGAAAAGCTTCGAGGTACTGGCAGGATATCCTCATGCTCTTTCATTTGTTTTTTCCCGTCGAGGCGTTGCCGCTCCTTGAATTGGTCAGCCGTTTCGGTCTCTTTCAGCAACTTCGCCTCGATTAAGCATCGTGCTCACTGGTCGTCGCTCTCTCTGAAATGGTGGGAGAGAGCTCGTTTTTCCGTTGCGACGCAGTCCTCTACGCTGATGAGTCCACGGCCTCCCTCTCTCCTATTAAGGTAGAGTCTGTCTACGCACGACCTTGTGTGCAGTGCTCGATAGATGTTCATAAGCTTTCGAGTCGTGATGTCCATCTCGGTGCAGTCTTTCTTGGTCCAGTTGATAATTCCAGCAAAGCAACGGACAACCGCGACGACCCAGGTGTTAATGGCCTTGATGGTGTTGCTCCATTGAGGTGAGATTTCAAGACGAGCCGGAGTCGGGTGAGGTACTCCTTCCGAATGCAATCTGTCATCGTTCTGTGGAGAATAGTGTTATACTTCATGACACCCAGGTATTTGTAACCTGTCTCCTTAATATCCTTGATGATACCTTCTTCGATGGCGATTCCCTCGGACGCAGTAACCTCTCCTCTTTCGATGCTGAGGATTCCGCATTTGCTAACAACGAACTGCATTTTGAAGTCCTGGAAGTATTGATGGACTATCGTAAGGAGCTGTTCTACTTGGTCTTTTGATTTGGCGTAGAGCTTGAGATCGTCCATGTATAGCAGGTGGTTGAGCTTCATGGTACGGCTGTAGTTGTAGCCCTGGCCGGCCTTGTTCAGTGTCTCGGAGAGGGGATCATGGTCAGGACGAATAGCAGTGGAGATAGGGAGTCGCCCTGGAAAATTCCACGCCTGATGCTCGCATCGCCGAGGTGTTTGTTGGCGCTTGTAAGCTGGGTCTTACAGTTGGGCATGGTCGACGCGATCAGGTTACGGATGTTGCCGGTAATGCGGTTGAGTTCCAGGCATTCCAGGATCTAGGAGTGAGGGACCATGTCGAAGGCTTTTTTGTAGTTACCCCAAGCATTGCATAGCTTTTCTTTTCGCCCCTTGCATCTTTCGTAAGGAGTTTGTCGACAAGCAGATGGTCCTTCGTTCCCCTGGTGCTGGTGTTCTTGCGGCATCCTTTCTGTTCGTCGGGCAGAAGCTTCTTTGAGTCTAGGTGTTGGTAGACAAACTCGTAGATTATACCCGTCAGTACCTTTCACATGAGAGGTAGGCACGTTATTAGGCAGTAATTGCTAACCTCCGTCCCTTTGTCTTGTCCTTTCGGATTCAGACCGTCATCCCTGTGGTCATCCAGTTGGGCACGGTTCCGCTTTGTAGGCATTGCCTGAGCTGTGCAGCAATTTTGAAGTGCAGCGGGCCACCATGGACAGGTCGTACAACCCATATGAAGAATTATTCAACACCGGAAATCCCGAAACGCCATTATAAAGAAAATCCAACACAAAGCCGATAACAATTGACTAAAACGCCTGCAGACCTTGACGATCGAAATCAGAAGCCGGCAATGAATTGCAACCCGAAACCGACCATGGCAGGAAACACCGACTGAACTGACGAGTTCTGCAACTAAGAGTCTCCAAAATGCCTGAAGAGGCAGCATCAGGTAGACAAACATTGAGAGTATTTATACAGGTAGCATTTAAGATGATATATTCTCCACTGAGAAGAATACAACAGTTCCAAATTGGCGAAAATGCTCCACGATTCTTCTTTGGGTATCCAAAATTTTGCGACCTTCTATTTAACAGGGTTCATATAAGACTTGGATATAGTAAAATAATGTAACGCATATTTTGCGATCGGGAGCAATTTACGTGATTGTTTGTTTTGGTATGTTTAAGATATTTTCAGCAGCTAATCTATGACATTCTTGCAGGTTACACAACCTTGTTATTTCTGAGTCCACTTCAGAAAGTATGCCTCAAAATACGGCCAGTACTCATCAGCACGCTCAAAACATAAGCATGTAACTTCGTGACATTAAATTCTTGTCGGTGTATTTTTCCTCGGTATTGCGTATAATTTCTTTGAACACACCTTAAAAAAAATGCTTATCTTCTAAAAAATATATAAATATTATGTTCCTCTTAGCCTATGTCGCTTGAAGCTTTATATAGCTCCTAAGATATTCAAGTGACAAGATTATAGTATTACTAGTGGACCCGTGGGTGAAAAAAATTCACGCAATAATCTCTTCTCTGACTTGCTTCTTCATTTTCTTCAATGATCCATTGTCGTGCTCTCATCCTTGGGTTCTCTCTTCTCTGACTTGCCGTTTCTTCACTTTCCCGCTCACGTTTATCAGCAGCTCTTATTCCCTTCGGTAACCTCTCTGCTTCAAGTCTTTCTTGACACTATGTCGCATAGACGCATCATCTTTCTCGATTGATATCACGTCTTTGTTCTCGAAACTATAGTAGTCTTGTTCTTTTTTTTACATTCCCTATCCTCCAGTCTGTTTCTTCTTTAGCGCGCGCTTTAAATAGTGAGAGGCAGAAGTTAAATTTTGAGTAAAACGCTGCAGTAAACTTGAATATAATTAAGTCAGCTTATATGCAATGTGAGCGCACCGTAACCATGATACCGTCCTTAAACTCAATTACCTACTTCGCAGAAGTGCTGAAATTTTGGCCTATGAAGCGAAAACTGCTCCGTCAAAGAAAGACAGTAAACTAGAAGAAATAATTGTGTCTAATATTTGTGAAAAATCATCACTTCGTGAGTGCTTCGTTGAACATCTAGCGAATTTATGTGTCGTGACCTGAGAGAACAAGTAATAAAATCAGATTCCAGAAGCTGCGAGTATAGTGTTTCGATTTCAAGAAGTGTTTCAAGCAAGAAGTGTATTCAGTTAAAGGGATAAGGATCCCCCTTTCGCCATCTGCTGCAACCTGGTCATAGATCTATATGAAAACGTAACTTAATTACAAAATCCGTAACCTGGTCTATTTTTCTCCTATATTCTTCATTAATATGCGAACACGAAATACAAAATACACGAAGCATTTTATAATATGTATTGGGATTCCGTTTGCTATCACTGATTTAACTGGCTATTTTTTTATTCTTGAAATGATTTATGTCGAAATTTTAGGAATGGAGTGTGAATAAGCACGCTGACCAGCCCGCTGCCTTACCAGTTACTCGCTCTCAGAATCATGGCTCATAGAACAGTCGACATGAAGAGCATCAGTTCCAGCCTATCAGCTTCACTGGACATGTGTTGAATCAAAAACTCACCCGTGAACGAACATATTATCACAATATGAGCGGTCCCGTTTGCTGTCGTGTTGTAAGAGCAAGCTGGAGTAGTTTTGCCTCTCTGATCGCAAAGCCGCAGATGCAATACCTGTAACGCATTTTTAAAATGGCTCTCTAATTCATTCAAGTGAGTCTGTGTTGTGCACTGTACAGGGATTTGCAAACTACGGCCCGCGGGCCGCATCCGGCCCGTTAGTATTTTATCCGGCCCGCAGAAGATTTTTGGATCTTTGACACCGTGTAGATAACGGCGAAGGTAAGTATCAATACTGAAGTTATTTCATCTCTTTATGTTTTATATGCATGCATCGGGTACTGGTCGGCCCATCTGGGGTGCTAGTCTGGTCCGTCCGTTTATTTTTAAAAGTCCATGAGGCCCCCCGAGTCAAAAAGTTTGCCCCCCCCCGTAGTATCTCCGACACAAACAGGGGTGAGTCGTGAGCGGTGTTGCACTGAAGGAGTGTGGCACTTGACACTCGGCTCCTGCTATCGCCCTATCACGGTTTGTTGGCCAGAGCCTTTGCATTAACGAAATGAATGATACTTTTGCAGCAGCTGTGTAGCAGAGACAAAAATATGTAAAATTTATTATCGGTTGAATTTTTTTTTTAATTCTATCTCGTGTTTCCCACTCTGCGATGTTACAATCAATGACTTCTCAGTAACTACCAGGAGCCTCGGCCTTGTAACAAAAATAATTTGCTTTTCAGTACGGTGTATACAAGGTCCGCTGCTATGGTTACGACTACGGGGAGTACGATGAGACGAACAACTGCTACTGCTGCGCCCGAGTGTGGGTCTATGGCAAGAGACGTCGTCGTGCCCTGACGCTGGCACATTAAGCATTCCTGGCACTGGCACATTAGGCGTTCCTGGCACTGGCACATTAGGCACTCCTCCGTGGCACTGGCACATTAGACGTTCCTGGCACTGGCACATTAGGCACTCCTCCATGGCACTGGCACATTAGGCGTTCCTGGCACTGGCACATTAGGCACTCCTCCATGGCACTGGCACATTAGGCGCTCGATCCTGGCACTGGCACATTAGGCACTCCTGGCACTGGCACATTAGGCGCTCGATCCTGGCACTGGCACATTAGGCACTCCTGGCACTGGCACATTAGGCGCTCCTGGCACTGGCACTGCTACCTGCCTTCTTCTTGGGCCACTTCTGGATCGCCTTTAAACTTCCACGAGCTTCTTAAGACTTTATTTGAATGTCAGTGTTTATCAAAGTTGTTTCACTGTTATTAGCTTCTCATATAGCAGCAACCTTCAGCCAACTTTTAAGCTTTTAATTGTAGTTTGTCAACCTTGGTGCAAAGACTACATTGACCTAAGCTATATTAAATGTTGTTACTCTGATGACAGCATCGTCCATCATTGGCCGATGAAATAAAAAGGCAATAGCAGTCATGTGCGCAGCCTCTGCGTTGCGCGAAACTATCAGCACCAATTGCTCACTTGACCCAAATTTTGGGAGGTGAGTGGCTGAGTGAGTGGTGCAGTTTCCTCCATAATTTCATTCTCATGCAACAGTATTATTTAATGGAACAGAGACCTGTGGAACCCAAGATTCAATACATACACTTGTGTTTCTATGACTTTGAAAATATCTCACAAGAAGTTGGTCACTGCAGAGAGCCAGTCCTGTGCTTACCTCCCCACTCGTTCAGCGTCCTCTGTATTGCTGGCTGCTCTGGAGCGGCTTGTCCTTCAATCGCCTTTACAACACATTCTGCGAGCTTAGACAGTTCCGAACCTCATGAAAATGATGAAATTACATCATTTCAGATAAAATTGCTAGAATTCACTGCACGCTCAAGTGTGCTGTCGCTTGCACAACCCGTCAGTGCAGCCGCTTGGGCCTGTTGAGGCTGTTCCACTAAGACCAATTACCACTCTGACACTGGCTTGTTCGTTCCAGTTACAGCCACATGCTGTGCAGTGAAGAACACGACGTGTCACCGCATGTGTGTGTCTGCCTGTGTGCATGCGATGCTCGTAACTCTTGGCATGCGTCGCGAGGGCAAAATATACTTCTACGGTAAAGAGAGTCAAGGAAGCCATCGTATCGCGTGCTCACTCAGTAGCTAAGAAATATCAGAGTTTTTTAACGCTCTGAGGCGGGGATGTAATTTGTCGTCCTTGACCCCTGACTATTGTATTATCTTGGAAAGTTCCTTTAAAGCATTTATTTAATTATTTAGCTGAAATATTTGACATCAGTGTCTAAACGCTCCATTTTTGAAGCTTAGCTGTAATGCAACGCAGAAGTGTTGTATGAACTAATACAATAAACATCAGCACTCAGCAAATTCGTATATTTAACCTTCGATCAATCTAATGAAATACTGAAGCACCAAAAAACTAGCTAACTAACCTAATGTGCTAATGATTGCATGAATTAAGGGTATACCGTACAGTTGATACCTGTTACAAGGGAGGCGGAACGTCGAAAATATTGGGGGGGGGGGCAGCCGCCCCCCCCCCCCCCTCGGCCGCCTACTTATTGGGATGTGTGTATTTATATAAAGTGCCACATCGCGTCAGTACCTATTTTCACCGCAACCTCAAATGCCGCTGTTTAAAATCCCACGCCAGATTTTTTCCTAATTTTTATCGGCTTCTAAACAGCAGGCTACAAGACTAACTGCCATGGTTTCCATTCAGCCTAAAGGCCTTCGTCTCCTCTACTCGAGTGCATCATAGTTAATCTGAAGAGTTATAAGACTCCGTCACTGGGTGAGATGCTAATCGTACCATTGCATTTTCTCTATTAGAAAAACTGTGAGAATGTCCGTTTGGAAAAAACCTCATCCTTCACAACCGAAAACTAGAGCACTCTGAGAACGCATACCTCCGCCAAGCGAGACAATGGTAGCAAAAAATTCAAATTGGCTCGGAAACCATAATTTTCTTTGTATATACTCCAACATCTGATCGTTTGTGCCTTTTAATAGTAATAACAGCTTGTGCAATTTTCTTGAGTTATACTGCTAACAAACGTTATGATAAACATCAGTCAAACATACAAACGAACAAACCGATCTGCACCAAAATTTATTCAATAAGATCTTTCAACATTAATAATAACCCCTATAAATTTCATGAAGATCCATACATTGATTTTTGAGTCATTGGGCTAACAAGCATAGAATTAAAAACAGGGACAAACGAACAAGCAAACGGATCATTACCAAAATCTGGTCATCTACTCTTTGTAATATACCTAACAACTCATGTTAATTTCATGAAAATCCATTCATAACTTTTTGAGTTATGGCATTGAGAAAAATGATACAGACAAACAAGCGAACAAGTGGATGGACATATCTTCACCAAAAGTTAATCATCCGTTCCTCCTAACATACCTAACAATCCCTGTAAATTTCGTCCAAATCGGTTCATAACTTTTTGAGTTATTTGGTGACAGACAGACGAACACGACGAAAACATAACCTCCTTGGCGGAGGTAACTAATAACGCCAGAATGAGTCCATCATTACCGAACTTAGACTGAAATACTCTTACCTTTCAACATACTGTGCATTGCAATATGACGTTTCCAACTTCTTAGGAACGTAAGATGGATTTTCATCATTCCTTGGTAGCTAATTCTTTGCTCTTGCTTCTGTACTGTAATTGCATTTACTATGATATTTACAATCAAAGTTTTCATGCCTGTTCAGGATTAAAAATAAATGTCCGTATGCTTCTCCTCGTATTTATTTTCAAGTTCTTAAAAACTTTTTGATTCATATTAAAAAAATCGATGTGCCACTTCTATTCCTACTGTTCTTCATTAGTTTCAACAAATTGACAAATTTTAAATTTTTGCAAAGAAACACTTCTCATCAACTACCGTTTGGGAACAACGGCGTCAATTTTTCTAAACAATGCACCATTGCACAGCCAGAGCTAACGCTAAGAAAATGTCTGCCTCACGAAGTTAGAGGCGTGTTCGATTGGGCACCGAAATTAAGCCTATATACCAGGCGTAGCTTTTCCGCAACTCCAGTTAGAAGCTTAATTTGTCTTTATCATTTTGCATCGAGTTGCAAGTGCTAGAAACAAGTGATTACCTTCAGCAGACTAGAAACAATTTTACCGAGCAAGATTGACTTTTTGCAAGTCTCAGGGGTAACCGTCTGCATAAAATATAACGGAGTCTGGAGCTTACTGGGTCGAAGCCAGCGCACCTGTCTGCAGTTTCGGACAAGTTAGGCCTCGAGTGCTTAATTTCAAGGCCCAATCGAACGTGCCCTAAATGTGTCATGAATAATTGGCAAAGGGAACTTGAACTAAGGTACGCCCACGACTGCCCTGACCTATCCGTAACTTAAGATAGAATCGTTACTCTAACGGTACGTTCGATTGCGCACCGAAATTAAGAACTCGAGACTTGACTCTATAGAAACTGGAGGCAGGTACGCTGGGCGACCCTGGGTTTTGTACTTTAAACATTGACCTTTACATTGCTAGTCTTGAGACCTTCAGAATGTCAATCTTGCTCCGTAAAATGAAGTTTTCAGCCGAGCGAACGTTGTGTTTCTTCAAACACTTGCAACATAATTTAAAGTGTAAAAGCCAAAGCATCTGGCTGCAATTTCGTACACGCTTAGCCTCAGATGCTTAATTTCTGCGTTCACTTGGACGTGCTCAGTGTCTCCTTAACAGCTTACTTCAGCTAGGAGCCCTGCATATATTGGTTCAAGCCGCAAATAAGTGCTGGCGGTATCGGGGCCAGAGGCTTGTACAGCTACAGCGAAGCACGGATAGTCAGCGCAATAGATTAAGAGATGAAAGACTCAAATGATTAGATAGTTGCCTGCAGACGGACCAACAGGCCCATTCTCAAAAAGTAGCCGGGACTCACGCTCCAGTCCTCTATAAGCTATTGCCGCTTTGGCAAACACATAATGAATAGTGAAGAAAGAAAAGCTGAACATGAGGTGGCACTGCAAACACAATTAGCTGCAGCAGACCGACGGTGACATTGCGACGTTAAGTTAGATGAGACATGCAAGATGATGGATTACGTTGACCGCCAAAAATTTAGCCAGCTTCAACCCGCCAATTGCCCCAACGCTGCAAGGTGTTGCTTTCGCAGTTACCTTGACAGTTTCAAATGTTAACTCTGCAAGTCGGAGCATTAATTATGACTTCACCTCCCAGACTGGGATCCGAGCGTCTCACCTCGAGACAGTAAGCGAGACAATCTAGCCACTCTGTCCCTGAGAATGGCTTTTGAGAGGTTGGAACGACTTGGGAAACGTTACACAAAAAATTCGTTGAATTTTTAGTATAGTGAGGACTGGATAAGTACTTCTAGTTGACGAAGAAATTAAAATATTCTGTACCGGAAGAATTTATGCACATTTTAGTTTGTTTTCAAAACATGATGGAAGCAGCATCATAATCCGTATTTTACCGTGACAGAGTTATTGTGCATTCCAAGGCTCGATGAAGAGAGAACGCAAGTAGAGTTGAACGAAGCCAGGTTCTCTGGCGAAAAAAATCAACGTAATCGCATGTTCAGGAGGCTTTGAGAAAAATGAAGAAATTTGCTTACTATATGCCGAGGGTATTTTTTTCCTCCAAGCAGTGTGAGAGAGATTTTCCGGAATAATGAGTGACAGCGTTAAGCTAAGCTCATTAGGCTCAACTTGTCAGAAATATTATACATGTATAGAAGCGCTGCTTTTGCCCCGTTCAACTTTTAGAAATTATTCAGAAACTGATGGCGCTTGAGAATGAATAAAATACCGTTTTAAGCTACAGTATTGAATTTTTTGCCTTCTCTAGGTTAATCGATTTGAGTTGAACACATTGTACTCAATTCAGAGAGACGAAACCAATGCTCTCGTTTGATGTTCCAATAAAGTATTGTTTAATAACGTTTCCCTCTACCAATCCGTAACGTCTTTGATATCTATTATCCTGAAGTTTGCAAGACACGGTTGTCTAACGAAAACTTGCTTGTCATTAGTCAGAAATTATTCCAAAAGGTACAATAACTGAAATACAGTCTTTACACTGACAGAGTACTTTTAACAAGTTTTAAAGATAACTGAGTGACTGACTTACAGGAATAGAAAACAATAAGTTTGACGTTTTGGCTTATAAATCACCAAACTGGACCTGCAGCAACAAAGCCTAAGCAAATTAGCGAGGCAAAGAAAATGTGCCTTCTGTTTCATATGACTTTTTAGCCTTTAGTTTCTCGTTTGCAAAAAGTTGCCAGTAAGTGGATTGAAAATAACATGCAGATAAATTCCCGCAGTGCAAAGGTCAGTTGCATGCTAGTTATATAAGGTTCATGACATCTTCGTCAGGCGCTACTTTGTGGGCAGGGTCGGATTTATAATACGGCATTGGGGGTGGTTGCCCCTGGACCATTGTTGAGGAGGGGCCCCTGTGGAATAAGTGACAATAAAAAAAGTGTTACGTGTATACTTTATAACTCAACCACAGCTATACCTTGATAGTTCTGAGGGCCCCCCCAGCTCAACTTGCAGCGAACCTCCTCTGGTAAAGGAGACCTAGCTCAAATTTTTCTGGGCTTTTTTTGTAATGGGGCCCAGGTTAACTTACCCTGGGCCTTCTTTAGTAAAGAGACCCTAGCATGACTTGCCCACCCAGGCAACATGAAAATGTTCCTCGAATGTTCCCCGGATATCATCAACCTTCCCTCTGTGTTGCTTATTCGGTTATCATGCACCGGGAACGTTACAAGGAGATTGGGAAATCACTATGTCACAATCTGGTGTCAGCCGAACATACCGAGGATCATCCTATAG
>LQNS02278160.1:3981937-3996756 GCA_001587735.2 Parhyale hawaiensis
AGGAATAAAATTTTTGACTGGGAGCGCGTCGATGATCGGCTACCAGCCTAACAAACGAGCTGCCAGCACAATTTTGAGCTGCAAACCAAGCGTGTTTATTGGCTGCCAGCCACATTTTTGGCTTTCAACTCATCAAGTGGGAACAGGCCTTTACTTATGCTAGGAAGTGCTACCAAATAACTTCTCTAAATGGACTCAGCCTAAATATAGGTGGTAAAACGTTAACTAAAAATAATGAAAGTTATAAAAGTTAACTAAAATCTAGATACTAAATGAATTACAGAAAATCTTATTTACGCAGTCAAACGATAGAATAGTAGGTGCGCATATGTCTGTGTGAGCATTTGTAGTGTGCGCTTTTGTCAATGTACGCATTTGTCCGTGTGCGGTTTTGTCGTGTGGGCATTTGTCGTGTGGGCATTTGTCGTGTGCGCTTTTGTCATTGTGAGCATTTGTCGTGTGCGCTTTTGTCAT
This sequence comes from Parhyale hawaiensis, assembly GCA_001587735.2. Classification (NCBI taxonomy): domain Eukaryota; kingdom Metazoa; phylum Arthropoda; class Malacostraca; order Amphipoda; family Hyalidae; genus Parhyale; species Parhyale hawaiensis. Next base: position 3,982,412 of record LQNS02278160.1, read on the forward strand.
GGAACCGTTCAATGGGCGTGGCGATGGCAATGATGGAAGTTCGTTACAAGCAGAAAAATAAAGCAAAATTAACAGCTACGGACGCCTTTTGTTTACTTACCTAACTAAATATACATATCTATTTACGTACAATATGTCGTATGTGACTTGATCGATGGCACCTGCCGCTGACTTCTTATTCAAGTCCCGGCAGCCCGCAGCTGTTGTTCCACGCAGGCCCAAGTTCAATTCTGTGCTCCACACGGCATGTCTGTGCTCAGGCTCCTCCTCGACTTCTGCCGCCTTTTCATCCGTTATCGCAGACTTCACGTCACGCTCGCTGCAGCTGCACGTACATTTTCACTTTTTGCTCCATGCATTTGCTCGTTAACGATCGCAAGGTTGTGAGCCAACTCACTCCCAATGATCGTACGCTGACAACCACACATCACTTTGTTCATAGCATTAATAAATTATTCTTCACTCAGAGCGGACGTGTTACGGAAGCGCATGTTATTTTCGAATGGCTTGGTGATGAAAGTGCTTTACAATTTACTTAAATAGCAAAATGAAAACCGTAATGTGTTTAGACCCAATTGCACACAAGTAGCTGTAAATATTCTACCTAATATTTCGACTCTAGGTCCACATTTAGTTCATTTGTTTCACATAACTAACTTCTGACGTTTCTATTGCTTCAAAAGGCGTTCTCATACGCTCGCGAGTAAGCTTGACCTTGAGGCTTGAGGCCTATTTCTTCAGCTCAGGAGAATTGCTCCAACTCACTGCTCTAAGCTATCACTTCGCTGCCCCCCTTACGTACGACGCACTTGTTTAAACGAGGCTGTTGTGTAGTGGGTAATGGGGCGAGGTGTCTCTGCGGTATCCCTCTGTGCATGCTCGGGTCACGTGGGTTCCCTGAGAGCCCGCAATATTGCAGTGTTATTGTCAATGGGTCCCTTCTGGCGTCACACGTAAAGTGCGTGACCTGTAATATTGTACTCCTGCTGCCCAGCCCGTCTGTTGTGTCCTACTGCAGTCTGTGTTCTTCGGCCTACATATTTATAACACCATTGTGCGTGCCTGTTCTCCAGAGCGTCGTCGGAAAGTTAGTAGTTAGCTACTCCTAACAACAGAGACGTGATTTCATGATGAGAAAGATAGTTGTAGCGTTCTCCTGACTCGATAAGCACACGAATCTAGCGTAAATCAGTCACACTAGAAATACAGTATGTCATGCAACTGATATGGTTAGCAAATTCTCAAAAAATTTCTGATTTCTCTCGAAACTTAAATATCTTCTTCTCATATAGCTCGTAGTTTTACCTTTTAGTCTCACCATCTTGCGTTCTGCGTCGTACAAGTTTCAGCTCAAAAGATATTAATGGAATCTAAGAATCATGTATTCGATTCTCTATAAGCAGCATCTTTCAGAACGTTCATAAATGGCCTTCATTAGTCAAAAAGAAGGCTCTCTTTAAATGGGTTCGTTTCAAAACACGTATTCCATGAGCATGGGCTGATCGTCCCCATCTTTCTACCAACACTTAGAAATTTTTCATCACTACTTGACAATGCATGAAGATTTTTGCCGCATAATTTGACGATCAGTCCTGCGTGCTGTTTACAAGGTTCCCGCCCGAAACAGAAAGTCCAATACATGTAAGAAAGAAAAAAAATCCCCACTGACAAAATGCTCTGAATTGGTCCGCATCTGAAGGAAGTCCTGGCCGCTTTTGATAGCCATGCGTCGTCATGGCGGTCATGAGCGATGTCTCGAGATGCCGGGAAGTGTACCTGCAGCGTGCAGGAAGAAGACCATTAGGCCACATCAGCCGTTCATAGCCTATCGAATGTTTGATCCCGAGGTGGGAACCACAAGAGCGGCCGGCACGTTTTTGCTAGCTAACGTTAGACGGGCTAACATCCATTTCTAGATCGTTCAGCCCCAGGCGTAAGTCATGAATGAAGGCGAGATCCGAGGTGTTGCTTGTTGTTGGTGTTTCCGCTCGTAATGTTGGGAGTGGAGCTCTGCAATGTGCTGCCTCAGCCTCCGGACCTTGCAGTCTTGCTTGAGTTCTTCCCGCTCCCTCGTGCCGCCTGCTCTTCCGCTTCCGCGGGCAACTGCCGCTGCTGCTGTTGCTGCGTGTGACCTTCAACTGCAGCTTACGGTACTGTTATGAAACAGCGTCACTCACAGTGGCGGTGTTTCTGGCGATGAATGTAACATAAGGGTAAGACGAAGTATGTTAGAATTAGGCAAGGTACATTTAAGAGTAGGATAGGGCTGCGCAGAATAGATTCTGGTCCCAACCACCTCAAAAAAATTCCTGTAAGTTTCACAGTTTCCGTAAATCAAGTTGAAACTCCTTTTGGAGCACATCCTGGTGCTGCTCATCGCAGTTGCTGGAGCGGATAGCAATTCATCTTCTGCTGTTTAACCCAACTTCTGCAACGTATTATGATCAACCTGTGCCATTCATCACTGCTCAACTGCCTGCATTACTAACTGGGTATTTAACCTTGTTATTGGGTCAGTATTTATGAGCAAAACTGCCGACCTTCTCCGAGCTGCACCGCTTCGCTGTACCTGCAACTGATATTGAATGAAGTGCAAACCATATGGTCAAATAAGTGAAACTCTTTCTGTCCCTCATAGACCCTCTGCACTAGCCTATACGGAACTGTGTACAGCTGGCTCGAGGGGCTGAACCGCCTGTTGGTGCGCTTCATGTCGTACTTTACCTGCATTAGACATTCCAGGCAATCAATGTGATGGCTACACCTGCTGTACAGCAAATTTCTTTGCGCAGGATCAACTCGACAACCATTATTTATTTCGTTATCTGTATTGTTTATACCTTTGTTGTTACTTTATGAAACTCAAGACTAAAGACTACCTTTTGTTGAAAACTCTCCTGTCCTTTAGCTGCCTGTCATTTGCATCCCATCCTACTGCTCAAGTGGTGGGCACTTAGCAGCGGTAGGAAACATTTCCGCCAATAATAATCTGGCACAGTTTATATAACACGTTACGTGCGGCGCCACAGTGCGCTGCTGCAGGAACATGCAGCAGCCTTAAATGGCCTGCACAGTCCCAGGCACAGCAGTGTGCTGCAGTGCAGCTATCGACTTCCTGGACTAGAACTGTAGCAGGTCCAGCGGTGCCGCTGCAGCGCTCTCTGCATGGGTCCCGCACTGCCCTGCCTCAGCAACAGAAGAGTTCAAAACTCACTGTACATCTCTCCAGTCAGTTAACGTAGCTTGTCTGTATACCCAAGTCATTATGCAGGTTAGATTTGAAGCTTTCAGTATGTCTACTTCCAGAGGCTGGATCATACGCAATACACAATACTTCCAAAGTTCTGATGAAATATTTCTATACAAGCTGTAATAGCGCTTCAACACACACTGTCCATGTCATCATCTCTACCACTTACGGCTAGGTATGGGGATATATATTCAGAAATTCGCACTGTATGTTTCCAAGCATTTTATGATATGATTGGATGATTAGAACTGTAACATCAGTTATATGTATAACGGAGACTCACTTACCACATATTTTTAGGGACGATTGCAAGCTTTACGATCATTCAGGCAGATAACATATAAATAACATTGGGTATCGGTACTGAAGAGCCCAGGACTGTAACTATGTTGAAAATAAACTATGCACCAATTAGAATCCTTTAAAGTTGTCCTAGAGCCAAGATGTTCTTCCAGAGCACGGAGTCAAGGCCCACAAGGTGGATGTCGTTATTGTTAAACTTGTGGCAGTATGCATGAGACACCTCCAAATTTCAACAGAACTTGAACACTGCTTAAATGTTCCCTGAATTTTTACTAGGTAGTTAGCAATAATAATTATTAAGCGTACTGATTCAAATATATCAACATTTGTGTCAAGGAAGAATTTGCCCCACCATTTCTCATTTTCTTTTTCCACCTAAACAAGGATTCTTTGTCGTCAAATTGTCAACCATTTTCATGAACTTGCCTTGATAGAATTCCTGAATGCATTTTCTCGTGGCTTTTGGTTTTATGATTTACTTGCCAATGCAATTAAAAAGAATGAGAAGACTTGTATTTCGCACTATATACAAATCATTCTAAATCGTTCTTTAGTTAGCTTAGCTAGATGGACAGTCTTGATGAAAAATTACATTGCTTGCAGTGTGGGTATCCAAACTGGGTAGACGACTCGTCCCTAATACAGTTCTGCAGTGTATTTGCCAATATTTTGTCCTCTTTCCATTGCAACATAGCGGCATTAATAATTCCGAGAAAGGCTCTCAATCATTAGCTCGTATTTGAACTACAAGAGTTTTATAGCTGGCCATGATCCGGCCTTTACAAATTAAACTTCTTTTGATAAAAGAACACTACACCCGTTTATTTCTTGTGTGTCCGTGTGACTTTCACTCTAATTAATTTTCCTCAATTGTTTCATTCATCCTTGAGCTGCAAGCCTCTATGCCTCGACCGGAGCATTCTCCCTCTCCATATTATTTAACATCTAATAAATTCTTGCATCGTGCACTAATGCTCAAATTAATTACGTCAGCAGATCTCTCGAACATTTCTCATCTATGAAAGCCCTCGGAGGCGTCTCTGATGGACTTGCTGAGACAATTTATGCGGTTGGCACGTTTATTTTTTTTCTTCCATATATTCAGAATTTTTTTTTTTAATTTGACACCTGCTTGTGATCTTTTATCATCTTAACAGTTACATTTTGATTATCTCCAGATGCAGCATATGCTAGAGTGTGTTCGTTTACAAGGTTTATAAATAAACTTATTTTCCCATGATGAAGTATCATTAAATATGGCTCAGCTTAGCTGTTTTCGTTGTTTAAATTTAACAGAGTATTTGCCCACAATATAAAGTACAGGCCTTTATCTTTAAAACATTGAGTAAAAAAAAGAGCTTTTCTGAATGTCGTCGTTGCTGTCAGCCTCAATAAGTACATTTCCTATGTTAATCTTCTATCATCTCAGGTGATGTTTAAGATTGATTGTATATAAATACGTATATCTATGCGTAGCTATCATAATATATTTAGTTACCGTGGTCAAAATTCAGTGAATTTTGAGTAGTAGTAAAAAATTACGTTAAAATTTTGAAATGTCTTACCGTTTATCCGCCACTTTAGCAAGGAAGCGCTCGTCTCGTTATCTCCGATGTTCATTGCAGTAAAATAAGGCATTTGGTGTTCAGTTATTTAAAAGCTTTCATACAGACTTGTCATAGTCTCCAGCAGCAACTTTGTATCGTCAAACACCAATAACTTGACAAACTTTAGGAATTTGCTAAAAGTTTTCTTGCACAAGAGAAGAAAATAAATTTCACAGCTTATGAAAACAAGGATGAGGAAAGCAGTAAGAATCATCAGAACAATTCGCGCATCCCACCCATGTTAGCTGCCAAACTTTAGAGACAACTGATCAGAAATTTACATAGGACTAAATTATATAAGAAAAAATATTTGTTCCAAGTAAACTTAAGTCTCAGTAGTAAATTTATGATACGTTGCGTGTTGCACAGTTGTACTAAAGGTTTCAGGAACGATCCCCCCGCCAGGTGACCGATCTTTGTGCTAGGAGCTCGGCGCGCTAAATGAGTACATTTGCTCGGCGCGCATGGCTATCGTGGGGCTACTTACCTTAGGGTAGGGGGATGGCGGGTCGTTCAACCTTCCGTTTCGGCGCCATAGTTCTTAGCGACCGGTCGTCGGCTGCAGCTGTACTTAAGACTCTGGGGTCACTTGACCCATGTCTGCCGCACGAACCAGTGCGTGGGGGTTTCCAGGGGAGGGTGCAAAGTTCACTTTACATTTTTACCTTTTCGTAATTTGGTTAATGATGGGTAGAATGCCCGACACCTTCGTCATTAGCATATGATGATTTCGTACTGCTTTCTTTGTCTTCTCCTAAACTTCGGCTTGAAACTGCGATGTAGAAAATATTTATGTTTAGTTAAGAACGACTTAATTTATTCATTCTCATCTGTGTGCAGTAATCATTACTTTAATGCGTAGAGGACCTTGATGTTGTATACATTAAATGGCACTACCACGGTTGGAGGGAGATCAAGTTAGTTGTTGTCATGTTTACAAACGTGGATAAGGCGCGCAACGAGCCGAAACCCACTTTGCAGCTTGGCTTGCTCGTCGTGAACTGAGCAATAAATGACTTGTACAACAGCCGCCCCGGGGTTCTGCCTCCAATGATATCGTTCCCTTCCCTTAGTTTATCTTCTACTCAGTTTCCTCGCCATAGGCTCGCAGTAAATAAAGCTTTGCTATGGGAATGAAGTGAAATTGACTATCGACGTTTTCGCTTAACGAGAAGACGGAAAAACCAACAGACCATCCATGCCAGCAGCCCCCAACAAGGTGTATGTTTTATGTAGTGGTATCAATCAGATTCTTTCTGAAGTTTCATGAAGAAGAGGTTGCAAGAAACGTTTGGCCTGTCCACGAAGAGACACATTTTACGTGTTAAGACTTACCATAATGCGTTACGTATTAACACTGCCATTTCCTTTATTTCTTTGATTGCGTATCTACATCATCACGCGCGATGGTTACAGTCGACCTCAACAGTTTATTGCTGCAATAAATGGACACCGTCGTCTGTTATCTCAAGCCATTTATTTATGTCCGTCATTCTGCTTAACTAGTACATCATGGGGAATTCTCTTCATATTTAGAGCTTTCAAGAACTTCACTGCTATGAAGTTATCATGATTTTAAAATAGTCGGGTGGTAAACTGACAGCCGTTTGATCCAAGATAGAACAGTTAAGAGAACTATCAGTCTTACGAGCTTCATTGTTATCACCAGCTAAATGACGTAGCAGCGCGATGTCTGCCTTGTGTCTGCCAGCTGCTCGACGGCGAGGCCTGGCTCACGTGACACTTCACCGGTAGCGCAAGACTTGCTCCAAACTTGCCTGTCAATGTGGCCCCATAATTGGTCTCCAGCATTGGAAAACTGGTCGAACTCCTCTATTTAAATTATCACTACCTTATCCCATGGACTCGATGCCACAGGAGAGCAACAAAGAAGATTTTGTGCAAAGAAAGAATACCTAAGTACGACTGGGTTTTGCGCAGTTAGGTAGTAATTAACGCTATTGGTCACTTTGTCATAAATTGCTGCTGCTGCCACGTGTTAGCGTATTGCGCTGCACAGGTTATGCTCTTGCGGAACACCGACGCTGTGGCAACAGAACTTTTGACCAGGGGCGCCTGTGATGCCGTGGCATCTGCAGCGTGACTGTTGGCATCGGCCTAGTGCTGATCCGGAGACCAGGAGGCGCTTGTGACGCAGCAGCCTCTGCAATTTGACCATTGGGCTAGTGGGGAGCCTCAGACCAGGAGGCGCCTGTGATGCAGCAGGTCCATTAGCAGCCCCGCCACGCGTGAGGCGAACAACTTGCCCTTGACCTCCATATTGAATGCTCCTGGTGTATGTATGCCGTGCTGCCGTATACTGCACGCTATACTGGACCATGCCGTGCTGCCGTATACTGCACGCTATACTGGACCATGCCGTGCTGCCGTATACTGCACGCTATACTGGACCATGCCGTGCTGCCGTATACTGCACGCTATACTGACGCGCTACAGTGAACTAGGCCGCTGCTCTGTATGCCGTTTTTCAGCAAACTGTCGATCATTATTTTACATGACATTGGCGAACATTTGTTCAAATGTTATGACTACAGGCAACTTATAATGGTCATCGCAAGTCCAGTTTGTGCCGCTACGGCTGCATAAGCTGCGTAACACCACTTGAAAAGTTGAAGCGCCTCCAACGGACGCACGGGACGTTTATCATATATTTTTAAAATTATTCTGATTATTGTGCAATGAAAAGTGTCGTTTAGTAATAACTATACTGGCGTACTGTCCTTAGTGTGTCGTCAATTGCTGAGAAATTCTTAAGTAAACTGCATCAGTTTCACTGAGTGCGGGCTGCCTACGCAGGGCTGGCTTATTTTGTCATGCCTTTTATTATCATCATTCTTATTAAATCACACCAGACTGGCGACGTAGGAACGGAGAAACTCCATGAGGTTAACAAACCCCCACGCAACTAGCCCAGCGGGTGGAGAAAACAAAAGAATGAAAAAAAGAAGATCCGCGATCACAGAATAGCTCTGTGTACAGATCGTTTAAAGCTGCCAATACCAGCACCAGCAAAGACAGAGCCATCAAGACCATTCCAAACATCCACACACGGTGGAAAAAACGAACGGGAATACNGCAAACTCATGAAGAGCACCAGTCCGCCGAGTATACCTCACCCGAACAAATGGATCCGGAAGAAACTCAGACAGTGAATGACTGGGGCAGTTATAGATTTTATACAAAAAACAGACCCCACCAACTCTGCGACGATGCGCCAGAGCATAGGGCACAACACCACCCAGCATGAATGCACATCGACGAACCACTTTGTCAAGCAAACACAGATGGCAATCGGCAGCAGAACCCCAGACTTCAGAGCAGTAACCCAGAAGAGGGAGGACAATGCAATTAAAGCAGCGACGTGTCAATTCTACCGAGCCAAACACCCTCCAAGCACGCCTCATAAGACCAATTTTCTGCGATGCACGTGAGGCAACCGGACGAATGTGGGGCTCAAACGTCAATTTTGGATCAAAATTGACACCCAAGATTACCAAGTCATCAACCACAGGAAGTGATACACCATCCAGCATGAGTGCAGGAAGAGGAGGTCCCACTGGGGTAAAATTGCCACCTCTTAGGGAAACCCCGCGTCTTTCACTGAACGTCCAATTCTACGCTCCACCAATACTTTTGTTGGACGAAACATCGGCCTCAGCCAAAGGACAAGGCCCTCAACAGACAAAGTTAGTTGCCTATAACCATTTGAAGCTCTCATAATGGAGGACTGTCGAATCATGAAGAAAAAATATACAAGACTTTGGGTGTTAGCATTGAAGCTTCTCACTTCATTGTAACGGAGGCTTTGGGTTCCGCAAGAATTACAGTGAAGTTCGTGTCACTCCTTAATTATGGCTGATTCACACGATGGCTAACTTAATGAGTTTCCTCAGTTTCATGTCCGAACGCTTTACATTGTCTGATTAAACAGAACCGCCGAAATACAAGCTCCAGTCATTCTAATTCGCTCCAAATCTGAAGAGATATCCTGAATTTATCAGTGATAATTCATTAGCAAACAGACTCATATTTTAGTTACTTTTTCCATAGACACACGACACCGGTGTTTACCAGGCCTCACCAAAGCATTCGGACGGTTTGCTGAGAGAACTCGTTCATTCGACTATCGTGTGAGGTCTTCTTCACTTTATGTGTGGCACCAATTGTTTCGTTACCAAATTCTTCTTGAATATTGCTCATAACTTTCACATGAAAATCAGCTTATGGTAAGAAACGAAAATCTTGCGACGCGTACTTACTCTTCCTCACTCATGAGCTATCTACCACTGACTCACAGCAGTTCCGAGCGTAATACGAGTACAAGTCCCTGATGCTAATTAGGCTTACTTGCACACGCGCAGCAAATCAGGCTTTCCTAATTGTATTAGGCATGTTCAATTTGTCGCCAAGGTCGCCTTAAAGGTTTGACTTGTTCGAACTTCACGCAGGTCTGCTGCCTCCGCCCCGCTGACTTGCATTGGAGGCACCGACCCTTATTCGGTTACCCATGAAACTTTCAGGAGTTTTCAGCGGGCTTAACTAGGCGCGTTGTTTTTTACGCTTGACACGCCATTCGAAGTGGCAAATCCAAAGTTTCAGTCTGAAGTTTCGGACAAGTCATACCTCGGAGGCTTAATTTCGGCGCTTGCGCAAACGTGCCCTCAGTAAACGCAGAAAAAGTTCGTTTCAATCCTTACAGCGGATTCTAAGGTGGCCAGCAGAGACACTGGAAACTTACAATAATGAAAACGAGACGGAAGATACGGTCCAATGCTATCACTTTTAAGCCTATACGGACCAAAACCTTATACTTGGCAATGAAACTTCACTTCAGCTTAAATTAGCTAATCGCTACTAAGTTCACATATGCTCATCTTTACAAATACTGCGCTCTATCGCCCACTACTGAACAGTCCCTAGTCATGTAGGCCTAATGCCTTCTCGCAGACTTACGTCTTTGGTCCGTGTAGGCTCAGACTTGCATTAGGATCTGTACGATCGAGAGACAGACCTCGGGTCTCCCTTCCGAGGGCCTAAACACCGAGTTTTTCTTCGAACAGCCGAGGTGCTGCACCGTTTCTTAGGATCATAAGCATAGGATGTGGAACACGCAAACAGCTGTAAACTTCCTAGAAAATAGATGGGATTTCTACCAGGAATCGCCGTTTCTAATGTTTCTCGATATCTCTCGACACACTACATAAAATATTTTTTACAATTATTATCAGCACAATACGGCAACTGGGAAACCAAGCCTGCGCCGCTGTCCGTATCAGGATTGTTACGCTACGAATAAGTGAAACAAAGAAGAGACGGTCGTGCCGGGTGTGAAGGAATGTTAGATTGGGCCCCAAAATCAAGCCCTAAAGATTTACTTGTCTGAAACTTCATACAAAAGCATCGGTTTTGTCACTTTGAATCGTGTTGCAAGTGTTAGGAGCAACACATTTACGTTTACCTAACTGAAGTCCCATTTTACGGAGTGAGATTGAGTTTCTGATGTTTCGAGAGTGACTTATTGAGGGTGAAGTTCTGAAACTCAGTTGAGCGAGTCGACGCCAGCGCACCTGCCTGAAGTTTCGAACAAATCAAGCCTTTAAGAATTAATTTTGTCACTCGATCGAACATGCTCTTTGTGCCGTCGGTAGCGAAGTTAGCTGTAGAATGTAACTTTTTGGGTCATTTCTTCGCATGCAGTGTACTGAGGCGTCATGTAAGTGCGCCCATTCGTAACTCTCCCACTCATCATCCCGCCAACGTCCACTGATAACATTCGTTGGACAAAATACGAGGTAGTGATGACAAGACGCACTGTTGATGGCGGCGGTCCCTTATCTCCGTGACGAGGCTGTGCAGTTATCGATACGGGACGTCCTAATCGCTGCTCTTCCAAGTACGCGCTGATGACGCGGCCCAATCAGCGCTTCTCCTTCTGGGTTCGTGAGTATTTTGCGCCTATCAAATGTGGGTCCACCGAGAAAAATCCGACTTAGAAAATATCTCAGGATTACGAACCTTTTTTTTTTTGTATTTGCAAAAAGTATGACTAACAGAGATCGGGGATTGGCGGTATCACAATAAATCCTCAGCGGCTTGATTTCATACTGATAAAAAAACATAAAGTAAACTGTGCACAAGGCCCACCTACTGTGCGGTATTGAGACGTGTAGCCGTCCACGTCTAACTTTAGTGCGGCACCCTGCAAACGTAAAAGTGTGACTGGGACTGTGCGCATCCCATTGCCGCAAAGTGCAAAGTGTGTACAGTAGAGCCTGCTTAAGTCGTCACCTCTTAAGTCGGAAACCCGGTTAAGTCGTACACTAACAGAAAAGTACGACTTAACATTTGTAAATGTCGACTTAACCGAATAGCGGATAAGTCGACAAAGTATCGAGTTATCCGATGAAAAGTGTTGATTTACCATCTACTTATGTCGAGTTATGCGAGGATGCGCGCGCCAATGAGTAGCTATACGTAGCTGATTCCCAAGCTTGGATGACGCAATAATTGTCAGGGTGATGAAATACGTATTGCGAGGAAAATTCACATTATCTACTGATAATATATTCATTACAAATCTGTTACTGTCCATAAAGATATTTAAACGAAATGCAGTACATACTGTATTTAGTAGCTACATAATGATTAATGATAAATTTGTTCATGATATGTTTACATGTTGCATAATCTCCTTATGTAGCTATTACACATACATATAGCTATGTACGTATGTATATGTATCAACTGTTGAATTCTGGTGCTTAATACGTAGTATGTACATACGTATGCATAGAAGTATGTAATACAGTACTGTACTAATACTTAAAATGGGATACAATCAAGTTGTACATATCTTTAAGTCGGACTTGTATACGACTTAACAGGTTATTAGTACGACATAGCCGAGTTATCGGTTAAGTCGGACACATGTACGACTTGACAGAGTATCGGATAACTCGACATGTGTACGACTTAAGGGGGTATCGGTTAAGTCGTACTATCGGTTAACTCGACAGGCCTCCGCCCCGATGGTGTCGACCTAAGCGGGTTCTACTGTATAACGATGTTAAAATTCTGATGAAATTTTATCTTCGTCGAGAATGTCCATGAGTTTTAAATTGCGCAGAGGCTGTTTAATGCCCGTACTGCATTCGCGCGCGACGTCCTGTTGAGTGGAGACCCTCTCGGCTCACATAGTTTATAAATATTATACATTAGATCAAGATTGCGTCGCCTATCGCGACACCATCTACACTCACCACTCCATCGAACACTGCGCATCAGACATTCCGTTTATGCCCTACTGCGTGTACAGCGATTGTGAGCCATATTCTGCTGCGCAGAGACGCTCCATGCTCAGGTAGATTATGCATTATTAGTTCAAGTCTACCTATAGTGACAGTGGCTTTACACTTTCGAATGTTTATGAGCGGAAACTCTCAGAATCTTATCGTCTGGTGACTGTAAAATCCAAGCCATAATTTTGCGGTGAATCTGAGTTTCAGTGTATTTACGTGTATATAGCTCAGGCAGTTCCTGTCTGTATACAGCTCAGGCAGTTATTACCTTATAATTTACGGCTCAGGCAGTCACTGCCTGTATGCAGCTCAGGCATTATTACATTCACATAACTCTAGCAATTACCGGTACTCTCCTGTACCAGCGCCAGACCAGACAGCTGCGCTGGTGCCAGTGTTCGGAAATGCCCAATTTCTAGACTGTTGCATCATGCTCGAAAGATAAGCCACCTATTGATACTCGAGAAACGGCTACTGGCAGCGCTGCTATCCCCTACTTGTATAAAACGGCGTATCTGCTCATTGTAGCACAGCTCCGTCGCGTCTCTGCTATATACGACCATTTTTCAAGTTATTGGTGCAATGGACAGCAGGAGTCGCAGTAATGGCGTCAGCTGAGATTAGATAGCAGATGAGCAGCTGACCTTGCCATTCTGGGGCTATTGATCTCAAGGCACCCTAATAGTGAGGGCAGCAGCAGCCCCAAGGGCGCGCCTTATTGATTGTAATCTACGGCCAGGCCTCGGGCGGCAGTCCTGCATCGGTTGGATGTATGCTTGAGGGATCTCTGCTGGTTCTCCTATTTGTAGAAATAGATACATACATACATACATACATACATACATACAGCAAACATACATCATGTACGCTTGTTGACTCTTGTTTTTCATCATTTTTTGGTATAATATGCGCATGAAAGATAGTGAAAATGCAAAGTTTTGTTATTTTTGAGTGCCAGTCAAATGATGCAGGCACACAGACGATACGGGGTGCCCGCAGAGGTGGAGGTATTTTGTCCCTCTGCTTGCACGCGCTTTATATCATTATTCTCCATCTCTCCGCACTAGTCATGGACAATAATCTTACTTCGTGCATGCAGGTGAAAAAGTATATTCTAGGAAATTTGACTTTTTCTTCACTCAGTAATAGAACAACCTGAAGAGAATTACTCATGAGCTCTCTTCTAGTGCACTCGCTCTGAATTCTGTATGAACATTTACGCAAAGGTAAGCTCACAAGTGCCATTTAATGTATTAGCAAGTATAAAATAAATTCGTTGCCCCTCAATCAATCTGCTGCTTTCTGCACCATTCGGTTTTAAGGACTTGATCGTTTCACTGCCTCAGGCCAGAGACGCACAATAAATTCACTCTGAAATAACAGGCCTGGCGACATTTGTTGGCGGTCTGGTTAGACGTTAGTGGGGAATTTTGTCGCTGCTCTCTTAAGTATCATACAGAGTGCTGCTGAATGTTATCGACAGATTTAGTCAATACACACCATGCGATATAGATAGATTTCGTTATCAGAAAACGTGGTTAAATTTCAACGACTGCACGTGCATTAATTAATTAATCAATTCAGAGACACTCCCTGGCGCGGCTCCTCCCACGCTAACACCAGGCTCGTACTTGGCTGCAGCCGCGCTAGCGGTGTTGTAGAGTTACCTCAATTTGCCAGCGTTGCAGCCACTTCACTTTCCCCTACTGTGGCTTCTAATAAGCCAATGCAGCCACTTCAGTTGCCCCTACTGTGGCTTCTAATAAGCCAATGCAGCCACTTCAGTATCCCCTACTGTGGCTTCTAATAAGCCAATGCAGCCACTTCAGTATCCCCTACTGTGGCTTCTAATAAGCCAATGCAGCC
>LQNS02278160.1:3998794-4010249 GCA_001587735.2 Parhyale hawaiensis
GGCTTCTAATAAGCCAATGCAGCCACTTCAGTTGCCCCTACTGTGGCTTCTAATAAGCCAATGCAGCCACTTCAGTTGCCCCTACTGTGGCTTCTAATAAGCCAATGCAGCCACTTCAGTTTCTCCTTCTGTGGCTTCTAATAAGCCAATGCAGGGCTCAACTACGCAACGTTATTCGACCATTGGCTTAAGCCTTTGCAGCTGAGCGGACTTCAGTTATAATCAAGAAATATTGCTTGGCTCCCTTTCCAGCTATTTCCTATGATTCAGTTAAATTTATCTGTGCGCTGATAAATGATCTGGTGAACCTGTCCCACAGGAGAAGAGTAGCCGAGCTATGCATGTTTTATAAGGTGTACAATAAAGAGAGGCATTGATTGTATTCTTCTCTCCCTGCCCTCAAGGTTTTTGGGAGAGACTCGTGCTGCGTGCGGAGCGCACTCTTTCACTTTGGAGGCTGTCGTATGTCGAACTAATCAGTTCTGTCGGTGCTTCGTGCCCTGGTCGGCTAAATTTTGGAAATTGTTGCCGGCATAGGCTTATGGTCGTATTGGCCTGCAGGCGTTTAAGTCAGTTGTCAATAATTTTCTGCTGGATTTCCTTTAGCAGCGTTTTTGGGCTTCCCGGTGTTGCAAGATGCTTCATTTGGGTTGTATTACCTGTCAGTGGGAGCTCAAGCGTGAAGTTTTAATGATGATAATAATAATAATAATATCTGTGCTTAATTATTTTGGTATTTTTTCGGTCTAGCTTTGTTACCACTTTTATTATTTTGACCCTTTTATAGGTTAAAGGAGCCATTTTCAGATATTTTTCATTAATACAATTTTATTTTTTTGCAAACGCTTCGTTTTCGAGATATAGCGCAAGAAAATTCCCATTGGTGTCCTATGAGAAAAATAACTGTCGACCATAAGATAAATAAACTAACCTATTTTAGGCTAGGTAGGTTCGGTTAGGTTCCTATGGGGCCGCTATAGCAGGCCTGTATAACGCCAATTATTTTCTCCCATAGAAAAACAATGGGAACTTACGCTATACCGTATCTATTCATGAAAAATGTCTAAAATGCCTCCTTTAACCTATGAGAAGTGTCAATATAAAACACTGGTGACGGAGCTAAGCTGAAAATTTACCATTATTTTTACTACTGTTTAAAATGATGCACTGATGTATAATTTAATTTATTTTCGAGCCAGTGCAGTTTAATGTTGGGCTTTCCTGATATTCGGAAGTTTAAAACAGTTTGTGCTCTACGTTTTCTTCTAAATCAGTAAAGAAAACTATTTTGAGGTTAGACTCATATATACTGAATTCAAACTGTTTATATTTTGCTTTATAGCCATGAAAAGGCCCGTTCTAAAGAACGTCAAATGAACGTGTTGAATCAATTCATTGTCCCATTTTTTTTGTTGCTTGGAAGACCACTGTGTGCTTACCAAGAGATGTTGTAGAAATTTTTGCCTGCACGTCAACTGGCTTAGCGAGTGACAGCCGCCGTGTCATTAGTGTAGTTTGGAATTTCTCTTTGTATATGGAATGAATTGGAACTACAAATTCTGTGCTCAGTTCTACCGTTTGAAAAGACATGGCAACGCAGTCAGAGTGTGAGTTGAAAGAACGTGTTCATCTGGTTCTCTTGTAATGCAAAATTTCAACTGTTACGATACGGGAAAAACTCCGCCCATACTGAATCTACGTCTTTTCCGAAGAGAGATGGGAACGCAATTGAAAGTAGGCAACTTATAGGGAACCTTGGGGTGAGGATACAAGATAATGTCACTTTTAAAGATCACGTGGATTGCGTTGTTACAATAGGTAAGACGTGGAGCGGATGAGTGCTTCTAATTTTTTCCTCACGAGAGGCAGACACAATGCTCACCTTATGGAAACAATTGATACTGCCTAGGATTAAATAAACTTCACCTCTTTAAATGCCGAACAAACGGAAAGACTTAGAGGCTATCCACAGATCGTTGGCTGCTGTAATTCATGTCATGCAAATATTAAACTATCAGGAAAGACTTGCTCAACTTCAAATGTACTTACTTCAAAGGATATTCGAGCCTTTAACGATCATACATGTTTGGAAAATTCTATAAATAATTACTGTCAACGTCAATGGGTGGATCCTGGCCAGACACTCAGGCCGTATTGGCCGCACTTGTGAAGTGTGAATTCCGATCAAAACTGGTGGTGATGCAATAGCCACGAAATATTCTAATAGTTTCGCAGTCCGGGAGGCAAGATTATTCAACAAAATGCCACGTCAGATTTGAAGGGCTACCGGTACAAAGGCTGCGAAATTTAAAAACTTACTGGACGCATGCTTACTGAAAGTGCCAGATAACCCTGCTGTAAGCGGCTACGTGAACTGTGGGGACAACTCGTTGTTAGCCACCCCGCTGGTCACGGACTGCAGCATCACCTCTGCACAAGATGGGTGGCGTGCATAACGCCACTTGAACCTCGTCTGAAGAATCATTAAGGTAAACTAAGGGAAGAAAGGACGGTGCTGCTCAGATGAATTGAAGCAGAGGCCACCTATTATAACACTAGAGTGCCTGCGCTGTCAATAATGACAGCGAAGAATTTGCGATGACCCGTCTTGTGTTGCCTGTAGCATCATCGCAAAGATAATAAGGCAGAGCTTTGCATGTATAGAAGGGAGCTCCCTGTCTGGGTAATGCCGCGTGTTGACGGGACATGCACTTTATGATTTCTCAGGTTATTACCTATTGAGGGTAGACGGTTGAGCTCCCTTCTATACATGCAAGGTTCTTATTAACTTCCTTGTGTAAGATGCTGCGCAACTGTCAACTTGAATTAGGGAACCGTATAGATAGCGTGCAAGGCTGAACAAAACCAAGCTTTCTTCTGGTGATACGCAAAAAAAAGCGATGTTTTTTGCACGACGTCAATATTGCTTCTAATAAATACTGTGCTCTGTATCCAAGATTCTCGAGGGTGGCAAATAACTCGGACTCTGAAAATTTTTCAACAGACAACTTGTTCTGTTGAAAGAAGTACACAAAATGTGGAAAAAATAATTTGTTGCCGAGAAATCATCGTGGTCTTTACGCTCCTGTTGACCGCTCAAGAATAGGCTATCTTACCAGTTGCCTCGGTAATTACCAAAATAAGAAAATAAGAGCATCAGCTGAAGCCTGAATGAAGGAAATCTCAGTTGAGAGTACACATCACGATGGAAGAGATTGTTTAGAGAAGCTGCATGCATCTACATCGAGTGGACTCCAACACTGTGAAAGAAAGACCGGAATCAGAAACATGGTGCGAGTGCCATCATCTGAAACCTGGAATATTTTCTGCCTATCAGTTTTTTATATGAAGCTTGGCAGGATGACCACAGTCTTCAAGCAGATGAATTCACTGATGAAACCAGAAAGGCCAGAGCTAATTTTTGCCTATCTTTTTCGTGAAAAGCGTGACACGAAACCTATAAATAAATATATATATATATAAACACACGACAGTCATTCTTAGTATTAGATATTTCTATTGTATGTCGCAGAGTAATCATGTACAATGTTCATAATCCTATTATTTGAGAATCTGTTTGCTTGATACCATTTAGAAACTTACTTTTATCTAATCCACCCTCTATTTCTTGAACCACGATATTAGTCTCAGGTATGAAAATTAGCTAAATATGATGAATAAAACACAAATTAACCATCAATTTATTTAATAATTACTAAATAATACTTCAAAAATACTTGGAACATATTGCAACAGCAAACCAGGCAAAATAAACAAGAAAGAATAAGCTCATTTATTAATGTAACGTCCATTATGTTTTATGACCTCAAAAATGCGGCCATCAACGTATGAGTCAATTCCTTAATAGTAGCACCATCGATAGATCTTGCAGCGACTTTTATGGCCTCCCACAATTCTGTTTTTGAAGAAAACTGCTTACCCTCTGTATAAATTTTGCGCTTGATGATAGACCACAACGTTTCAATTCGGCTCAAATCTGGAGATTTGGGTGGCCAACCCATCAAATTCTGGTTTTTGTACCCTAAAGAAGCCAGGTATTCTTTTGTAGCTGTGCCTGAATGCGAGGGTGCATGGTCTTGCATGAAAACCAGCTCTTTGCAAAGATCCAAAGTCTGGTCGTCAAGCCAAGGAACAAGACATTCATTGAGTAGGGCGCAATAATTAGCAGAATTAATTTTAACTCCTTCACGGACTATTGTTGGACCTACAAGTTTATCATTCATAATCCCAGCCCACAACATAATACCACCATCACCTTGATGGCGGCGAAAGCGATGGTGGAGCTTGCCCTCAAATCCGACCCACCTCTTAGACCATCCGTCTGGGCCATCGAGAGTCGCTCTGGTCTTACCTGTGAATAAAACACACGCCATATCCTGTTTCATATAAGACCTAGCCCACTCAACTCTCAGAAGCATGTGCCTTTGTGTCAATGGAGGCTTTTTTTAGAGATTTCACATTTGCAATAGTCCCCAAGATTCGGTTTCGCATAGTTTTTGGCACTTTATTCAGACCAGAGCTTTCAAAAATTGTTTTGCTTGTGCTTCCTGGCTTTTTGAAGACTTGACGTTTAATTTTTCTGATATCACACGTGTTCACAGCTTTTATTTTACCTTTATCAGACCGTGTCTTCCGATTGGAAGGATCCTTCAAAAAAACGTTCAATTTTTCTAACATGGCGGCCTAAAATCCTGGCAATAGACGCACATGAGGTCTTCTTGGCCGTTTCTTTGATAATGGCTTGCTTCTCTTCGTCTGTTAGATCCCTAGCACGTCCCATTTTGAATATTATTTAAAGGACTAAAAGCGTGGCTCACAGTATATCTGTTATACAAAGGAATGTTCTGCAACCAACCTGTTCAGAATGTAAACATATATTGTCAGATGAGCTAAGCACACAGTGTTGCCATATGAAAACATAATTCTCGTCAGACAGAAGATTTTCAATGAAAAATCAATATCGTGGGTCGCAGTATATGTAGATACTGTTTTTTACTTTCTTTCTACATCACAGCTTTATCATCTCAGTACCACGAAGATGAGCGATAAGAACACGGGTTTTCTTCAATTAATTATCTTCTGCCGCCATTTCTAGACGGCGCCGCCCACCGATACACACACAATATTAGGGACTTTCTCTGCAGAAATGACTCCAGTGATAAGCTGCAATATTAGCTGATAGCTGAATCGGCATAACACATTGGTGCTTGGTCGTTACTTACTTTTGTTATGTGAGGTGTCCCACCGACGAGGGCTCTGGGCCCGTCCGTCCGCTGACTCCATTATTTAAGCTTGGGTCCTTTTACGTCGCTCACATCAAGGTTTAGCGAAAGCGTTTTTTTATATATGCGCCTCTGTGTGAAGCAAACCGCACACAGACATTTACTCGCTTCCGTGAAATAGTCTAACGTTCTTCTGCTTCATTCATGTTGCTCACGTGACAAACACGGTCACAAACTCTGTAACTGTTGTAACCATCTTTGTAAAATCAGGCACTTTGTATCAGAGCAGGCGATAGCTTCCACGATAGTGATGTGCTCTTACTTGGCCCACTCATATAATTAAGGCGTCATCTTTTTACTCTGTACACGATGAAAGCTACCGCAGCCTATGGCTAAATGCTGTCATTTGAAGGTCACCTTCAATAGCGAAACTTTGTTGCTCGGATAGAAATTGCTCTCCTGATGCCATTTTTTTAGCTCTCGTCTAACTCTTCAATGTAGCCGCAGCTGAGCAATCACTTGTTGCTGGTCATTAAATGTGAGCACTAAAAACTGACGCCGTGAGCCTTTGGCTCGTCTTAGATGTTGGTGCAATTAGTGTCAACTTTCTGGGCAATATCTGTGATGATCAGCTGATCGCGTGCCGCCATGCCACCTATTGCGTTTCCGCAATCCTCACCTGCGAGGCACGGCTGCTGTCTGCGCTCCTGCAATCAGGTCAGGGAGGCATTGGTGAGACCGCGGGCCTGTCTGCCAGTACGGAGTAGCTCTCTCATGTCTGATGGTGTAGAGACGACAGTAATTGGTTCTTCTAGGCTAGATAAATGCCACGATGAGCAATTAGTGTTCGACTGCGTACCGTATACTTACGAGCGCGGGTCACGGCACCACAGGCAGCGTAATTTATCCCTGCCTCTACTTCCATTCTCACGCAGATATTAGAGGTAAACAATATGAAACGGGCCCCGGTAATTTATACAACAGCGCGTGTTGGCTTTGTTTACAGAATTTCTATAATACGATAATATCTAAAAAAAAATTTAAAGTTCTCCTGATAAAAACCCCACGTCCAGCCGCTGCTCGGGTCTACCAAAAGGCATCCGTTCGTTGAATATCCCGAACAATGGGAATGCGCTGAGTCAGCCTTCTTGAGTGGCTCTTCGAGTTTCATGAAATCCTTGGGAGAAATATTTCATTCTCCACGACTTACTCGCATCATTGCCAGCTGGAGGCAACACTTGTAACGCAGACTGTTGTCCTTTCGCTACAACCGAGGGCACAGAGCATTACAACAGCAAGATCAGCTGGCTCGGAACTCTTTCGTTAATCGCGGCTTGGCCACGCAGCTGCCATAGGACATCTTTTCGTAGTGGTGCTGTTAGCGGTCTGCTCTTCTCTCAGTTTTCTTACCAGCTCTCCCCGAGAGATCTGAGTGGGGCTCAGTATGCTCTATGAAGGGCAAGCTCTTGCAAACAAGCAGCATTAACAATGCTGGACCGCTTGTGCAATCAATACTATGGAAGGAAATAAAAATGACCGGAGGTGAGCACCTGCGGCCATTTGCATCGGCTGCAAGAGTAACAGCAGCTGTATAGGTTTGCGGACTCCACCATTTTTACGCTTCACCGGAGCTGCATATGGCCGCAGGTGCCCAGTAGTGACAATGGCGTGTCATGGATGGTCTGACAGCACCCAGGGCATCGGTCCGGTGTGAGGATCGTACACGATCACTGGGCAGAATCTCGAGGCAAACTGAAGCTAACTTCCCTGAGCAATAACGCAACGCCAGTATAGTACTATTGCCCACATATGTGCATCGTGCGACTTCGGAGTTGTGGTAGTGTATGCGAGTTTACAATGTCAGGCAGCTAAACAAATTGCTTCATTTTCCAAGATTTCGCTAGTCTAAACTACTCCCGTCATCGGTGCATATTATTCAAAATCAAATGGGAGAGATGCACATGAAGTTCACCATAAAGATACTGATAAGAATGTGAAACAAAATACATGACTGAATCGTGCTGACATATGAGTGCCAGTCACTTAGATGCAGGACTCTACTTTGTCTTCAAGTTTGTATATTTGCTGTTGCTGGGAATGGCTTGCTGTATGGATAAAATTTATATAATATGATTTTAGTAACAATATGGTTTTAATAATCCACTGGCTCGTTCGGAAGATATTTTGAAGTACGAAGCTCTACTTCAACAGTTGTTGCTTGGTTGAGGTGTAGTAGATCCTGCCTATTTATCTAGAGTCATCATTAATATAGTGCGAATTTTCCTATACAGGAAATCACTTCATTTCAGGATTATTTACACTATAATCAGTTAAACTTCTCTCAGATTACTTAATTCTTAATGCAGGGTATAGTACATTTGGAAACACAGAAACTAAGTGAAGTGGAATTAATTGAGAAATTTTCCGAAATTACTACTGAAAACCGTTTTCTGCATCGGGCGGGCAAAAATGAAATCGGTTCGTTAGTTCACTTGAGATGTGTATTCATGATGTGCGTTACATTTCATTTTAGGTTACCATCCTGCACTGTGTATCTTCATAACCTCACTTCCCACTCTGTAACTGCGAGAATATAATCGAAATATCCGTAGCGTTCACAGCTCGTCACCAATTTCGTTGCCCTAGAAAATATGTTACAATTAAGTTTTGTCATTTATGAATGTACCAACATATGCGACCAATACGGTGAGGACAGGATGTGAGTTCGGTATCTAGCATTAATGGCAATAGCTCATAGAGGACCGGGGTGTAAGTCCCGGTGCCTTTTTGGGAATGGGCCTTTTGGTTCGTCTACTGCCGCCTATCTAATCTAATGAATTAATAAAACATGTTGTACATTTTGTTTTGGTTATATTATAGCTTGCCTACAATGACACTACCTGCTGTGGTAACTGCAGGTGCCACAATAATTTTTTTTTTTTTTGTGAATACAGCACTATCACGCTGCGTTTTTCTCCAATATTAGCCGCATCCCTCGAACTGGAAAAATTTTGGCATTTTTTTACTTCAGGTTATTTCTCAAACCAGTTATTCTGACCGAAAAAAATTTGTAATTTATAAAAAATGACAAGAACGTGGTATTTCAGCATGCAAAGGGGTTTAGTTAAAGAAAGCAAACTTTTTCCTTCAAGGTAAAGATAATATTTTAACTAAGAGGAAGTCCGGACTCGCATCTACATGCATTATATCGTTGCTAATCGAAGAAGCAAAACACCTCTAGCGGAACCGTGTTTAGATACTTCTAATTGTACAGTTTTTATAAATAATTAATAGCTCGTAGCCCTTCACGCCCTAGCCCTCGCTGGGATAACGAGCTTCTGGCCACCACAAACCAACAACCAGTTTGCTATGCATTCGTCTTGTTATAAGCGACACCGGAAGTACAGGTAATTGCCGTATGCATCCATTGTTAAATCTTTTGGTCTATCAGCAGCTCGCTTTCTCTCTCCCAGACTTAGAAACATGAGGTTGTCTTATCTGTACCACCTCGAGAAGAGCAGTATGTGTAAATTTACGAGGGGAGATCACAAAGTTCCCTTACTACCAAAAAAACTTAAGTCGCGATTTAGGTTCTCTTGGGATGACGCAAGTGCGGTACCGTACCGAATGTATGTAGAGGTGTTCTCTGCCAATTGACCCTACCAGCTGTAGCTGCCTAAACTTGACCTACTAAACCATGCAACTTAGTTATGCAGTCATTTGAGTTCTGCGCAAAGCGTTGACTCCCAAAGTCCTAGGTAGTTCGCTAGTTTCAAACTTACCGTAAGTTTGCTGTCCTTCTAATAAAATGAGTCCTTATTGAGTTACGTTCAGGTAAAGTGTAAAAGAACGCTTCAATTCAAGGGTGAGAAATCTTTGTAAATGCCATAATCTTAGAAACTAATTCCGGTATCTTATTGCTGTCATTATTTGTTATGGGGTGCTGGATACCACAGAGCGCGCTAAGAACTAAATATCACCTTACGTGCAGTTCGATATCATTGGTTCAGTAGTCTCGCCCTGAGAGAAATTGTCTTGGCGCGTGCGAGATCGGGCGCCAAAATTAAGCCTTCAGGGGTTCACTTATCCCAAACTGCAGACAGAAGCTTTGGGTTGTCATTTTGAATCAGTGCCTGAAACTCAATTCAGCGGGTCGAAGCCAGTGCACCTCCGTGTAGTTTCAAACAAGTCAAGCCTTGAAGGCTTAATTTTAACGTCCAATCAAACATTGCCTCAGGAATTATTTACTGTCCTTGTGTGTGTACGACTCGCCATGTTTAGCTGCATTGTTCCGTTGAGCGAGAACACCAATTTACAATATAGATACCACACTAGTGCACTGTACACTTACTGCGTTGTCACTGTCGCAATATTTATGGTGCTCCGCGTATTGCCGTACACTCCAAAGGAAATTGCCTGTCGTTTCTATTGAAGAGGATTTCGTCAACGCTCAAGGTGAAGCGCTCCAGGACCCTCGCCGCGGCGCTGCGGGCGTCGCGCCGTACCTCCCGCCGGAGTGTTCGATGGCGTCACTTGCCATTGCAGTTGTCGAAACGTTGCAACAGCTCATTGCGAGCTATGCTGCGTGCTGGGTAGTCAGCTCAGCTTGTGGAAACGTTTTGAGCTGGTTTCAGAGGGACTAAAACCCAGTGAATATTTTATTCACTAGAGTACCCGCCCTGTCAAAAATGACAGCGAGGAATTTGTGAGGAACCGTCTTCATTTATCATACTTTTGTTAAAGAATACGCTACAACTGCCAATTCAAGTTGTTATATGAGATGAGTGCATTTTCTTTTACTTGTAATTTATCTAAGCAGTACCCTATTTCCTCAGTTTAGATGGGATGCGAAAATAGCTTCTATTAGCAAGTAGCAGAGCATTAATGAATTGAGTTAAATTCACACCATGTATTGTACCTACCGCATGATACACCTTCAGTACATCGAAATTTTTGTGTAGAAACGGAAACCGCTTAGTCGAAAGAAGAAGGCAAGCTGAAAAAAATAGTTCCTGTGTCTACTGCCCCGTGAAAAATCATCGCTTCGTCTATGCTTCGTTGATCATCTAGTGAATTTCTACGTCGAGAACTGAGAGCAAATATAGTTTTTATGTGTGGAGAAAGTTATAAAATCAGACTCCGTGGCAGCGCTAAGAGAAGTCGTAAATATCTTTAGTCTTCCGATTTCAACGTTGCTGAGTAAAAAGTGTATTCATTTAAAGGGATAAGAATCCCACTTTCGTCATCTTCTGCAACGGTGCAACCTAGTTCAATTGTTGCTTATCGATCTCCATTATTACAAAATTTGCAACATGGCCTATTTTCCGCATGTCTATTTCATTGAGAGCATGACACGAAAAATATAATATATAAACACTCGGCGCGGTTTATTACCTATATTGTTTTTATATAACAGAGGTATATGTTTTTCCATAGTACATTCAGAGAATGTAAGAAACGTGCAAGCAATTCATTAGTCTGACTTAAATATAAGATAGTTTCATATATAGTATCTTGACAATTGCACTCTGAATCTATCATTATTAATTAGTAGCAAATATTATGATTGTCTTTCTTTAGTAAAGAATGGTCTGTCCTTGACTAAACCTATCTGAAGATACATAATCGCATCTAATCATGCAAATTTATCACAACACTCGAAGTGCACTGGTTGATGTTCGCGGCAGAAATTTGATCAGGTAAAAACTTTCATCGATAGTACTTATGAATGTAATTTTAATTTGTATCTTGCAAGTTACTTGATGGTCAACAAAACAACAAATCCTGCAAAGTGTAAGGGCAATTATATATATATGCCAATTGCTCTTTTGCCAGCGATCCCTAACATACGTAGCACAGACTTGAAAAAATAGCCCAACGTATTCTCAAGGGATGTCTTTTTCTCACAGTTACGATATCAAATGCTGCCGGCATATCTGCGCAGACTTTTGCATGCTAGCATAAAATGAAATTTTGCTCGCTGTTAAAGTTCCGTACAGCTGTATTGAATACCTTACCTTACCTTGAGAGTCTTCGGAAGAAGTCCAGGTGACGTTGCTCACGTCACCTCACGTGTGTGGAGTTACTCTGTTGGGTGTCTTCTGTGGTGCCGCAGTTTGCGACCAAAGAGAGAGCCAGCAGCGAATTATCTCCACAGTGCACGTAACCGCTGACCGCTGGTCTATCTGGTATTCTTCTTAAATGTGAATCCA
>LQNS02278160.1:4011991-4024781 GCA_001587735.2 Parhyale hawaiensis
TGAGATTTTGCAAGTTTATGTTCAATCTCTTCCAGTTTTCGCCGGCATTCAGTTTGTCGCTGTAATACACACGATGACTTTTGGCATTTGATCAATCTTGCTCTTTTCTTTAGTAAGCTTCTGCGGAATTTATGGCGGCGGGTTTTAGGACATTTCCTTCTAGCCGGTGGTAGGTATTTCACCCACTTTTCCAACAGAACGTTTTCAAAGATTTCGTTCATTGTTTCACTCTGAGTTGAGTCATTTAGAAGAGCGTCCCAGTTCACCGACCGCAGCTCATCGTTCAAACCTTCCCAATTTATTTCATTATTGCAAGCATTTAAATCTCGTAGACTATTTATGTTATTTTGCCCATTATACTTTGAGTCACTTGATTCATAGCTACCGAACTGGGTTGTAATATCAATGAGTTTGTGATCAGACAAAGCTGTATCTTGGGTGATGATATTCTATACAAATTCGGTATTCTGTACAAATAGGAGATCTAAGATGCTGTCTTTCCTTGTTGCCGAAGTGATCATCTGCACTAAAGAAAGTTGTTCCATTACCTGTAGTGAAGATAGTGCTTGTTCTCTTTCATCTATTGTGTACGAAAACTTATTATTAACAATAAAACTACCCGTTTCATCGAACATGTCTGGATGTAGCCATTTTAGGAATGGAAAGTTGAAGTCACCTGTAATGATTACACTGTACTTACTATCAAGTCTTCTGCAATGTGTATGAATTTTGTCGAGCAGCTCCGCAAAGTTCTCAGAAGCACATTTTGGCGGTCGATAGCACACCATACAAACCAGTTTAATTTTTTCTAGTTTTACAATTAGAATTTCACACATGCTAGTCGAGAATTTCTGTAGAACGTGTGAGCCAAGCTGTTCTTTCACATGCAACGCTACTCCGCCGCATTTACGGTTTTCACGGTCACACCTGTGCAAAGTATAGTTTTCCATTTTGACCTCAGCATCACAGATACTCTCATTTAGGTGTGTTTCAGTAATTGCAAGGAATTTGCTTCACCTGCAATATCTCTAAGTATTAGTTGTTTTCTGAAGTTTTTTGTATATAGGCCTTGAATATTGACCACATAAAATTTGTTCAATGTTTGGCAACTCTTAAGTTGTATATTAGGTCATTGCATTGTTTCGATGGCTCGTTTGGCAGTTTATTTAACCTCTTATCCACATTTGTGCGGGATATCCCTGATGTGGTGGTTGCCAAGTCGGCTGTTGAATTCCTTTCTGTCCTTTTTCCAGGTAAGTTTCCATTGACAGCATTTTTTTGATACATTGGATATAACGAAGTGTTTCCTAATTACATTGAAAATTTCTCAAATTACCTTATATGTATTGCATCTTAAATAAGCGGAGCAATTGAAGCTATGGACTGCTACGCCCACTGGATGGCTACCTGGCTTGTCCAAAATTCGTAATAATTATGCTAGACGTTCAAACAGCTGACAGATAGCAAGGTTTAAAATAGCTGGGTTCTGTATGAGGTGCAATTAACGTGATTCTATCTATACTTTGTTCGATGTAAAAGAGCTCCAGATTAGTGCAAGATTTATCATTAGATCTACAGATTAGTTCAATTCACAATTCCATCGTTAAGTTGCACCCATAAGCGACCTTTGTCGCCTGTTGTGGTTCTTCGCGCGGCTATTTGTAACTGTGATCCAACTGTCCGTTATCCAGAGGTGTTTCGAACCTTGGAAGCAGTGGAATAGCTCTCCGATTATTATTTACAAAAAAAAAACACTGACAAACTCATTATGAGTGTTATACGCTTTATGAAACGATTCCTTATCATTTGACACGCAATGTGCATTGTAGAGAAGCAATGGAGTTGGGCGCCACGTGGGGCCCGCGTGTGGGAAACCCATATGGGTTCGGCTACATTTTAAGAATATTTTTTAATAGAGCCCTCATGGGAAACCCAGCACCTGCTTACGTAGTACCTATATGAACCGCTTTTGCTGCAGCGCATATAGGCTCCCCTAGGGCAGATTCATTAATTCCCTATTATTTACCCTCATATGGTATAACCCAGTGAAGCCCATGTGGGACGCCCGTATGGGTCATACGAAGTTTTGGAATTATTTTTGGGTGTATCACACATGGAAAACTCAGCACTTGCCCAGGCATAACCCAGATAGGCCCAAGCTGGTGATGTCCATACGAGCCCCTGGAGAGCAGACCCATTAGTTCCAAATCACTTGCCCACGTATGACCCTGTTCGGTCCACGTGGCATGCTCATAAGTGTCCCTCTCGTAGGAAATGGAGAAACTGTCCTTGCATATCACAAAAAAAAATGTCCTATGAATTGCTCACTAATTTTTTTGTTTCCCTAGCCAGGGATCGAACCAAAGACTGTCACACTTACCTTACGGTGACGCCTTAACCCACTCATCCTTGAGCCACGAAGACCAACTTTCATAGCGGATCAGATGACTGCTAAAGCTGAAGTTCGCTAGTTATTTTTGTTGTATATTCACAAACTACATTCCAACTTGAAGGTAATATTTATTTTTATGAGAAATTGCGTTTTAATGCAAGATCTAGTATTTATAGTCGTCAATGTGGGATATAGCTGGACAGCCCATTTGTCACCCAGATGAGCAATACTTATAACGTTGCCTACAGTCGGAAAACCTACATGATCCCACATGGGTCTGATGTGGCACGACCCACATTGCAGATGTGGAATACAGTTATAGGAAGCCCCCTTTTTACCCTCATGAAAAACACCTCAATCTACCAGTGGTGGGAATGTCTTTGTGAGCCCCATGTGGTCATATAGCAAGGTGCTGCTCAGTTCTATATATATAGCTATCCCAGTAGGAGCCCCATTATGCCCATTTGAAACCAGCATTGCTCATGCTCATGTTTGGTACCTACGGTATGTGGGACCCAGCAGTCATTATTGCTCGGGTTGATGAACTAACTTGCATACTACCTTGTGAATGTGACCCCACTCCACTCACTGACCCAAGGTTCCATGGGATTTGGATCAAATAGTTTCTCAAGTGTACAAGTCCTCCAAAAATATATTTTTTCAGTAATTATGGGTTCATCACTGATATGAGAAAACACTAAGAGATCGTATCACTTGAAGCTTTTCACAAGAAGTAGCCTATGCAGCTTGTACCCACGTAGCATTGAACCTCGGCTTCAGGTTGGACCAACGTTGATTTTTGGTAAGTCGGCCCAATATTGTTTTTCAATCTTGGACCAACATTGTCGGTGAATCTTCAGCCAACAAAGCAAGCGATTTATCCTACTTACACGAAAAAGAAATCGTTCTACATTATTACTAATGCATTGATTTTGTTTCGAGGATTATGCTCAATATCGCTAAGACAATGAACTTTGATCTTAACATAAATGCACGACGTTAACGATGGTCAACTAACTTCCTTGTAAAATTTATTGGGCTTCAGTGAAGAATGAGAATTAAAAGAATAATATAGGTATTTATCATAGTATTTGCATGCTTCTTTGATATATGTATAAGTGTTGTATGCATCATTATTTCAACGCGTCATCGTTTTGAAAGAGAACATCGCTAAATGTCGGTTCACCAATGGAGATTATTATTGGCTCAATATTGCCATACAATATTATTAACTTCACATATTTCTTGCTTGCACCCGAAATTTGAGTAATTTCCTGATACTTATAGTAAATAGTAAAGTAATGCATCAATTAACATAACTGCTTGATTTCTTGTACGTTTTCATGGAGCGTTTCCCAAGAGTGGCTTAATTTTGGCCCAACATTGCTTGACAATGCATAAGCACCCTTGTTCTCAGCGCATCTTGGTAGAACGTTGGTCCAGGATCGGCTGACAAGACTCCGACATTCACCCAACATTCCAATATTTTGCTACGTGGGTATTTGTGGTCTCCTCAGGGTCCATCGTTTGGCAGCATACTCTTGCCCAACTCGTACAGAGCGCAAAATTAGGTCGTGCTGAGCGTTTTAGTCCCCGATCAAGACAATTTCACGATCGAAAACGGCTTCCCAGCAGCGCGGGGAAAACGTCTGTTTGTTGAGTCAATTGTGTGGATCCAAGAATCGAAAATGTAGAGTAAAAAAGCTGAGCATGTGTTATATCCGCGATTCCCACATACAACATTCCAATGTGTTAGCCAATAACATTCAAATGTATAGACGCAGTCTTTGTGTCATGCGAAATCATGCCTGGCGGATGTAGCCACCGCTGGCTTCTTCAGCTCAGAGCTTCTAAGATAAAGAACTTAAAAGGTCGTTTATGACCATGCAAAATATGCTGGTTTACCAGCACTGCCTCTGAGTGATATGAGTACTTCTCATGACTTTCCGCCGGAACCTACAGCGGTAAAAGCTGTCTATCAAAGCCTGTAGCCAGAGTCTCGAAGATATTTGTTATGCTTGTAAACTTAAAGTATTTTACCTACAGACTTCCGACTCGATTCCGGCGGAAGCAACCGGTGTTCTAATGAAGCCGGGATTTAATAGTATTTAAGTCGCTTGCATGATCAAGCGTCAGCTTGGTTTGGTACTTGACATTGCAGTACCAACATTGCCTACGGCATTCTGCTTGTAACACTATTTCGATGTAGACCTTGTATTCTATAGTCTGCATCTATCAAGTAGCATGTTGCTACTTATCATTGGATCAAATCTTCTAAGTCTTGTATAATAAGATGCAAATAAACAAGAAGACCTTGACGACATTCCTTCACCATCCAACCTGTAGCCTGATAACTATACTCGGCCTTGAAGTTCTCTCTCATACCCAACCAAGTACAGTGACGAACCCAACCGAGCTCCAATTAAAACGCCACGTCGCCAGAACTACAATATATAACAGCATGCTATCGTGAGCTCATAATTAATTCAACTTTCATAAGGTTTCCTCCATCGCGGTATGGAGGTCGCCATCCACCAAAAACTTGTTGTCCGTAATCGCTGATTTTTTATTATATCCAAGGTAATTACGACCTCGCGATGGCAATTTTGGATGGTTTGCTTTTCGTTTTCGTTGCTTATATCGAAACACTGACTTGCAAGCCACAATTTTTTTTCACGCTACAACAAAGCCAAATTTCCAATAGTGCAACAGTCTCGATCGTGGAATAAAATGCCGTGGAATACCTTGCGGAGCCAGAGTGTCGAAACGTAAGCCACACACACGAGCACCAAATTATTCTTTACTCTGGGGGGTTGGGCAGGTGGAGCGTGTATAGTTCTCACACAGCGGATGGTCTGGAACTTCGGTGTTTTTCCCTTGATATGATACGCTGACACAAAACACTACACACTGGTTTGTTCACACGACCTACGGACGGAGTTACTATGTTCCCTCCTACACCCTGAAAGGACCAGCGCCCTGCATTTATAGAGTTACAAACAGTGTCACTCCCACGAAAGACCCACATTTTATGTATTCCTTTTAGGGCTAATTTCAGAAACTGAGCAGTCCTCGCGAAAGTCCTTGAGTTTGGGATGCAGTGGCCGCGGGCACCGTAGCTGATGACACCAAAACACGACGTCGGCAGGCGGGGCGCCCGCCGTCCTCGGGTTCTGCTGGCGCTCAAGTATCCAGCAGTTAACTCCTGACTGCAGTGTGATGTGTGTCTGTGTGTTCCTGTGTTGCTCCTGTACGTCCGCGCCAGCAGCGATCGTACCCCTTGTATCCAAGTGCACCCTTCACCCCAATCTTATTAGTAGCGGCGATATTTTCTCCGTAGTAAAGTTCTGCAAATAGTTTGTCTCGCGTGAAAGCCAAACACGATCGTTAATATATATTGTATCCATGTATATCTATAGGGATAGCGGATAGGTACAGATGTTGCATTAGTAGAATGCTGCCGTGCAGCGTCGCGAGCGATGGTTATTGTCCTAGCATTCTTTACAGGGAGTATGCAGCCTGGGTATTGTTGCAACTACTGTGTGAGAGGCCGAGGCTCGTCAATCCATCTAAAACTGAACTCTGTAAGACTAAAACTTTTACAAAGTCCCTTGTGTGTAAGAGCAACGGAGTCAAATTCATATAAATGAAACCCAAATAGTCTCTACGTTCCCATCTCTACTCCAGTTGGCGTGAACTATTTCTTCGTTTCGTGGCTGACAGTGACACTGATGATGTTGCCTGCTTTTGGCCCGAGCTCCATACCGTCCTCACACTGTCGCTGTCTTCGGCACGATGTTGGTTATTGCGTCTCATTTCAACGCACACTTTCATTTGTTTACTGGTAGACATGAGACGTTTTCTTTCGTCGCCTGCTTAGTACATAATTCGAGGGCTTAGAGCCAGAATGGCTATCTCCACTTTTGGCGAAATCTGCTTCCTCTCACAAAGTGGGTGCCCCTAAGGTATATTTTTAGTGTCACGGGTGTCTATGCCATCTCTCTTTAGACACTTGTAACGCTAAAAATATACCTCACGGGCACCCAATTGGTGAGAGGAATCTGATTTCGCAACAAATGGACATAACCAATTGTGGCTCTAAGCTCTCGATATGTACCTAAAACAGATCATTATGTGATGGTTGATTGCGTGTGTTCGTAACTTGAAACCGCAAAGTTTCAATATTTTTATATACTGCATACATGTTTACAGTATACTGCGAAATGGAGTAGTGTTCTACATTTGCTCAACTGCGTTATTGTAGTGCCAAAGCCTCCTGACATTTGGCCAAAGTCTCCCTCACTGTTCCGCTGTCCCACTTGAATTTGTCTTCTTGTCTCAATGAATTGTTTTATAACGAAAGATTGCTATATGGGCACGACATTCCAATTGTATCACAAACCATCAACGGTAACAAACGTTGATGCTAAATTTATACAGCAAACTTGACACCGTATACCAACTTTCTACGTGTGATTAAACCTAAAAAGATGCCGTTAAAACTTCAACAGTAGCCCACAATAATTTAGATATCGCATAAGGTGTTCCCCCTGTATAAGGAATGCCACTCTGTAGGAGTTCAAGTGTCGTGCATGGTCGCACATATTACTGCTGCAAAGAAGTGCACCATCACGGCCTGTGCCGCGATCCTTAATTAGGATGCTAGTGCGCGATCGTCTTTATGAGCTAGCCAATAAACGTTGTTGATGTGCTGTTGTAGTTGCTACATAAAATACACCTGAATTTTATCATTCCCTATTCGAAACACAGCTAAAAATATACTGTACTGCTGCAATAGTTCTGCTCACTTCATGAAAAATTTCAAACCTATATATACATCGCCACGTACAGCTGAAGAAACGGCCAGAAGTGTTTGGCTGGAAAAGCCCCACTCATTGAAATGCGAGTTTTGCGTTCTCTTTTGCGTACACGAACCAAGTATCGAGCTGGTCAGTGCTGTCACTCTCAGTGAACGCTAGTGACCAGCTTGCGACTTCTGGAATCGCCAATTTCGACTAATACACACGGCATCTTGGCTAAAATGAGCTTCTTCACAATTCTAAAGATATTAATCATACCTACGATAAGTAGCCTAAATATTATTTGAAGTCACAATGCATCTAAACTGCCTACCTGATTGCAAACTCAACTATGTGAAGCTCGTAGTGTGGAGCCAAGATATACTTGTGTTGCGTTGTTGCCACTGCCTGTTACTGACGGCAGCCAACCAGCTGCCGCGTCGTCGTGGCTCAGGACAACAGCAATCATACAGTCAAGTCCATTTCCTTAGGGATATCCTTGGCCGTGTGCGTCCTTATCGCAGCCTTTGTGACCACTAGGGGCAAATTTTCTCTCTGTCTTACTGTTTTGCTATAGACGCAATGGTTGAATTATAAATGGCTGCACTGCGGAACCAATGGGTGGAGACATGGAATATGATTCAGGTCGCATGCCAATTCGTGATTTGCGTTAACGTTTGCGTTTGTTGTGATGTTACCTAATAGATCTGTCTGTCGCCGTTCTCAGTGACCTCTCCTCTGCCACCAAAGAAATCCCTCCTGTAGAGAGTTACACCTTTCCACAACCAAATCCCTTGCTGCTATCACTGTTGCACTTCCCTTATGCACCCACTGCTGTTTCTGCCTCATGTATACGTCTAAAAAAATTTAGTTTATTTAGATCAGGACAGAAGGCATGCTGCGGTTTTTAGTATCTACTCTTTCGCCGGAAGATTTTTAATTTTATATATAGCCATCAAAATTAACACATCGTAGATAATAACATTTCTGCAAAAAGCTCAAGTAGGTATTATCTGAAATATGATATGCTAGAAGCATGACTTAAATATCCGCACACAGTCTAAAAATTTAACTTCTAGAATTTTACGGAGTAAGTTGGTTTCTTGAATAACGCTTGCCAGTCGAGCGCTGTCGAGCTTGATAGATATTGCTGTGCAGCTTTTCGTGACCAAGAGATGTAGCCGCGCTGGTATGAGGAGGCAGCTACATGAAAGTCACAACTAAAAATATTGGCCACTCCGTACGTAGTTCTTTTGTGTAACTCCGTTATGCTTCAATTTTGAGGCTTCTATGTAGGAATTTTGTCGTACATAACCGTTGCCTATTGTGGAAATGATTTTCATCTCGTCAACTTGGTAGGCGTGGATTTTCTCAGAATTTGAAAAAAGTAAACAACGATTAAGAATTACTGAAGGTGAAAATACGAAATTATAGATTTGTCTCTTACTGTTGGGTCCATGTGTGGCAGGAGATGAAAATGTGGAGTCTGTGTTCTGGTGGCTCTGTGGCGATGACGACAAACTGATACTAAAACAAAGCTGTGCTCGCGGGGTGCGGTACTCAGCGGCGGTAGAGCTGCGGATCGCTGGCCAATGTTTGGACATATGGATCCTATACGTGTGCTGCACTGCTCGTCTGACCTTCGAAGGTGGACCTGATCTGACGCCCTGCGCCGCATTGCCTTCAAAGGGCCCCTCTCGAGGTCTGGACGAGAGGCATGCAGGCGCGCTGCCCGTGGCTCCGTTACTCTGCTTCAGGAGACACCTTACGGACGGTTCCAGTTAGTCCTGGCTCATTCTATCGTACGGCACAGCTGGCGCAAATCGCCGCAGCAAATTCTTCCTCTTCATGGAATAAGATATAAAGACATTCATGCTATAAGTTGAATATTGTATTATCACGCCTGGCTCGGTCACGTCGAGAGATAGTCTTTACATGTACGTGTTAAATATTCGGTAACCTACGCCCGCTATACGCAACCCACACGACGCCGCGCGCCTGGTGCCCGATCAGTCCCCGCCGCGGGAGCTGAAGAGCTGTAGGCAGCAGTAATGACAGAGGGCGAATCTGAAGTTTTGTTTGTGCTCGCCTTACGTCACACGTGCTGGTCTTACGTCACACGTGCTGGCCTTACGTCACACGTGCTGGTCTTACGTCACACGTGCTGGCCTTACGTCACACGTGCTGGCCTTACGTCACACGTGCTGGTCTTACGTCACACGTGCTGGCCTTACGTCACACGTGCTGGCCTTACGTCACACGTGCTGGCCTTACGTCACACGTGCTGGCCTTACGTCACACGTGCTGGCCTTACGCCACACGTGCTGGCCTTACGCCACACGTGCTGGCCTTACGTCACACGTGCTGCAAATAATGTGGTATGTTAGATCTAACGAAAGCAGATCTAATGCTCCAGAAATAGACAGGGAAGCTATTTTGTTTTTTCCCTGAAAATGAGTAAAATATCTTAATTTTACATTCACCTGAACGCAGTATACAATTCTAATAATTCAGGCATCAGCTCAACATAAATTGCAAAACTGTAGACGACCTGGTGGGTGAAGCATTGAAAACTGCGACATGATTATGACATTGAGAAAATTGCTCGAGACTTAAGAACGCGGAATCAATAACGTTTGTTTGCATCTCAGTCGCGCCTTCGTGCTTTGCAGAAGCTATTGCACCTTGGCAAGCTGTTGGTTTTGCTCTCCTATGTCTTAGCAGATGACCGTCAAGGTACTTGGTTTTCTGATTTCATCAATTTTTCGTAAATGCGCTGTACTAACTACTCCGGAAATTTGAACAGAAGTATCCATGATACGTGCGGTCAGCGGAGGGCGTTTTTCAGCTTATTAATGTTCATCTAAAAATATTCCTACGATATCGTTTTTTCTGTAAATTATAAGCTACTTAGGATTTCTATGTTTGTGCGTTGTCTGGAGGGGAATTGGAGCTATGCTTTCTTCTGTGCAGCGACAAGCTGCCGCATGTTAGCGAATTAAAGCAGGTTACCATAGAATGACCACCATTGCTTGAAGTCGTCAGTTCAGTGAGACGGGAAGTGACCCCTCATCTTTATTTCACAGACCGCCTACTCTTTCACGTACTACTACGAATGCAATCGTCTAACGTATTCTTTGCATCAGTTTTGTTTCAAATTAACTGCGTCAAAGCCCCCCCCCCGTCTGCTCCGTTTATCTCACAACCTCCGTCGAGCCCGGTGCCCTCGTAACAACTACTTTCTTTGCCGCTAGTAGCCTAGATAAAAGCAACTCAACTAATCCGTTTGCGTAGCTGCGGCACGGCTTCAACTTGCGCAAAATTTGACTGTATAAAACTCTGTCGAAAATCACAGTCGCTAGTGCAATTTTTACACCATAGCAAGTGGTAATGATGAACTTTCAACTCCCGCTCCCAATTATGGGCGGTTTAACTTTAAGAATTAGTGCACCATGTTCATATGTCGTGCTGAAGTCACGGCCACGACTACCCAGTCGGATTAGCTGAGTTGCTTCTAGGCTGCTAGCGGCAACGAAAGTTGTTACGTGGACACCGGGCTTGAAGCGTCTAGCGTCCACAACGTTTGGGGCTGCACCGCCCACTTTGGTAACCATTGCATCAAGCAAACGTAGCTGTACATTGTCAGTAGAGGTTTTTAGCGCTGCGATAATCAGCTGGAGTCTCTCAGAGACTTAATATTACGTGTATATAGCGTGCCATTTCCAGCACGTACCAAATTTTTTTTATTTCTACTGGAGTGTTGTGTTAATTCACGAATAATAGCATGGCAACACTATCGCAAAAAATGTTCAGTCACTCAACTTCTCTCTTCGGCCGTCACGTTGCAGCGACTGCTACTTACGGCGCTTGCATGTCACGCTAAAACTATGCGTCATTGCAGCTTTAATAAACTAACTCAAAAGTAGGAGGTATTCTCAAAGCTTGATCATTGCTGCTAGTTTTAACTTAGGAACTGCTATAAACGACTCATACGTTAAATATTCTTTTTGGTGGCATAGTATTGTCCAAGCCGGAGCTTGTGCTGCTTATACGAACAGACAAGACACACAGACGGCACATCACAACCTTTCGTAACGAAGGTCAGAGACTCACTGCATTTACCTGGACAGACAGGGCCTAGTATCACTCACAGCCTCAGACACACAGGAGATACCCGAACTGTTGCCTGTACATTTCAGCTTCTGCTCTCGCACCCTGGGGTGTTAGTGTATCTTATTAGATCGGTGCGGCGCAGCCTTGCTCGTGGAAGAAGCAGATTTGGTTATCTTCATGAGCTCTTCGTTTGTTCCTAGTGCTACTGTTTTATCTCTGCCGAAGGGGTGTTAGTGTATCTTATTAGATAGGTGCGGCGCAGCCTTGCTCGTGGAAGAAGCAGATTTGGTTATCTTCATGAGCTCTTCGTTTGTTCCTAGTGCTACTGTTTTATCTCTGCCTTTCCACTTCCCGTCACTACCATTTTGTTCCTAAACTGCGGTGGCCCGAACTCCGCTCTCGTACAGTCTGTAGACAATGGAGTTGAGGGACCCAGCGCGCCGTCAGAGGTGCGCCATCCGTTATAGCTTTGCTTCTTTGTGTTGCCCTGCGACAACATTGTATGAAAAATGAATGAGCTCGTCGTCTCTTAACTTGGTCAGTGTAAAAAATATTTAGGCACTTTTGTATATCTGTGAAATAAAACAGAGTGTGATGCGACCTTAGTGACATGGAAAAAGCGACCTGTAGCATAGCTGCCTGAAGATTTTCCAGAAGAGAAAGTCACTGTTCTGCCATCCTCCGCGCACCAGATCGAGCCAATATCTTACAAGCTTTGAATGCTAATGTTTTGCAATATTAGCCGCACAGTGGTACGTACCCGTTCTGGCGCCGCCAGGATCACTGGGCCATCAAGATATTAATCTATATTTGTTCAAGCCGACTGCCCTGCATGCGACTTTGTCAGCCGCAGCGCCAACACATGTTTACCATAGAGGCAACTCCGACCAACTTTACTCTTTCCGCACAGTCTCGCCGCATGTTGTTCGTAGGGCCTTCACGCCAACGTATTTAATCGTTCGACGTCCAGTATTCTGCGACGACCAATTGTTGCAAGATGGCTGCCGATTTACTGCAGAATTTTTTGTGCCTATTTCTTCTGTTAGTGCTGTTTGCAATGCGCTTTGTTAAATAAGTACAGCATGAAAACATACTTACCGCAGTTACACAACTCTTTAAACTAGAAATTGAGTATCTGAAGAGGATGTTAAAGCATTTATTTCCTGAACTAGTGGACCCGTGCGTGAAGAATTCACGCAATAACCTATGCGTTTGTCTAATGCCTCTAGGCCGGTGCAGAATCTCCTCTTCTCTTATTTGCTTCTTAATTTTCTTCTTTGTTTCATTGATCCTTTGTCGTGCTGTCATCCTTAGGTCTTCTATATGGACAGGCAGAAGTAACATCTTGAGTAAAACACTTCAAGAAACTTAAACAAAATACCAGCTTATATACAATGTGTTCGGTCCGTAGCAAAGATACCGTTGATACCGTCTTTCCACCTCAAATATCTGCTTCATTTGAGGTGCTCAAATTTTGACCTATGAA
>LQNS02278160.1:4035448-4048495 GCA_001587735.2 Parhyale hawaiensis
CCTAACGTAACCTAATCTTACCTAACGTAACCTAATCTTACCTAACGTAACCTAATCTTACCTAATCCAACCCTAATTTCTCTTTCTATGGGATCGCTCTGTATTTTCTCCCATAGAAAAACAATGGTAATTTCAAAGCCATATATCTCGAAAACTAAGCATTTGCGACAAAAACATTATTCATGTAAATTGTCTTAAATTGACCCAATTTACATACTGAACACAATAAAAATCATGTATTAGTGAAAGTAAATAATACCGAAAGTTTAATAACATTACTTAAAAACTATTCCGAAAATTGAAAAAATTACACGAATAAAATGTTCTTAAAAATCATTTTTACGTATACTGTGCCAGTTTCAAAACAATCTGACCATGAATAAAGAAAATAGACTGGCTCGTCTAAAGTAAAGAATTGCCTATCCATGTAGCAGCAACTTTGTTTACAAATTTGAAGCTATATCTGCTCTACACTGGTTAATATAGGTATATATTTCTCATAGGTGTAATCTCATTAACTTAACCTACTACAACGTGGCTTTTGCTCATAAGGCTAGGTAGGCAAGGACTGGTTCTGCTAATATCCTATGAGAAATATGTATAAAAAAGTGTAGAGCAGATATAGCTTCATAATTGTAATCAAAACTCGCTATATAGTTATTAGCTGAACCAGTCCTTACCTACTCTAACCTTAGATGTAAGAGCCCCCATTGTTGCTATAAAATATTTCCCCAACCCAAAATGTTCACTTCAGTATTCCTAAATACTGATTCAACCGAAAAATTTGCCAGAAATGACAAAAATCCAGAAGTGTAAATTCTGCACTATGACCAAAAAATCTATTCAAAAGGTGTTCCATTTCTCTCTTGTCATCACCGGGTATTTTCTCCAATAGGAAAACAATGAGAATTTAAAAGATTTCCCCATATGTTTAAATAATTCCCCAAATATTTCAAAAACTTCCCGCTACAAATTAACACTTTATGCTTATCTCAATATACGCGGAATATACGCGGTAGTACATAATTATTTGCGTAATTGTCAAGTATTAAGTTAAAAAATTGTCGAAATTGTTTTAAAAATCCTTGAAACCATCTGAAATTTTGAAATACTAATTAGGGTAAATCTCACAATATTTGCAACCATACACGTTTCTTATTGGTTGACACCAACGCGTCACGTAAGCTTCTTATTGGTCGGAAAGAGTGCTGGTCGCCTCTCGCGTCAAGCAGGCTTGTTATTGGTAAAAATGAAAGTATAATATCATTACTTTAAGACTATTGCAAAAATATAACATTATCAAAAATAAAATGTGCTTAGAATTCAACTTTACGTATACTGTACAAGTTTTAAATCAATCGGACCATAAATAAAGAAAATGGAACGGCTACCTTAAAGTAAAAAAAATGCCCTTTATTTTTTAAAACTCGCGTCAACAATTAAAGATGTTGATGCCCACCTTGGTAGGAGAGTGTCCACATTAAAATAATGTACGCATGTAGTCCATCTGTGACACACTGCGCCATAACGGCAGACAGCCAGCGTGACTGGTGCGTAACTACGGAATTTTTCGCCTTGCGACGTGTTCAATTCTAGAATAAAAAAAACCCTAAAACTATGAAATAATTAAAAAGCTGTATGACAGCTGAAAAATAATGGAATAATTCGCTACACTTTATTTCTGGCATGATAGCATTTTAAAAGCAGTTATAACAGTAGTTTAAATATGACTTTTGGTATCGTAAAATCTATTCTTTGACAAAACTGCAAATTCATTGTTTGAGGAAATTTCAGTGTTTTCTCCATCCTCATGACCTAAGTTTGGTAGATGTTGAAGCGCTGCACACGAATTCGGTATTGTTTAGCTACATGTACTTTTTTTTTCCTTATCTAAGACTTACTTTCCAAGCAGGCTAGGTTAAAAAAAAAACTATTTAAAAGCTGTCTCATTACTCTGCCATCGCCGGGTATTTTATCCCATAGGAAGATCATGGGAACTTCATAAGTCATATATCTCAAAAAGTAGAGCCGACAGCCGAAAACGGATTTCAGAATCGTAATCTGCATCGAAAACTACGTCTGCTTAAAGGAAAAAGGGTCACAAAAATATATGTAACTAAACGATAAAAAACCAAGAATTCGTAGGTTTCAGCAGTTATAAATTATTAGTTTCCTTTTTTGAAGTACGAAAGAGTTTATTTCAACGTTATCTCCACCGCTACGCAGTGATACTACTCGTAGTTGCAAAATAATTTAAAACAATGATCGTAAGCCCTTTTATTTGCAAATATTTACTTGACTTTCTTTTACCTGTTGATATAATCTTATTCAACAAAACAATGTTGCTGACTCGAACCTAACATAGCCTGTTTTTAGCTACTATACCAAACCTGTGCTAATTCCCAACGTAGTATTTTTTGTCCCATTCTCTGCCCAAAATTTGGATGCCCTAACACTTCTTGCACTTTTTCACTCGTCATTTTTGGAAAGAAAAAAATTTAGAGCTTATATAGGGATTGGTATGGTAACATCAGTGGTAAAGCTTGCATAACGAATTTGAAATTTCATGCTTTTAATAGGACCTCGGGGGGGCATATATAGCATGGGCCATAGGGTTAGTTTAGGTTCACCCATTCTATGTTACGGGGAGCAGCGCCCGCAGGGGGACCCTGTAGGTTACCTTAGCCGTTATCTATAGGCCTTCAGGATTTCTGCCTCTCGAGCGCACTCTGCTTCCTTTCGATTTCGTACTCCTTCTAATATTACATTCGTTTGTTCTTCCTCTTCTTTCTCAACTTACTGTTCCTGTATGGGAACACCTTCGTGCATGGGTTCCGCGTGACTATCGACCTACTATATGCCCCTTCCTTTTCCTCTTAGCAAAGCTGAGTACTTATTTAAGGAGGCTTAAACTATAGCTACCTATTATACTGCTAATACTGCTAATAATTCGTTGGAATAAACATGCCAGTGCGATGCAAGCGTAAACCCTGAAAGTCACGTCGGCACGAGTTTTCCCGGAAACTTAAAACTTACCGACAAAATACAACTGATGGATGATGATTGGCCATTGTTGATTATAGCCGTATCAAGTCTTAACTGCGTAATTTGTAATGCTTCTCTGAACTCAGTTCTCATTCATATATCTACCTAAACGGAACCAGGAGTGTTGGACTATGTGACGTCATGGCTCCATTGTACGGCTGGCGTGTACGGCAGTTCGCTAACCTGTTACGTATCATCCTTGTTCTCTGACCATACTTTGTCGTAAATCAATTTAGCGCGTCTAGCGCATTCTCTCAAAAGACCCGCGATTGCGAGGGATTTGTGTGGGACATTAAGATTAACTGGCAGACTTCTGTTCGACGTGTTACACCATACTAACGCAAGTAAATCAGTTGTGCTGCAGGTCTAGCCGGGCAAACCCTTCGGCGTTGGGCACAAAACTACCTTGCTACGGTGGGGTACCGAGCAGAGCCGACGCCGTCGAGATGGGGACCGCGGTCGTGCCCATGGTAGCAAGTTGCTCAGGCAACGAGAGTCGGTAGCTCTAGAGAAGCTGTAGCGCCAATCAGCTGTTGGATATTTTGAAGGAGAGAAACTGTCGGTGGAAAGCTCGCGGCTTTCGTGCTGAACTATATAGTAGATACGGGCCTTCCATTTTCAAACACATACGAAGTACCGGACTGGGCAACTTAATTGACGGCTGCATATCATATCGACTTCAAAGTAAAACAATCCGTGGAGACATGTAGGCATGAGCCATCGTTTTCTTCTGCTTTGCCAAGGTTTGGTGAATTTCGGCCTCTTAATTAGCAGAAGATAGAAACAGTCATAGCTACAAGTGTCATGTAGTGGAAAACACTAATGAACGGAAGCGGTTTGGGGCTGCGTGGGAATACAACTAGAGCACTCTAGATAGCGCATACCTGTCAAGCAAGGCAATGTTGACGAAAAATGCAAATTTGCTCAAAAATCAGGATTTTTATCATCTCCAAAATTGTCATTTTTGCCTCTTTACATTAAAAAAGTTCCTGTAATTTTCTGGAGGTCTGTCCGTAATTGTTGGAATTATGTTAGTAAAATTTCCGAAGTGCACATTAATCGCGTTTGGTATTTTTGTTGATATACTGTATATGGATAAAATAAGGCATTCTAAAATGTTTTTAACTTATAACGTTTTCGTCGCAAATACTTAGTTTTCGAGATATTAGACTTGGAATTTCTCATTGTTTTTCTGGGGTAAAAAATGATCTTTTCAGTTTTACTGCTCGCAAAATTACGAAACCAGAATACACGTTTCTAATGCAGTGTTTTATGTTCTTTCCAAAAAAGTTTTTTTTAATGAATTATGTGCATTTAAAGATCTATATTTCCTATGTATTTGTTGAGACACAATTTTCGTTTCGTCAGTCTTTCATGACGACGCTAAGTGAGGTCAATTAAAAATTTACGCTAAGTAGGCCTAACTAATAGCTAACTAACAAATGAAGCCATCGGTTTGGCTGAGAACCTTGCAAGTTAGGAGGCAAGGCCTGGTTTTCCTAATATTCGAAGTCAATATGACTTTACAAAACTAGGAAAACAAGGCCTCGCCTCCTAACCAACAAAGTTCTCGGCCTGACCGATGGCTTCATTGTTGGCTAACCTTCTGTACCAGAGTGGGGGTCGGTGGTTTTGCGTGGCAGCATCAAAATATTTTTGGGAATTTATCTGTCGAGAAACCTACGAGATGGCTCCGTAGATTGTTTTTACGTCCTCTTTACGTAGAGAAAGATACCTACCCCTATTGACGATGTGAGGACATGTCCTCATTTTCGTCGTTGTGCATTAGAAAAGTGTATTTTGGTTTTATAATTTTGCGTGCAGTCAAACAGAAAAGACCCGAAAATAGCCTGCGTCATTCAAGACTTGCTGGCGATCCCATAGGAACCTTACGAACCTAATCTAACATGACCTAACCTAAATTAAAGTTTGCTTGTATGGGGTCGCCCGTTATTTTCTCCCATAAGAAAACAATGGGAACTTGAAAGTCTAAGATCTCGAAAATTAAGCATTTGCGACGAAAACGTTGTTTCTGAAATGCGTCTTATAATGCCTCATATTACCTGAATGTCAACAAAAGTACCAGAAGTGATTGATTAATGTGCACTTCGGAAATTTGACCTTATATTCTAGCAAACACTAAGACAAATATATTATCAAACACAGAAACGAACAAATCTATCATCATAAAAATCTGGTTAGGCCTTGTAATATTTCAAACCAGTCCTTCAAATTTCATAGAGGGCTCTCTTTAATTTTTTCATATATATTTTGACAAACTTAAACCAACATTGACGAAAAAATATACGGACTGACATATCGTCACGAAACTGTGGTCAGTGGCTTTTCGTAACATTCCCAACAATTTCTGCGAATTTCTTGAAGATCCGCCCGTAACTTGAACTATATTACTGAGCAAAAATAGGTAGACTGACAAACTGTTGGGCGGATCTTCACTAAAAGGTAATCATCTGTTCTTCTTAACATACATAGGTACCTAACATTCCCTGTACCTAAATTTAATAAAGATCTGTCCATAATTTTTTTAGTAATCTTGGTGACAGCCAAACAGAAACAAAAACTGACAAACTCGGACACAAACATAACCAAAAATATGCTCTTGCTTATAAGCTTCTGGACGCAGCTCATAATACTCTCATTGCAGTCACTTGAGCTCCACCTCCCGTTTTATTCAGTCGTAAATAAAATACAAGCACTGACTTAAGACGGGTTGTAAAATATATAGTCAAAATTTCCAGAGCGAGAAACGACGCGCTGGTTTCAATAACGAAAATTTTCATGCGGGAACTGGAGTTCCCGTGGAGAAGGAAAGGGTTATTGAACATATTTCTGTGAAAGCAAATGCGTTAATTGAAGTTTCTATATCAAAAGAGGCTACGCGTTATTAGAATTTTACTATACGGTCATCGCGAGTCTCCTGTGCAAACAGGTATCTTTCTTCTAGACTCTACTGTGTACATACTAAAAGTATCGCCCCGACGATCCTCGGGATCCTTCTGGGCCTTTTGGAAATTTTTCTGTGCCTGTTAGCTTGCTTTTTCCCCTTTTTGGTGATTTCTGTGCTTTTTTACTTCCTTTCCAGTTTACTGGCAACACCGACACGCCGTATTGGTGAATGGTCTCGCACGTTCTTGGCTTCTTGCGTTCCTAATTTTTTCACTGCATTTTTTCTTATCACCACGTCATGAGCACAGGAAAGCTTCAGCCTCGCCGGCAGTAATGTGTTGCATAGAACAAGTAATGAGTTGGTCGGAGCACATACCG
Organism: Parhyale hawaiensis; assembly: GCA_001587735.2. Lineage (NCBI taxonomy): Eukaryota > Metazoa > Arthropoda > Malacostraca > Amphipoda > Hyalidae > Parhyale > Parhyale hawaiensis. The sequence goes on from LQNS02278160.1 coordinate 4,041,779, forward strand.
ATACTGTTGTCGCCAAACGTTAGAATTGCTGAACTGCGGTTCAACGTTAGAAACTTCTTTCACTTTGACGTAAGGGCCGCTGCCACGCTAAAACTAAATGCGAAACGTTCCACGTTCTTAGAACAAAAGTGACCGTGATTGCAGCACTGTCGATGTTGAACATCACGATGAAATATGCTGCTTAACAAATTTAAATCTAGCGAGTGCGAAAATATTGTGAAACTGCTTCACATGCAGTTGTCATAGATCGAAAACTGCAATGGCGGTTGAGATTTAGAGAATTTTTTGGACTGCGTAGCAACGTGCAAGCCCACATGCCCGAAGGTCGTAATTGCGCCACCGTCTCGTATTTTATACTCCCGTAAGCAGCATCTTTTCGCAAGTTTTTGATAAGTTTGTGCTTCACAGTTATATCATTGTGTTGAGAAGAGTTTAGGTAAGTCATGTTTACTAACCATCCTCTCTACAGCAACTAGTTCGTGCGATGTACTATGAGCCCTTAGAGGTAGCACACTCGTGGCTGTTGGTGCATGAGATCACTATACTGTACACTGATGACAACTAGGTATAATACGTGTATCACATACTTAGTCCCACTCACACCTGGAAGTTACCTAAGAAGGCAGCTCACAATCTTGCCATTTTTCTCTAGTTCGATAATCACATTCGGGCCTCGCGGGATATACGTTATGTATGTACGTATATTCAAGGATGAGATCATGACTTTTTAGACGTTCGAGGAACAAGTTTTTTTTTTTTAACGATTCGTTCCATTGACGAGGTCACCGATGTACTGGCACTGAACTTCATCGATTGTCTAAGTCAGCTGGTGCCAGCTCCGTCTATTGATTGCATGCACACTGTATCGCTGAGAAGGAACTATCGATCGTCCCTACTTATTAGTCTCGAAAGCATGTAACGGGAGGAGTTAGTGCTAATTGATGGTTTCTTCTACGCAATATTGATGATCATGTTTGGCTTTCGTCAGTGATTTCCGGAGACACCAGTGGAGTTCGCATATTCAAATTTTTGAGTCAAACATTATTGTTCCAGAAAATATTTTGAATTGATAGGACATCGTCATAATCGTCGCCATGGATTCTACTGACGGAGATGTCGCGGTAATGTTCATCCAGTACTTGGAGGGTAAGTTGACTCGAATATTAACAAATTTTTATTTTTTCAGTCTAGATTTGTCGCATGTACGGGTATCCAAGGACGGTCGTTAAAGGATTGCTTCGCTGAGAGTAAAGTCGGCTATATGCACCAGTGGCCGGATACACAAACTCTTTGTATAGTAAGGCTGCCAGCGACGCGACGCAACTTTTTTCTGCCCGTACTTTTCCATTAATTCCTATACAAATAATTCTGACCTCCGCACGCAGAGGTGACACGATGTTGCTCAACGCAGAACAACGTTGCGCAACAAAGGCGATCCGCTAGTAGTTCTGTTATATCCTACCTGATAAAATAGTGGCCCCGTACACAGAGGCAACATGAAGCAACACCCAACGATTCGAGCCGTTGTGACAGCAGCCCAACTTCCCGGTCTTTCCTATGGAACAAAATGCCAGCTGCTGAGCATCATGGGGAAAATGTTACACCTGCAAAACTATCTTTTCTGGCGGCCAGGCACGAGGATTCACGGCTGAAATGGGCTCGAGAGCATACGAAGACAAACGTGAAAGTAGTGCTTTTCACCGATGAAACCAGGGTAACTCTGGACGGACCAGACGGTTTGGCAAGACGATAGGTTGGAAACGGCCAAGAGCGTCATACTAGTTTAGGTCGCCCGCAGGGCGGAGGAGGCGTTATGATTTGGGATGAACTTACTGGTCCTGGGCGAATGCCAGATGGAGTGAAAATAACTTCTATGGCTTATTTCAACTCCTTGAGTCGGCCTTGCTTCCATGGCTGCATGACGTTCCGCTACAGAAGCGTCGCAGGTTAATATTTCAACAGATTGCCCCGTTTCACTCTGCAAAGGCAACACAAGTGTTCTTGCCATCGTTAGGATTGAAAGATGACAGTTTGATGGTTTGGTCGGCATGCTCTCCTGATCTGAATCCTATCGAAAACTTATGCTACTTCTGGGGAATTCTGAAGTAGGCTATCTACAAGGATGGAAGGCAATGCATTTCACTGGAAGACTTATAGAGAGCTATAAAGACATCTGCAAGCGCCATTCCTCGTTCTGAAATAAAAAAAATTGACAGAATCTGTCGACAAAAGGATTTAACTGGTTTTCCAGAAGAAAGGTTTTTATGTAAACTATTATTAACTAGGTACTGCATTGTTGGATTGTATAGTTGGACTATTTTTATTCTACTACGACCGCCATGGAAGTGTTATGAAGAAAATTACTTCTCCGAAATGAAATTGGCAGCACTCATCATAATTATTCTGATGATAAAAATGTCGAGCTGCAGTGGGTGAAGTTTCCTTTCAATTGTTTTACATAGTAGAAACATAACTACAACCATGAATAGTAGATAAGTGCAATGTAGAGTTCTGTCGTCAGTTTTGATGGTAAAGTGCATTAGCGTATTAATAATCACAGCGATGTCTCGAACGCCTGCCAATATGGAAATCATTATGGGTCGTGTTTAGGTTCAGTAGCTGAATGAGGCATGTCGTATTGGGTATATGAGTGGCACATGCTCCCAGCCCTGGGTCAGTGAGACATGCTGCATGCATTGCGGTGCACGTGCATTGTTAACAATATGCCATTGTGCCGCCCTGCAAGCTTCAGAATGTGCAATGCGCCGCATCCTGTGGTGAATGGCAACACTCATTACACTGTCTGCTCAGCATACGTGTGGAATAGTTTCAGTGGCACAAATGTTTCGTCAACACCGACCACTGTGCCATGCAACGGTCTCCCACTGACTCTTCGTAAATGAAATGATGAAAATAACTTCATCTGCATTGCATTACTTCGATTTTGTCGCCTGAGCTCCATGTGGAACATCCGTTATCAAAACTGCTGGCTCTAAAAGTTCTTAATTATTGAAGCTAAAAATTTTTGTGTTTTGAGACTCTTGCCTGCCGCTGCCCAGAGTCGCCAGTTTAGTGAAAGTCGCCAACTGTTGCTACTTCCGACTGCATTTAGCGACCAAATCAGTCTGTCATTTAGTAACATTATATCCTTCCAAACTTACCGTTACTTACGATATAATTTGGTGACATTCGTGATTTCTTTGGTACGTTATGGAATTAAATTTCTGTGTCGTAGTAGACTCGGTACGGGCCCGCGCTCAGCTGCATAAGCGCATAGCAGCAAACTTTGGAAGTTTACATTTTACGAAGCCAGCGCCCGTTTCAACATTTAAGCCCTTTTGCTGTCGCCGAGTCGTTGGCATGTGGACAGATAATGTGACATTAGGTAATAGGGTTGCATCAAGGAATGAAGAACTAGAACGCCTCGTGACGTAAGACCATCACCCGCGGTGGGGGCAAATTTCATCGCAGTCATTTCTGATGGCCCGGTAATTCCATTTTTTTTTTTTTTGCTTAGATCACATGGCGGACAACCCACCAGACTCCCTGCAAAAAATTATGAACAAAGCTGAATTCATTCCACCACTTATGGGTGGACGGATTAACATGGATATATACTTGAATCTTCAACGAAAACGTTATCGCATCTCTCACTTCGTTTGCGGGTGATGAAGAGTGTTGCTTAAAGATGGAGTAATTTTGGGTAGCTGCTGTGGCTATGCGCCATCGTAATATTGCCGTATCTCTGCTGAAATCCGGCTGTTGCGTTCCTTAAGGACCGTAAGATGATCCATAGCCTATACGAGTTCATTAGGTTCTCTCACCCTCTGTTATTGGGAGTTGCAGTGTCGGAGGATCCCGTCAGGTACTCTAGCCTTGCTCTTTTCGTACGTATTTGCTTTTCATGTCTTCCCAACTCTCGCTAGCAGTCTTTGCTTGGCTCTTGTTTTTCTTTCTGGACTTGATACTGTCGATGAAACGAGGCGTTTGTTTTATTTTGGCTCTATGTGTGATATTGTGTCTTAAACTTTGCATATAACTTACTAAATTTGGCATTTGTAAAAATTTTATCTATGCTCATGCAAAATATTGTTGGACGTATTAGCGCATCTGTGTACTAATTCTGTAAATGCACCGAAGTTGCCTAAGCTTGTGCTGGAAATGCAAGAAATTTCAGCTTTTCTGATAAGAGTAAATCTATAACGTGAGAAGCAAACTGCTTCGCCAAACCTGTTAATCGATGCACATAAATTGAACCGCAAAGACTTTGTTTCCTGAATGTTTGAGAAAATTTACACCAGATAATTCTGGATGCGCCTTCTTCCTCAACTTGCAATGCGCGTATGACACATTGTAAAAAAAATTCCGTAAATTTTATGGAAAATCACTGGCAGCAATAATGCTAAGAAAATTCTGTAAGATTACCGGACTTTCGAAATTTTTGCGTAATTTGCCCAGCAGTCTGGGAAGAAAGCAAGCACCAAGCTTGTTTGATTCCCGACTTCTGGGCAAATTACGCAAAAAATTACGGGATTCCGTAAATTTGACGGGAAAATCCCTGGCAGCAATAATGCTAATATATTTCCGTAAAATTTATGGATTTTTCGCAGTGCATCAGATGACCTCAGATGAGCGACACCGCGTACAATAAACTCACGCGTTATGTCAGAAGTGCTATGCGTTGCGGTTGAAGTTGTATTGCATGCAAAGAATAGTTTACAACGGTGCGCTTGATCCAACGCTGTCTTAACGTGTGACCCTGAGCAGAGCACTATTAGACGCCGTGCGACTGGAAGGAATAAAACGTAGGTATGAAATTGAGCTTATGTTAATTTTATTGGCGCTTCCAACCAAGGCAGCAATAAATTGCTACAAATTTCTCAATATGACAATATCCTGAATTCCTTTTCTTGGAAATGGCTTCCATGACTCCGTGCTGATGTGTATCAGGTACACTACCAAGCAGAAAATAGTATAATCAGTACTTTGTGAAGCAACGATATACGTTCCTGCTCGATAATGTATCACCTGCGATGAAAGCTTCATCGTCCTCCTACGTTATGGGGCCCGGCCGACCCCATGGGGCTCGTGAAGGTTACCTTAGCTATTAGTTCGGCCTTCGGGACGACTGTCTGTCGTGCCCACTTTGTTTCCTTCCCAGTTTCATACTCCTACTTGCTCATGCTTTATCTGTCCTTCCTCTTCTTTCCCGAATTGCTGATCCCATGCGCGGCGATTTGTGCATGGGCTCTACGTTTCTCTTGATATCTTTTGTGCCTTCTTTCTTCCCCTCTTTGGATCACAGTGCACTCTGTGAGTAGGGAGGCGTAAACTAGGAATATGATGTAAAAATTCATCGGAGTTTCATCATAAGCATGAAGCCCTAGAGATACTTATAGGGTCTTCCACGCTAATGCCCATCAAGCCCATACGGTAAAACGGCTCTGATAGTAGGTTGCTGTGGTTGATACACCACAACAGTAAATTTCTTTGCACCGGTTCCTGCTGCGTATAATAGCTGCGATTGATTACTGATTATCAGAACTACTGCTCAAAGACGGAAGACGCCACTAACTGCGACCTCCAACTCTCCTTGATGTTGATTTGGTCCGTGTCCTCGCACTTGAATGTGAATGTGGCAAACGTTGATGTTGCACTTGAATAACGAGACTTCACCTCCCTGGTTTGGAAGCAAACCTCGGACTACGAAAGGACGAGCGCCGCACTCAAATAACTCTGCTGTGCGAGTGTTAGGGGCTGTACGTTTGGAGAAGCGTTGAGAGAAATTGCTAAAATACGAGTAAAAAAAGTAGAGAACCGTAGCTGCCTCAAATACGAGCTGGTAGATCGTGTGAGCACATTGTAATAAGAGGTTGGGTATCTGAAAAGGAAGTCTCTTTATGCAGTAGTATGATTGGATAGTGGTTCAGAGCAAGCTGAGAAATGGCTTAAGAACTAATGCGCGCCTGAGTGAGCAAGCATAGATTGGATCGGAGAGTGCCGAGGCGCAGTGCTGACACTTTAGACTGGACCAGAGCTGTGCCGTCGACAGAGGAATGTGGCCGCCACAAGAGGGGGCAGTCAGAGTGCATGGTCACATGCATGGCGGCGGGGGTGCGGAAGCGCCAAGCACGCATGGTATGGCGGAACTCCTTACAAAGAAATAGGCATAGATCGAGGGCAGTTGTACAAACTTAACCAAATCTTAACTCCGGTGAAGTCACTCGCGGAAGTGAAGACCAGTTGAATATGCAAACTGCAGCTGTGGGACATTCGCTTCACGGAGTTGTTGTTGTATCCTGCTGCAACACGGGGGGGGGGGGTGGCAGCGAGCTCGTCCGTTGCAACTTGGGCGCTTGTCGTGCGTGAATCCATCTGCTTTAATGGTTCCCGGAGGCACTATCGTCTCTCACAACGATTTTGCGTTCACGTAAGCTTTCCTGCGCGCGCCACCACTAAAATAAACACTACCTAGGCAAACCTTACCTAGCCCAACCTAACCTAACCTCCTTACCTAATCTTCTAACCTAACCTTACCTAACCCAATCTAACCTCTCGAACCTTACCTAACGTTACGGAATGTTACCTAACATTACGTAACCTAACCTAACCCAACTTAATCAGCGATACAGCGAGCAGCGCGGCGCACCAACTTGAACGCCGCTCACGCGCACACGATCTGCGTACACAAACACGCACACAAATCGTCGCGAGAGA
>LQNS02278160.1:4048533-4068574 GCA_001587735.2 Parhyale hawaiensis
TGGGCCGGTGAGGGGATGGCTTCACGAGCAGTCTGTCTAAATAACATCTTTTATCCACTACACAATAATACTCAGTTGTTGGTTGCCTGCTAGCTCGCTCACTTGATTGGTCCTATCAGTCACGCGCTTAAGGATTAAGATAGGGGAAAATTCATCCACTGAATAAAACAAGATAAGATACTATGAAATTTCAGCCCTAAATGATGATGGCAAATATTGTTCCTGGAATATATGCTGGAAAGTCGAAATGCCTGATTCTCTGGAGTACGCCTCGTTCCTAAAACTATAACTGACAATTTCATAGTTCTTGCGTTCTCTTTATATGCTCGCTTGTCAGATGGTTTGAGAACAACTTTATCTACTAGTTGCGGGGTCCCTTAAAATATTACGCCACTGAAATTTATTATTAATTCAGCGGTACCGCAATATTTCCCCTCAAAATAACATTTACCTCCTAGCCCCCTGTATGCTCGCCCTTCCTGCGCAGACTCGTGATAGAGAGCAAATTTAGCGAAGGCTGTGCATCAAACGATACACCTGGCACTACTAACGATGATGCACATAGTGATGTAGGGAACTGCTCGTATTAAATTTCCTATTCTGTCGTCACTCAATTCCGCCTTCTTCCCCATTTTTTCAATCGACTGCAGATTGAGCCGTAATCGCGACAGAAAACATCTATTCTAAGTTTTAAGAAGAAATTCATTGTCTCTTTCCAAGAGAAATGGCTATGCGATTCGATTACCGCCACCTGAAAATAAAAACTTCATTATCTCTGAGCAAATTAATTTATTAATGGTTTTGTGACCATAAACATACTAGCCCCAAATGACCTACATAGACTTTACAGCATCTTGGTGTCGCATACTTGACTACCTTGGTGTTTCCCTTCATACACGTGTCACTACCCGAGATATACAGTAGGTAGCTATTCCCCTATTATGCGCAGTATTGTGGTGCTCTTAGGCTCAGTCTAGCGCTAGGTTTCGTATCGTGTGACATGCGTTTAAATTGCGTTGGAATTTTTTCTTGTATGCTCCTTTGCTACTGCTGCCGCTTTAGTGTATTAGTCGTCTGTAGAATACTTTCTGAGGCACTTTCAGTACTTTATATTTCTTTGAGGATTTGCACGAAACCTCAGAGCCTTAGCAACTATTAGGGCTGACTATAACATGGTTTAATGTTATGTCTTTGGTAGAAGCTATGAATTTCATTGCTGCAAATAACTAGCTAGTTTTTTATCTGTCAAAGTCTCTTGTCACATACTTTACGCATCAATAGATATAATATTTGAAGATTGTTTGAAATGCACTTTTACTCTTTATGATCAATGTAATCTACGAGATATATTCTGAAGGTTCCCGCCAAAATATTTGTGCGGCCTCATGCACTGGAGCGCCTTACTGCAGGGGTCGTTGCACCTCGTCTCTGGCTGCAATTTTTTCCTATAAGGCCATCTATAGCTAGGCAGGTGCTCTTTACTTACCCTTTGTTCCACAAAATGGGCCTTCAGTGTAACTATGCTGTGGATTGTTATTATTACATTGATATATTTTCCCGCTATTTCTGAAACAGTCAATAGCGATCTAAGAGTTAAATCTTGGCAAAAGCCTGCACCACCGAGTTGAGAAGTTACAGACCTCGTACGAGATTTATTGGTATAGAAGTGGTAAGTGCGCTACTACCGAACAGAGAAGGAAATATGGAAAACCTACCTAACTTTACAAACGTACCCTTTCAGTAGGGACTGGTGCCAGATGCAACATCCCCTACAGAACCTGTGGGGTAGCAAGACCCCAAGATATTCTGATACAGGACCTTTATAAACATCACATCAAAAATCCTATCATCTTTCTATCGTTGAGTCACTTGACCTGTTATCGGCTTGCGTCGACTTATGTCAACCTCCCGTTTTATTCCTTGAAAGCTTTGAAAAGAGTAATTGTGCTTGTGGGTGGGAACAATTCTTAAACCCCCATATAACTACCGTAGTAATTCCATTTTTTTTTTACACAAGAGACCGAAACGAGTTCAAAATTTAACTTGTGATTCAGCAATAAACCCGTCCACCAGGCAAAGTTAGGTTAACAGGTTAATAAGCGTATTTAACTTAACTGGGGTGATACTTCAGATTCAGCGTAAAAGCCGTCTGGCAGTTTCGCAGTATCTAATGCTTCCTAACATGCACGGTATTGGAATTTCCGAAGACTATTGTCACCTAAAATCACTTGGCTTCGTAGTATCTTGACTGTTACTACGGTTTCAAAGAATGTATCGCATGGGAAACTCAAAGCTTATACTGCATGTGTTGCCTGAGTTGACTCGACAATTACGGTATATTGTCCGTTCATCGATAGCGAGGACTCTTTCCACTTGGCACACGTGCGTCCTCGTCGACTGATTAGCTTATAAATGTGCATGCACATTGACTCACGTATGCACGTAATTTATTTTATTAATAAAACAATTGAAGTAATTAAATTGCCCTTTGAAAATTTCGTAATTTGTAGATGCGGAATTAAAGTACAATTTCGATGGCAATTTATGGTACCCAAAGTTAGACGTTTTTTTTTTTTTTTGCATTTCGTGAATTAGTGGATGAGAACACACCCGCTACAATGTGGCAATGTTGCAGTGCTTTAATCAGTTTTGTTTTCAGGCAAGTTCCTAGTCAACCCTAGAGTGGTAGCAGTACAGTAGAGTAGACCTTATGCTGAGGACACATATGCATTCACAGGAGCAAGGATAGGCAACTCACTCATTCTGAGATATATTCAAGCATGATAGCATAGATACGGTAGTATGAACGACACGCAAGTTGCACTTCCTTGCACCACGATGTTCCTACGAATGCGTAATGTGGCTCCGGCATAATTGCCAACAGTTAGCTACTTACGTGAGACCTTATCTCACTCAGGCTGTGCTGTTTTGTTACTAGGGTTCTTCCTCCTATTCTATTCCAGTAGAAGTGAGAGCCCAGGCAGCGAAGCACCACAGCCTCGGTGCGGTAATATTACTTCCGGCACGAAAAGATTCATGCAGTCACGAAATTTCGCTCACCTGACCACTGGAAACAGCACGAGCACAACAGTAGAATTGCAAGCAATGAGGATCGTAGCCAGTAGCACACACCACCAAGCCCAGTTTTAGCTAGTAAAACTGAATTTATGCTTTTTCATATGATTTGCACCCCACGGCTGCGTGTGACTTGCTCTTGCTAACAAATATCTTCTGTTGCAGGGAGGATGACGGAACCCACGAACATCGAAGAACGCTTGGCTGCTCTTCCCAAGCCCGGGTCCCTGTCTGCAGAGAACACGGGATCTCCCATGACTTGCATCATATTCAGGGCTGGCCGACCCAGAGTGGTGAAGGCCTCATCAAATGACCTTATGAAGCGCGGCCTGCAGCCCTACCCCAGGCGGGACCTGACCACGGAGCATGCGCACCTCGTCACTCGGGCCCTGGCCTCGCTACATGCTCACTCCGCAGTTATCCAAGAAGACAGGACGGACTTGCCAAACCCAGACTCTGACGAACTCAGAGACATCGCCTCCTTCGGTAAGTGCCCCACGGTCGCAGCGGAGAACAAAGAATGCAGTATGGCCCAAGTGGAGCAATGCAATGGAGAATGCGGAGACGGCCTCACTTCTGACGTCACTCAAGTCAATCTTGCCAATGCTCATCTCGATATTTTTCTCAGCAGACTGGGAGATAATCCTCTTTATGCCAATATCAAGAGTCACTTGAATAATATGCGGTCAGATTTACCTACGCTTATGGATTTCATTAGATTTTCATCAGCAGTGAGTAAGAAATGGTTGGTAAGCGTGGGGCCGGTGTGTGGGTGTGATATTTGGATCAGCGAGCAAAACGAATCTCAAGACGTCGTTGCTATCCGACTACGAGAAGGGCCGTCGTTGCGAGCTCCCCCGCTGCGGGACGCGGCCTGGGTGTGGCTCACACTAATGGATCCCGACGTGCTACGGGAGCGCTACACGGAGCTGTGTGAGGCCTACTGCCAGGCCTACAATCTCGCCTACCACCGACTCACCGTAGCTAACCCAAACCAGCAGGTTGAAGAGAGGATGTCTTACTTCGATGTGATGAAGGACCTCGGCGAGTCGTTCCTGCACGCGTTCCTTACGCTGCTGCACAAATTTTCCGTGTCTAGGACTTGGTTCCTGGACCGACAGCTGTACGACAGTCCAGGCACGCGCAGACTGGCCGACGTTATGCAGTATTTGATTGACAACGGCATAGTCGGCAGTATATTCGTGGCATGACGATCGTGAGATGTTTCCTGTCGTGTAGTTTTAAATTGTTTTTACTTTAACAATGGTTTATGTGAAATGAAGTTTAGTCAATAAAAGTACTTCCTGTAGTTAGTACCTATTGCTCATCAAGGACTAACACGGGCATATGGCAATGTGTAGTTAAGCAGTTAGCTATTGTTCAGTGTAAGGATGGGTTGGGATCGTGGAGGCTCAACTGTAATTATACCTGTAAAGCAGGGCTCACACTGCTGCCAACACGTGGCTCCGGCCAACAAGTGCCCCCAGTGTTGGCAACACCCACCTGTTCTTGAAAACAGGCTTGGGTGTTCGCGAGTCTGTTACCAACATGGGATGCAATCATTGAGACACGCACAGTCATAACGAATGGACGTGAAGAATTTTCCCCTTCTGTGTGCTGCTTCAAATGCGGTTGCCACGTCGAAGCGACGTCAAAGACCACGCTGCTGGGTGCGCCCCTCATCTCTTAAGGAGAGAGGGGAATTTAGGAATCTTATTGAAGATGTCCTTAATGAAGACCCCGAATTATTCAAAACATACATGAGGATACAACCTGAATTTTTGAGAACCACTCGTTTACCAGCTCAGCGTTCCATTCATTTCCCAGATTTTTTGCAATTTGCCGGTAAATTACCGGTCTCATTTTGCAACATTTATAGTTTTGCATGACGGGGCATATAGAGCAGGCTGTGTTTCAATCTCCACACACAATTGTTCATACCTATTTCATACGGTAACACGCCATTTTCTATCACAGGGAAATAAACAATTTAATCAATTTTTCTGTAAAATGTGACAAAATAGAGTAATTATGAATATAGTACAGTACTCAACGTTGTTTCTTAAATACACAAATTATTCCAAGTATATGTAATAACAAATCAACGATGCTGGGCAATCAAAATATAAAGCACCTTCTTCCGGTGCAAAGTTACGAATTGATCTGAAGCAATTTTCTCTCGAACACCCCAACCATTCTTCCAGCAGACAGTGTGAGTGTAGTCCGACTGGCAGTGTTTAGAACACGTGTTTCCAACACCTCCTTCACGGATGCCGACAGCAACGGTGTTTTCGACTGTCTCGCCAACAGGTGTTGGCAAAACTGTTGCGAACACGTGTTGGCAGCAGTGTGAGCCCTGCCTAACATTATCTCGCTCCAGTGTAAAGCCTGGTGCACACGCTAGCCAAAATCCAGGACAGCTCTCATACATGCGTGACATAATATGTCGCGCCAAAGCTCTTCTCCCTATTCATACGTTAGAATATTCCGATGTTCATCAGACTTGGAGCTTGTTAGAAAAAAACTACACGTTGCCTTGGCTACAGTCTCAACCGCGTGGCAAAAATAAATAAACAAGCAAATAACAAGTCAAAGTTTATAATAAAATATTTTGAAAATAATCAGACCACCACCTAGATAACAATAGGTGGAGCAACGGGCGGTTTGTTTACAAAAGTTTGCGCATCTGACTATCGAATCGCACGCAAGAATACAGCAGCAGACTCTATTCTTGAATTGTGCACAGAAGTGGAAGTTGCAAGACTCTAGACGATTCGTTGCTATAAACTCGGCAACTCTTTCTGTTGGCAAGCGTGTGGCACCAGATTTGACTTCGCTGCTCTAGTTACTAGCCTTAGTACTTCTGTATCATCGTGTTATAATGACAACACTGACTCTGTATCATCGTGTTATAATGACAACACTGACATCGTAACGTAAGTCTCTTGTAATTAAGTTGTGGCATTTGTATAGTTTCTTGCATCCAATGTAAATAATGTTTTATATGAGAGTGTAGAATAAAATAGCTAAATTAAGAGCTCGACATTCCGTCCATAGGACACAAATGTTTGTATATGCTCAGTGACATCAAAATCTTTTGCTATTTATATTTGCTAGAATAAACTTTAACCACCACCTCAAGTTTGATTGTCCTCTTGGAAAATGAAAGTTAGTTATTTTCTTCCCTAAATTTATTCTCTCATGACATCAGCACACAACTCGACCTGAGAGAGAGCGGCATAGTGCAGATCACAAATTTGTCCTCTCAGAATTCACATTCGAATATTAGACACTAATCTACATCACATTGAGTGGTGCAGCAATACAGAACTAGACAATTTGGAATACATGGTCATGACACGAACGGGTCCCAAGACCAGGGATCGGCGCGCCATGTGATGACATTAGGCGCCGTAGATTTTGAGGGTTCGGTCCATGGAGGTGGAGGCGAGACTGGCGGCGTCGGCAGCGAAGCGCACGCCCGTCGCCAGAGCGGTGTGGTCAGTGAACACCCGCAGCTCCGTCCACTGCTTGCACAAGTACACCCTGGAGCGTGGCATGGGCTGCATTAGAATCAAGGCACTCGTATGCATAACGGAACAAGCAACTTATTAATAATAGTGGTATTATCCCCCTATCCCAATCTAAGACGATCATTAGCGATCTGAGATAAATTATTCGGCCGGAACAGCCGGAACCACAACGTTGTGCTCAGACGGTAAGAGATGAACGACGAAAACAGAAGAAAGACGCGCCCACGCGGACGGCCCTTCCGCAGTCGTCTGCACAGGAGACGGTAAGAGCCCGGTAGAAAAAGTTGGTCACCTTGATCGGCAGTCCACCTCGCGAGACAGGAAAGGAAATTCAGAGAACCTACCTACCTAATTTTACAAAATTAACCTAGTCAACGGAAACTGAGGAAAGCTGCAACATCTGTGGAAAAGGCATTAGGGACCCTTGGGTGCGTGATGCCCATATATATTGTGGCAGGGAAGGGCTTGCCAGAATATACCCCTGAGGACATGGACATGGAACAAGCAATGCGCTTTTTTGGCACAAGGGCTGGGTTAGCTTCAACCCGTACAACAACCGGGAGCAGAACATTGCATTTACATAGCTTAACTAATAAAGGGAGCGCCACACTGTATCTGAGGGAACACAGCTAAGGAGTGTGTCTTTCCAAACAAGAAATTTAAGCGGTCGCGACTGAAGCCCCAGCTCTACCGACTGTTTCAAAATTAGAAGTACAAAATTTGACCAAAAGTAGAAAAACTGAAAGTAAGGCGATTCTTAAGAGAGACAAACATTTCAAAACTCCTCAGTTTTCGAGAAATAACGACCTCAAATACTTCAGGAGGAGTAGGCCCTACCCCTAATTTTTCTTGTTTATTTATGTTTCGATGTGAACGAAACTTGGCACAGTTAGGTAAAATTGAAAATAAATGTGGGTTAGATCTGTGTGCTTTGTTCCATTTTTCCCATAGAAAACGGGATATTCAAAGAAAACACGAAGGGGCGGGTGCTGGGGAAAACCTATCTAATCCTGTTTTTGAGCTACAGAGATGATTTAGGTATCAGACTAAGCGGAATTAGATTCTCTAGAAATAAGAGCTTTGGTTTTATGATTGTCGAATCAGGAGACGAGTAACAGCGCACTTTTCAGGAAAAATTTGAAATACAAAAAAAAAATTTAGTTTGAGAATTTTCTCAAAAATTTTTTCGACGATCATAAAACCCAAGCGCTTATTTGTAGAGGATCAAATTCCGCTTATTTTGAAACCAAAATTATTTCTGTAGCTCAAAATACTGTAGGACTAGATAGGTTTTCCCCAGCCCCCCTTTCGTGTTTTCTTTGGGTAAAATGAAAAAAGAAAAAAAAAAAACACACACGAGTCTAACTCACATTTATTTTCAATTTTACTCATCTGTACCAAGTTTCGTTCAAATCGGCACATAAAGAAACAAAGAAATATGGGTGGGGGTACTTCCCCCTTCAGTATTTCAGGTCGTCATTTCTCGAAAACTGAGGAGTTTTGAAACTTTTGTCACTCTTGAAAATCACTTTATTTCCAGTTTCTCGATTTGTAGTCAAATTTTGTACCTCCAATTTTGATACACCCGGTATTGTTTTTACAATGGATTTCCGAATATAGGATTAGGATACAACAAGCGCTTGAGTGTTCCTTTTCCCACAACGTACAGAAGCGATTGCAACGATATGCACTGTGGACAAGCACCATCGCCAGTATAGTCAGATGGAGTAAGGAACGACCGCTCCCAAAAAATTCATCATTTGCAGTACAGGGTTGGAACAACCACTGGAATGACGGGAAACAAATGCTCCAACAGATTCTGCCTTCAAATTTCATCCAGCGCTTTTTGAATGCCTGTAAGGACGCGGTCGTTTCTTACCCAACGATGGCCGCTGGGTATATGAAGGCAAAGGCTAATTCTACAGGTTACGCGTAATTATTGAAAGAGTCCACTTCAAGAAATGCAAACAAGTTTGCTCATTGCATGAATTACGCAGCAAAATAGCGCATTTCATAAACTAGTTAAATGTATTGCATGCTTACATCAACTACTCAACTTATGGCAAATAATTGAGCTAATGATGAAGGTTACAACTTTATTTTGAGAGATTTTATACAGCGATTCTAATAGATAGTAATTCTCTGAATGCGAACATCGTCATTACAACGAGCGGAAGTATTCAGTTTCCTAGATAGCAATCAATTTATTTACGAAGACTGCTCAACAATGGAAAGTACAATCAAGGTTTTAATAAATCAACTGATAGCTATAAAACCAAGGACCAATAAATTTGGCTTGTTTATGAAATGCGCAAAATTATACACACCATTTGAAACTTGTGGCAATTTCACAAAACAAAATCAATGTTCTTCAGTGATATCTTAGGCCCGTATCATCCTAATTACCCTATCTAATACTGAGGGCACCTGTGCAAATTCCACAGAACAAAAGCGTTGTTCCTCGATTGTGGTGCCCTCGAACGCGTATTCTAGACAGATTACGGCTCCGTGGTTAGCGTTACTCGCCCTCGCCATGCCAATCGAGGACACCTAACATAGCGTGTCGCGGTACCGTTGCGCTTCTACACGGAGCACAACAAAACAACCAATAGTCCAGGCTCTGGAGGGGAGGGGGAGGGTTGTCTGTGTACATTTCTCTTTTACAGACATGGCCTACCATGTATTTTCCTATTCCATAAGAGGACATTAAAAAAAGTTGGGAAGAACTATCGCACCTGGTACATTTTTGAGAAAGGAAGCATGGGGGGAGCAAAATAATAGATTGTGGAGCGCTTATTCTGAAACTTGCACAGTAGGCCTATATATATGTATGTTTGTAAAAGAAACATTATTATTACATTGAGTAGTTCAAGCCTCCGTCTCCACAACAATGGCGATCTAACAGAGGAAGAAGCAAAGGACAAATAGTATGACGATAGAAGTTGAAAAAGCAACACATTTAGCTGGATTATCCATTTTCTATTTCGTTCGATCGCTAACTCAAATATCGGGAAAAAACAAAAGATTCGGTTGTGAGCTGTGATAAAACATCAGGAGGGCAAAAATGGAACATCTCACTCCATAGTTTTGTTAGGAATGTTTCAAGGATTCCAAAACTGTCATTTTTTTCTTGCATGAATACTCACTGAGTTCTATTCGTTTGAAATTTCCAAAATATACATATACATTCATTATTTACCATTATCTGAAAAACTAAGGCATAAATCAAAAAAGTTGTAGGAGCAAAATGTGTTTCTTTTTCAAACATACATACCGTATAGCTACTGTCCACAATCGATAATTTCCCCTCCCCCCATGCCCCCTCTCAAAAAATGTACCAGGTGCGAAAGTTCTGCCCAACATTTTTTAATGGTCTCATCATAAGGAATTGGACAATACATGGAATAACTGCAAAAGAAAAATGCACACAAGCACCACCCCCCTCCCTCCGAGCTAGGACTAAAAAGCAGCTGCTCCTGCTCAAACGGCTCACACTGCAGAAGCGAAGCTCCTGCAAGCTGCTATGACATGCGACCGAATGCCATAGCGCTACATCTCCACTGTTGTGGGCTTTAACGTCGATGCAGGGCGACAGCTAAAGTGCACTGCTCGTGTAACTCCAGGTAAATTAATTACGAAAATAAGCACTTCAGTGAAGGACTGACGCTGATAAAAGCAAAACAGGAGAAAAACAAGTACAAAACTACGTACACATCTGCAGAAATAATACAGGCGAAAAATTATACAAAGTTTGAAGATTTTCTGACTCGCACTTACGCACACACACACACTGCTGAATTATTTCCTTGCTTTACGTCTGTGAGTCAGCCACAAATGCCCTAGAGATTCAGCAATAAAGGCGCCGTTGGCTTGGATAGAGTTTCAGGCGAAAATCGCAAAACCATTACACTTGAGACAGCCGAAAACTCAATTTTCAATCAATTCAAGGGTCTAAATCGCTACCACTCTGCCATTACCGCCTGAAACGCGATCGAAAGTGTCAACTGGACAGCTCATGCTCGAATTTGCTGACAACTTGAAAACATGGCGAGCGTTCTGCTGACCGCAGCACAGACACACAAATCGCCCTACACACAACACGCGGGCGCCGGACAGCGGCACCTCACGAGCCACTAACCTGATGTCGGTGCCGGCCACGGCCAGGTACGTGCCGGACCGGTCGAAGCAAAGGTCCGTGACTTCATAACCTTCGTCAAGTTGTAAGGTCTTAAAGTTGCGCAGCTTCCTCAGATCCCAGAGTCGCACGGTGGAGTCTTCAGCAGCAGTAGCGAGGTAGTAGCCGTTCTCAGAGAATGCAATGGACGATATGGCGCCGCTGTGTCCTGCGCACAACATTCATTATTGCAACAAAAGAGGGACAATCAAACAGGACCTGATGGCAAGAGAAAATATCTCAACACACAGGGCAGCATTAAATGTTAGACGGCTCCCTATTTACGAAGACAAGGCTAGCAATCGATTTTTTACGAAGTCGCACAGGTAGCGCAGCAGGTACGTAGGAACGTCTCCTGTGCCCAGAGGAACTTCACAATGTCTTCAACATATCATTAGATGAGTTTAGACAACAGTATCGGTATACGGTACACAAGTAACATGTGCCATACACATGAAGTAGTTGTACGCTAATAAAGCAGGCGTAGAAATGCTAACATATTTAGCTATTATTTAGTACACAGCCAAAATATTACCAATCTCATCCCCAATTGTTGCCCGCAGACGCAGAAGATCTGATCAACAGTCTACAGTATGTTACCTTTGATGATGCAAATGCATTTTTTTACTTTTTTTCAAGATAAGTGTCTAACTTTGAAATATCAATATTAACTAAATGTATGGCTATGTTGCAAATATAAACAGCACTTTTAAATTAAATATATAGCCATTTGCTAAGTTCATCATACAATTTGCTTATTTACGAGTTTTTTTTACTGTTTCCTCAGATTATGCAACAAGGTAATAAAAACGTCATAAAGAGCAAATAAATACAAGTGAACAGGAATATTTAATTAAACGTCCAAAACCAAGAAATTATAACCAAAATAATTCAATAAACACTGAGATAAGTGTTCAGTAGTGGTAAACATAACAAGTTAATTTTGAACATGGCAACCTCCATTTTTCATGATTTTTATAAGGCGATTGCCAACAGACTTTGTCAGGTTTGATAATTCAGAAGGTGGAATAGAATCTGCAGCAGTTTTTACTTCATTCTACAGGCTTACATTGCTCGAAAACTGCCGACCACATTCATAGACCTAGGTACCTTTTGATCATTGCCCAGGGGTTCTCAATGGGATTTTAATTGGGGCTATTCGCTGGCCAGGTCATAATCCTTTTCGATTTAAATCCTCCATCCGCAAGCCAGTTAGCAGTGTACCGTGCTCGGTGTGAGAGAGCGTTATCGTGCTGAAATACCAATTTGGATCTGCGTGCGATAGTCTGCTCATCAAGCCATGGAATCAAGTTGGCTTCAAGAAACTGCCAGTACCTTTCAGCACTCAGTTCAGCTCCTTCTGCCACCTCAAATGGACCAATAAGGGTGTCACCTACTATCCCGGCGCAAATTATTACACCCTCACCACCTTGTTGACGCTTAAGTCGTGTCTGTTGAGGTCGGCCATGGAGGACCCATCCAGACGCCTATCCATCTGGACCATCAAGAGTGGCTCTGCATTCGTCAGAAAATATGACATTTGATAAATCAGTTTTTATGTTCTCTTCACTCTTTAGCCCATTTGATCTATTTCCTTTATGAGTTTTTGATAGAAGTGGTCGTTTAATTGCCTTTTTCACTTTCCCTAGCTTCTGCAGAAACTCACATCTTGTCCTTCTGCTTAGTATTGGGGCTCCCGCGTCTTCCAATATAGCCTTACTTGAAGAAAGTTGTTTTATAGCCATAGAATATTATTATTATTATATTGTGGGTTTTCCCGCTGTATTAGATACAAAGACTACATAACAGCGATCCAATTTTGTACATTCTAGCCATAGAAACATTCAAATGTGGCATATCCCGAGCAGTCAATTTCGCGTAGAGGCTCTATCCGGAGTTTTCCGGTTGACCTTACCTTCATTTGCATATGCCTCAATTGTTCGGTGATCACACTGTAATTCCAGGAAACTTCGAGTGTTGTCTTACCAGAAGTCAATAACGAGGTCACTTTGATCTTTTCTTCACTGGTCAGACCGCTTTTTTTGCCCATGTTGACTAGAGAGTGAAGTTGTATAATCTAGCATAACAGCAAAACCCCGTGCGATAAGCAAATGTGGCCAAAACGTGAGAAGTGGTTCCGCTATATTTTTCTCTAATTGCTTTTATAGTTACAACATACCTGTGCACTAACTTACTATTAACATTTTCACTGTTTGACACTTATCTTGAAGCATAAGTAAAAAAAATTATATTTGCATGATCAAAGGTTATACATTATTTAGTTAGAGTCGGTGGTTTAAACCTCCGTTTCCTCACGAAGACGATATCACAAAGGAAAGAAGAAGGGACATATAGTATGTCGATGGGAACGGGTAACTCAAGCATGAAGTGTTCCCAAATAGGATCAATGCGAATGGGAACAGTAAGTCGGGAATGAATAGGAAGAACAGATGAATGTAAGATTAGTAGGCGTATGAACTAGAAAGGAAGCAAAGTGGGCACGAAAGACAGTCGTCCCAAAAGCTTAGATAATGGAGAAGGTGCCGGTAACCTACATAAGACAGGCGTACCAAAGGCCTAGCTATTGGCTAAGGAAGGTAACGTACAAAAATCCCCTGAGGCGCCACTCGCAATAAGATAGGATGGAAGAACCTAACAAACCTAACTCTAGGGCCTACCCTATACCCCTTGGAATAGCAGCAGTCTACAATACCAAGTGGACAGTCACATTCTGTGTCTTTAATGAGGCACAAATCATTGCGTCTACAATGTTGGGGCATTGGATATGCGGCCACAGAACAGCGTCTATAGGTGAACCCAAGACAACAGCGTCCATAGATAAACCCACAGAACAGCTTGCACGAAGCAGCACCAATAGAACATTCCTCAACCGACTCGCACCACAATCCAGACGCGCGCTCTCGTTGGGCAGGACGGAGAGACAAGTTCCGACGTACCTGGGAAATTGGCGACGTTGCTCCTCTCTTTCAAGTCCCAAATTTTGATGGTGGCGTCCTGTGTGCCGGTGCCCAGGATGAGACCGTCAGGGTGAAACTGAGCGGCCGTGAGAGCAGAGCTGTTCGCTTGATCGCTCACCTGAGCAAACGAGAATGTCAATGGCCGCAGTCTCGTGCATTAGCATGTAAGTCAAAGCACAAGATGCAAGGAAGGTGCATAGCAAAAACACTGAGAGTATCATACAACACGATTTAGTGAAGATGTTCTAGAACTGTTCAGCCCACGAAGAGGCGGTATACTGCTATACGTATCGACACGTTCGACCGGTGTTATACTCTCCAGATACGATATTGCATTAGATGCGTAGCTCTTTCTACCCAGTATCCACTGCCAGGCTACTGGAGATAAGCGACAAGAAGCGGCACAACAAATAGGAGCACTAATTTCAACAGCCAGGGCGCTACACGAAAAGTAAAACTAAACAGCT
This sequence comes from Parhyale hawaiensis, assembly GCA_001587735.2. Lineage (NCBI taxonomy): Eukaryota > Metazoa > Arthropoda > Malacostraca > Amphipoda > Hyalidae > Parhyale > Parhyale hawaiensis. Next base: position 4,062,761 of record LQNS02278160.1, read on the forward strand.
AATCTAAAAATTCTGCAGCAGAGAGCCACATCACAAAGAGCGGCCGCCCTATCGGGCAGCAGAGATGTGTCATGTAAAAAGCCTGCCTTGCACAGCACCCGGCCCGTGGGCGGGTATATTACACAACCCACCTTGCACAGCACCCGGCCCGTGCGTATATCAGAGAAGGCCCAGTGATGGTCGAGGGACGCAGAGAGCAGATAGTCGCCAGTGGCATGGAGGGACAGGCCCGTGACGGGTCCGTCGTGAGCAGAGATGAGCTGCAGCGTCTGACTCGTGCCGACGTTCCATACGCGGATCTGAAGCAGCAGCAGAAGGTAACTTTAGCAGTGCTAACGAAGAGTGTACCAGAGTGTGTCATTATTTGTACTTACGGCAAGCTTAGTCCTCTTGTAGTGAGCTCATAACTCTTGGTGTGTGCTCCATACTGTGACAAATTTAACTTCACGAATGATAACATGGACGTCAACAATGGTAGCTTCATATAACAGCACAACATCGAAACGTTACGTTTAAATATCAACTGAAGGTTGTCATCAATTTTTTGTTAAGCCTTGCACGAATTGCCACGCAATGAATCACAAAACTTTAAACTAGAACACCTCGTGGCGTAAGACCATACCCGCGGTAGGGGCAAATTCAATTAAGTCATTTTCGATGAACGAGGTTAGGCCACAGCCCCATTCCTTCCCAGAGAATAGGTAGCTCTTCAATAATAACATAGGAAATAAATAGAACGCCTCGTGGCAGAAGACGATCTGCCTCAGTGGAGGAAAATTCGACGCCACAATTTTTTATGGCGCCAGCAGGCTTAGTTTATTGGCATGGGTCACATCTCGGTCAACCCACCAAACTCCCTGCAAAAATTTGAAAATTGCTGAACTTCTTCCACCACTCCTTGGGTAGACAGACAAAAAAAGTAGAAACTTAAATCTTCAACGAAAACATTATCACCTCTCTCACTTCGTTCGCGGGTGATAAAAATGGTGAAAACTTAAAGAGTAGCAGCAGCAGCACATAGCTACAGAAATAAATATCAGCTACACTTTTTTTTTTAATTTAGTGCTACGTTAACTTGCACACCACTGCTCACAGTTTAGCTTTCATAGAACAATATTCAATATCTTCTACATTAGCAGGGTACGATCAGGGCAAGACCCCGCTCCTGCCACACTATACTCAGCACAGTCAAGAACTGCAACAACTACCGTCGCTACGAGCTGACCTGCGTGTCGGGGGAGGCGGTGATGATGGTGTCCTCGGTGGGATGGTACACGACGCACGTCACCTTCTTGCTGTGGCCCTTCATAATAGCGACCACCTGGCAACAGGCCAAGTACACAATTAGTTAGTCTGCTCACAAATAAACCAGTCCTTCGACCAGGAGAGCGTCATTTATACTTACTAAATGCACGGCACAATATACCACAGACACGCTTTTATATTGTCTAACTCATATCCTGCTCTGTCCAAGTGCTTCCATACAAATTTTACTCACGTACGAAATTCACACACAGCTGGTACTCAACAATCCCACAGTCCTCGCAGAACACCGCCGCTCGTAGCATAGCACAAGCTCCACGACAAGGGCCTAAGTTGCAGTGTAGCCCGAACAGACAGTGCTCACGGACACACACGTAGAACCCCATTCGCCAGTACAGCAAAGCTATCGCTTTGCTTCTGTGCCCACTAAATACATTGTAGAAATTTGGTTAACAGAGTCGTGCTATGTCATCAGCCTACCCGCACAGTGATGCAGAGTGTACCAGAGCGTGTCGTTACGCGTAGTGAAGGGAAGCTTAGTCCTCTTGTAGTGATCTCACAGCTCGTGGCGTGTGCTCCAAACAGAGACATATTTAACTTCACAGACGATAGATAACTTGGACATGAGCAATGCTCGCTCCATATAACAGCACAATATCGAAATGTTACGTTTATCTACTAACTGAAGGCTGGCATCACACAGTCCCCAGACACTAATCCTCCGCTCTAGCATGCAACCCCTCAAAACACGGCACCGCAGGTACAAAGACAACAGTATATAGAACAAGAGCAGCTCATAACACATCTCTCCTCACAGTCCTTACTTTATTAAACGCGCACTATAATTACCTTTGAAATCGCCGCCATATGGAAATAGCAAGACTATCTAAACTTAACACCAAACACAATAAACTGCCACTCCTAAGTTAGAACATATAGATAACTACCTAACTGTCCATGTAAGAGGAGTGAACAAAATTGTGACAGTAATACAAGCCGAGTCCTTTGTAACACCATCACAACACAGAAGAATTAGCTGCAAATGGTAATTGCATACGCTGATAGCAGGTGCTGTTTCTGAGTCGCAAGGTCAAGGGAATGAGTCCGACTCCAAGCACATAAACAAAAACTGTGATCTCTTACAACAATCAACTGCCAACTATTAATTTCTTTCAGTTCTGATCTTTGGACGAAGCGGATACGGACTCCCGACACCATGCAGCCAAAATGTCCAACTCAGAAGCCCCGACTGCAGGCACTGCCCGTGCCAGCAAACTGGCCCAGCAGCCACAGCAGCCCGTACCTGTTCGGTGTCCTTATTGAAGACTGTAGCATTCTTGTCAGCCCCACCGGTGACCACCTTGCTCGTGTCCTTTTGGTGCACGTCCAGTGACAGAATACCAGGCACACTGGCGCTGTGTAGACCCTGCGCAATGCAATGACTTCGCGTTTACGTCAAGTTACAGGCTGCTATTCTACTACACTAAGGAACTGCAACGGTTCTTTGTCACTCGCAGATCCTGATTTTCAAGTAAAAGCAAGCAAACGCTCTCCACACCTGTACGACCCCGCGGTAAAAAAAACTCCAACAGGTGCGCCAAAGGAGCAGCAGCAGAACTGGTGGAGAGGGAGTGAGCTGGAGCGTCAGAGGGGGCAAGCAACGCTACACCACACACTGTTAAACTCTCAGTCGCAGTCAATATGCAGGCTATAAAAGTTCTATTTGACGTATTTTTACAGCCGCCATAAAGTAGCTTGCCTGTATATTAAAAAAAAACGGCATAAGAGAAGCAGCAAATGCAGCGATTCAACGCCTGGTTATTAGCTACATTATAAAGGGCAATTATTTGTAAATCGAATTCTGCACATATCAGGGATCCCTCATTGGTGCTCTAGTTCTCTACAACTGTTCTCGTAATGCAAAAGGCAGTTACTGCAACTTAAATGAGCATAAGACGGCGTTGTATGCAGAGCTCTTCCAACACTCCTCAAAATGGAAATATGGCGTGAATGTTAGCACCAGGGCATAAAAATGTCAACTATGACATCTATGTTACTGGCAGAGAAGTCGACATTTCAAGAAGACACCATTATTCATAGAGCCAATGTTGTTATCTACCATCATTTACTCATTTAAGGGTTACAATCAATCGGACACGAGAGAAAAAGCGTGTCTGGGTTGGCGTTCTCATACTCCAGTGACGTCACAGCAAGTGGCTTGATGCTAGATGTTATTTGTTCCCAACAGAAATGGTTCGGGGTCTTCACGGCTCACCCGTTAATGTTCCTATACCTGAAATGTTCAGTTTCAGAACTAACAAACTATGTATCTCACGGTGCAGAGAGCAGGGCAGCAATCTTTCAAACGAGTACAGAAGCGCACCCTAGTTCAATTTCCACAGAAATAAGAATTATTCATGAGGTGTAACCAAATGACTGGGGGCTGTTACTACCCTGTAGAGTGCGGGCCTCCATAACCACACGAAGCGGCTCCAGAGGGGCAAATGGAAGGGACAGTTGCAGGTAAAGGGAAAAGTTTGACCTCATGAACATTGACCCTGACTACGTACAAGTAGAATTATACAACAAAAGAAAGGAATAGATGGAAAACAGGAGAGTAACGGAGAGAAGCACTAAACAAGTGAGTCCTGTGCTCTCTGAGTTGGGACATGTGCGAGCCTGGGGCTACCGACAGAGTGTTCTCACCATATATGTTGCACTATAGCCGATAGGCTGTTGTCATTGTTGCATAAATTATTAAGTGAGACATAACAGTAACATGGAAACACTATCAGAGCATAAAAATTAGAGTTGCAACACTGGTTATCATAGAAGAAAGAAACTGTTGAATCCCCCTACTATACCACCAAGGCTATGTTACGCTTTAGGTTGTTGACTGCTGCCGATACGATGCAGCAATGGAACATCACAAACGACACCTTTTGGGGCAATACTAGCCAACTCCCATTATCTCACCAGTATATTCCCTATAATATTTATGCTACAATAGTATGTTGCAGGCAAGAAACTATCACGTATGCCATTCTTTCAATGTCAACAAGACTAGATTTCGCGTTCCATGAGAGTAGAGATTCACCCACAGCCGTGTGGGTACAGTCTGGCAGAGCATGTACTGTATTGCCAACACCTATGCGCTACCATACATAGTCAAATCAATAATGTGGACATAGCAAATACCTACCCATTACCACATGTATTCAGACTAATGATGCATGCATAGTAATGACCTATCCATTATCACATGTACTCAGACTAAGGACGAGTACCAACATATCTAGCTATCACAAGCTGACGATACGCCCAGAGCCCAGAGTCCTGCAATAGGCACATCTGCTACACCGACATACTCGCCCAAAGGAGACCAAGGAAAACCTTACAGGATGTGAAGCGAGGGTGGAGAAGGTACGGATCTGGTCGGGAGGCGTGAGACCCTCAGGTACAGAGCGGCCCCGCCTCTTGCGCTCCTGGGTGAGGGTGGTAGCGGTGCTCTGTAGTCTGGCCACCACCGCCTCGCTCAGACCTGCACGTGTAGAGTGAGAGCAGTGAGCCGGGCGGGAAAACTATGATGATCTGGAGCCACACGGGAGGAGTGACTGAATGCAACAGTTCCAATACTACTGTAGAAGCTAATGTTATTGGCTTCAACTAACCGAGTACTTCAGTTGTGAAAGTTGGTTTCGTTACTTTAATCGCGTTGCAGGCATGCATCTCCAGAGGATTATTCTAAAAAGGCGGCCTCAAACTCCATCTTGTTAAACAAGATTGAGTTTAAGAAATCAGTCTGGGATTAAGTAGGTAACAAATCCACCGCTCACGACTGAAGTTCCAGACAAAAGAGAGCTGAGGAGATCAGCTGTTCCCCAGCGGCAAGATCCTAATCAATAATACTTTTCATTCCTTATAATTCAACACAAACTACCTCACAACTTGACACACATTACAAGGACAAAGTTAAATACCGCACGCCATTTGCAGTCCATCAGATGATCCATAGTTACTTGTTCGAAATCAAGATGTCCAATATTTCACAATGAAAAAATACACAGACAAACCAAAGTGACTCCCAGCAACACTTTAGTAAGATAAGAACATCCCTCAGGATGAATTAAAAAATCTCAGTATCATCGAAATACAGTTAAATCTGGAAGTATTTATTATAAATGGAAAATCACGAGCAAACCCCACACAAAATAACTTAATACAGGCACCAGTGTGCTGCTGATTACACAATTGTACGGGAGAGCCGCACTTGCTGCAGCAGCTGCTGCTCTACCGTCGGTGGTACTTTCTGCAGCCTCAGCTGCCGTAAGGTTCACGGTGCCCACGCTGAACACCAAAGGTGCCCTCAAACTCAGCAGCTACAGAGCTATACAGTGAAGCGCTCCAAGGTGTCTACAGGGATTCTAGTGTTGGATTTTAGTACTTTTTAGCACTTTTTAGTACCTATCAAAAATATTTTTTAGCACCTTCACCCACAAGAGAACGGGCAACCTAGTCTGACCCTGCAAGTGGCCTCTACAACTCCCCATA
>LQNS02278160.1:4072146-4085667 GCA_001587735.2 Parhyale hawaiensis
AGAATAATTTAGCACCTACTTGCAAATTTTAGCACTTTTTAGCATATTTTTTAGCACCTCTGCCATTTTAGCACTTTTTAGTACTTTTTAGCACTTTTAGCACCTTGTAGACACCTTGCGCGGCTCGCACCATGCAGCGCAAATGTTTAACTTTGTAACAACTAACAAGAATTGTCAACAGATAAATTTGAAGAATAGAGTGAAAATATTTTGAATCCGTTTGCAATGAAAGAGGCTAGTTTGTTCACCGAACGGAATCTTTGACAACCATTCATCTATGTAGAAACCATGCAATGTCAAAATGATAAGCTTCCAGACGAGGACAGGCAAGAGTGTGACTAAGTTACTATTCTACGGAATAGTTCAAGCCTTCGTTTCCGCAGCAAAGGGGTTCTGATAAAGGAAAAAAAGAAGGAACATATAGTATGTTGATAGTAGCGTGGAACCCACGCACGAGGGTATTCTCCCACAGGATCAACGTGCATGTGACAGCACGTCAGCAAGTAAGGAAAGAAGAGGAAGAACAGAAAAAAGTATTATTGATAGGAGTATGAAAATGGAAGGAAGCAATATGGGCACGAAGAGAAGACGTCCCAGCTAAGGCAAGCTATAGCCATAAGGTTACCCTGGGGCGCTACTCCCCATAACATCGGATGGACAAACCTGACTAACCTTACCCTAGGGCCCAAACCTAAGCCTTGTAAGAAGGTGTGACGCAAGTCGATACGGTATTTCTAAAACAAACAGCTTCCAAAGATATCACAGATATATATAAGGAGCTGTCCTGATAGAAGCACACTACACCTGAGAAATATTGTTTACGGCGTCCGTCGTAACCGCAAATCAGTTCATTTGTGACAAAAACCTTAGGCAAAACAAGAAGCGCTAGAGCCGAGTCTCGTGAAGTAAGATAGCGGGCTGTGTTGAGGAAGGCCCCTCCAGTAGATACCGAGAGCAGCTGCTCAGCACAGGCGAGAAACTGTCCAATATAGAACAAGCCCACAATTATTAGAAGTAGAGGGTTTCAATGGAGATCTTTCTGATGCTGCTGCAACGCGCGTTGTACGAGGCTAAAACTGTCGTTCAGTTACGGCTTGGGACAGAAGTTGGGCAGCTGAAAATTTCTTATGCTTGTTGAAGAGAACACACACGCAGGACTGAACCTACTGCAAACGAATTGGGACTTGTTGCCCGATCGTCAGCTTAATTTACAAAGGAGACCTGTGTTGATTTTAAAACAAGGCTTTGCGCTCATAGGGCTCTGATAAAAAAAAATTGATGTCACACTATTTTTTTCGACACAAGCCCAAACATAAATTTTGGGTTTGGGCTTTGGTTTGGTCTCCAGCCTGGCCTGATCATTACCGGATGGAGTATTCAAGCTAGTCTATTACAAGCAATGCACCGCACTCTTATGAAACTCGGCTCTGTCGAGCTGTTCATGTTGAAGGAATGAGCTGAAATAGGAGCACTGAGATCACAACAAAGGCAAATACGGTGAAAAGCTAATGCGATGTAACTACATAATCTCCTGCATATCTGTGAAGAAAGTGGTTTTCATCATATGTGGGAACACTTCCGTCACGCGCGTTACTCTATACAATGAAGAGGAAACACTGTGTTACTCAAACGATAGCTACAACACAATGGGAGGCCTATAAATAGGGCAACTAGATGCATACGTATCTTGGCAGAGATAGGGAATTGAGTTAAAAAGACACCGGAAAATTACTTATTGTTTTATCTTAATATGTAAGCAGGTTTACACATCATCGATGTATAAAGACCATAAACAGCGAAAACCCTACACAAACAACAAAAGCACACAACAAAAATGATATTTATTATTATATATTTTGTTTAACCTCCGTAGCCGCAACTTAGGCGTTTCAACAGAGAAACTACTTGTGCAGTATTCAAATACCGCATATTGGGTAGGCGTGGTGGCCACGTGCGCTACTACGGGCAGGGAAACTAGGCGCAAAGTATAGTAGGAGACACTCGAGTGGTCGGCCCCTTTTCTGTCCTTCCACACGAGAGAGACTAGAGATGTTGATAATGCCCTCGTACGGCCATCCACTACTGATACCGGACCTTGACTAGAGATGTCCCGCGTACCAGGTCGGCTATCTCGATCAACAGCCCACCTCACGGGACAAAACTAACCTCGTCAGCAGGAACTGCGGCAAGCTGCAACATCTCCTCCGGATAAGGCACTCGGGAACCTTGCGTCCGTGATGCCCAAATATATTGTGGTAGGGATAGGGCCCGCCAGAATATACCCCTGAGGGCCAACAAATCGATAAGAAAAGACTAACCGGACGGGCACAAGCCTCCAAAACTGTCAACTGACACCTGCACCTCAATTCAGTTTCTTTTCAGTCGCGGTCTCTCGCAGTTGCCACCCACACAGACAGCAACCGAAACCACCACAAGCAATGGATCCTCCACCACAGCTAGAGCAGTACGGCGGCAGCAACACCAAACTCACCAGTAGTAGCAGGAGCAGCGGCCTCGGGGGCAGCAGGAGCGGCATGTGAGGGAGTGTGTGATGGCGTGTCTGCACTGCCACCAACGTCGCCAGTGGCCGCCTGCAGGCAGTCGAATATAGTCACATCTTCTGTCAACTGAGATTCGCTCCAAAATACGTCAGTCACAATAACAAGCGACTTCAATAATTAAACAAGCATGGTGTTAAATGTCTTAGCTTCTTCAAACAAAAGCGCCACTGAGGAAGTTTCCCTTACGATCTGCAATTGTTGATGCATCATTTCATGGTGTTTAGCGACCAGGACTTTTAAAATTCCCTAAGTTTCCCCTGATTTTGCTTAAATCTCCCTGAGAGTAAGATTATACATTTTCTTTCATTATTTAATGAAAATGAGCTGGAAGGCACTGAAACCATTAGCTACCAATCACCCTGACAATATTAGGATTTACTGCAAAATAGAGCTAGACAGTCGTCTACGGTGGGCGACTCATTTAACTCGGGCTCTGGAGGAACGCCACATCCATAAAGATAGCCCCACGTGGAATACCATCTACTGTCCCTGTAGAAATGCCCTGAGTTTTATGGTTCCTGGTTTCCTTTCCCTTGAATTTTCTCCGAGTGATTTTTTTTCCCCCGAGTTTTCCCTGTTCTCCAGACTGCTAGACATTCTGCATTTTTGCTGTAAATTCCGAAGCACAGGGAGGTGCATGTTGATAATTGGTCAAAGTTAAATTAGCTGCAGCATCCTTTACGATTTTACATCAAAGCTCAACTGAGCAGGCGATAAAAAAGTTTGCACTGCCTGTCAAACGAAAATAAACATAAAAACATAAGGATTTCAAGAAAATTATTTACTATATTATTCATAATGCAAAGTCTGTCTCCAACAGTCACGCTTTAGATCCTAACCGCATATATTCGTTACCGCAACACGGCAGTCACACCATTACCGTATGAGGCGTAACTTAAGCTCGCAATGTGTGTAATACACTTATTATTGTATTATAAAATCTTTAAAGTTCAATTTTACAGGACCAAAAGCTCAGGAAACTCAACACATGAATCACAAGCAAGTTGTATGTAGGGTGCCTGGTAAAGAAAAATAAGCAGCATGTCAACGCTACAAACCATGAGGAACAGCAGCCCAAACACAACTCCATGTCATTACCAACGACCACGAGCATCACATGACACCATTAAGGTGGGTGCATACGGCAGTCTTTCGGTCGGTCCCCATCTGTAGTACTCGGTGTTGCCGTGACCATTTAAACAGCAGAAATTACAGTGCTTTTGCAGTTTTACTTCTCCAAATCGAAGAAATAACCGAAACTTTACTTATGACATTTGCTAAGATAAATGACGTGACAAGCCGACGGCGCTGGAATGCACCGTGTTTGCCCACCTAAAAAAAACTAGACATCATGGACAAAACAACAGTGGGACTCTCAAAAGGGCACAACAAAGCATTCCGGCACTGAGCACTACATGTGGGGATGAGAAGAGTCCTGGACTGAAGCCCATTGTCGCATGCCTCTCGAGTAACAACAGCAGGACTGCCACAAACATTTGTTCAGGAGCCAGTGAGAACACAAGACTTACGCCATGTGTGGGAGTGGCGGGCTGGATGCCTGCCTGAGGCTTCAGTGTCGCCAGGGCCTCTCGGGCCGCGGTCACCTCCTTCGTCAGACGAGCAATAACACGAGTAGCGGCGTCGTGTTGGTAAAGGGCGTGGCTGCACGAAAATGAACGGCATTAAAAAAATTGCATTCGTAATATATAGCGTTAAAACAATCACAGAAGAGAAGTTAAGAAGTCAGCATCACGAGCTGGAAGAGAACCCAACATCAGCTACAACGCTCATGTCCGTAGACAGGTGTTCACTTCCCAGCCAGGCAGGTAACGTCTTACGTCATACGCAGCTGCCATGGCAACTAGCTACTAATAATAATCTGGCCTTCTGCTAGCATGTACAAATGCCAGCTAGGCGGCACACATGATCAGTAGTCAATGAAATGATTAATCATAATCACTGTGAGCGTCTACTATACTAACGCAATCCAATGAGTGAGTAAGAGTGAGTCTCTTACCACAGATGCCAAATTTCTGTAATAAAAATTTCGGTGCATTATATACTAGTGGATGAATGGTATTTGGCTGGCTAGCTGGCGTCAGAGCTGTTGTGAAGCGGTTAAATCCTGTCGAGCTGCTTGGTGACAAGAAATGAGTTGGGAAATATGAACAAAGGCACGCACTTTGTACAGTCAAAATAGACTGAAGTGTGTAGTTAAGAATTATCACATTACATACAAAACAATAGAAGAGGCTAACTAATTATGAAAGAAAATGAATAAATACATATCAGGCAGAGCCACCTGTAAGATGAATGTATCCGTAGTACTACTGACTGATTATTTGTGACCTTGAGTCTCCAGCTGCTTAACGTTTACTCAGTACACCAATGACTGGCGGAATCGTACTGATTTCTTTGGCAGTCAACGATTCAGAGAAAAAAAGGCAAGGTCATATTAGGTCTCGAGTAATCAAAGAACGAAATGTCCCAATCTGTACTATCCGATGGTGCAAAAAACTACTATTGAAAAACCTGTCGCATCCACCTCTATTGTTCGAGGGCCCTCAATTATATATATATATATATAGCTATATATTGACTGAAAAGCAAAACCCATGCACAAGGGCGTTCCCACACTGAATCACCCCATAGCCTTAGGTCAACATCAAGTCAGGAAAGCAGAGGAAGAATAAAACGAGCATTGCCAAAAAGCAAAAAAAAGGGAAGGAAACACAGGGCCTGGATAACCAATAGGGTTCGCTTGGCGGCAAAACTCTCCATAAACATAAAGAATGCTTGAATGACTGTTACAAGAGCACACAATCGGTTGAATAAATATCTCAAAAGACGATAGCAGCTTTGATCGCCCTCCCCTTTAGCAGATTACATTAGATTATTGAATAGTTTAGGCCTCCATCTCCACAACTAAGGTGATCAAACAGAGGGAGAAATAAGGGACATGTAGAATGACGATAGAGGCGTGAACCTATACACGATGGTGTTCCTGCATAGTATCAATGCATATGGGAACAGCAAGTCGGGAAACAAAAGGAAGAACAGAAGAAAACATCAAAAGCAAGAGTAATGGCGCGGAAGGAAGCAAAGTGGACACGAAAAACAGATATCCCAATGACCTAGGTAAGGCTAAGGTACTTAATCTATGGGACCCTCTGAGGCGCTACTCCTCACAACTAGACCTAGGATGGACAAATGTAGCACAACCCCAGAACTGCAGCCATTTTTCGCGGACAATCTTTAGTAGCAACACTACATTCTCTGGATAACCACGAGATGCTGAATAACTAGACATTTCACTTCCTGACTTAGGAGTATATAACTAATATCTAAACACCAGCAGGGATGGGATCAACAATGTTTCCTCAACGCTCGTTCGAACACTTTTTTCGCACCTCTCGCACAGGGGGTCGTACTGCTTTTATGTCTTGATACCTGCTTCACAAGTGTAAATCGTTACAATTTTCGTAGGTTTGATTAGTTTTATAAAGCGTTTCAATGGGTAGTAGGGTGCTTAATCTTTTTCTCTCATTTTGAAGAGTTTTTCAGCTCGCTGTCGGAGCGTCCGGAGGTGGCTTCAGCCAGTCCGACACACCGCCAGTCCGCTAGGCCGTCAGCCGAGTGGCTACGTCATCCGCCATGTGGCGTCCGGGACAGCCAGCCGCTGGTTACCTCGAAGCGTGTGCTGGCTCCGCTCCTCATACCCACTTGTGAAGCCGTCGGAGCAGGTCACCTGGTGCCTGCTCTCTCCCTTCGGCTTCACTTGCATCGACACCAATTTTCCCAGCAAGCTTTGCCTCGTCGTTATATCTTCAACAAAAAAATTAAAGAACAAAAAGAAAAAAAAAGTTTCAAAAACAAAAAAGAAAGAAAAGAGAAAAGGAAAAACTTTCAAAAAGAAAGAAAAACAAACTTTCACAAAAAAATAAACATTTTCAAAAAGAAAAAACTTTCACAAAAAACTTTTGAAAACAAAAAATTTTAATTTTAAAAAGAATAGAAAAAACTTTCACAAAGAAGAAGAAAAAACTTCCAAGAAGAAAAAAATTCGTAAAGAATAGAAAAAAAAAAAACTACAGGGTGCAGAGCACAGCCTCGGTTATGGCAACCAGGCCTTTGGGTGGCTCTGCTCCTGTTGAGAGTGTTGGTATGGGCTTGGCATGGCGTCCAAATCTGCAATAATACCTCACTCTCAACGGCAGTGGAATTGGAGTTCCTTTCGGCACAAAGCCTCGGGTTATACTGCGAGGAGCTCCGTACTGCAAGGGGTTCTTCCCTACGAAGGATTGCCATACATGGTTGTCCCGCTAGTAAGCTGGTCAAGGCAACCAATGGAGAAGAGAGGACAAGGCCCTTAGTGTTGCCGTCATCATACAGGGGGTTGCCCCGATAGGGCAACACTGAGCTGGGCCACTGCAGGGCGCAGTTCTCAGTCGGCCTCCAGGCTTCGTCCCGTGAGGTCGAAAAGCTCCTGCGGCGTGTTGTGTATGGATTGGGCATGGCGCCCAAGTCTCCAAAAGTACCACACGTCCGTAGGAGCAGCCGGCAACAACAAAAAAAAAAAACACGAAAAAAAAGAAGAAAAAATCCCAACTCAATGGTATGGGACTCAAGTCTGGCCTGGTGCCCTTGATCGTATGGCTGAAGCTGTGGAGGTCGTGCTGGCTCAGGGATGCTTTCTCACTGCTTGTTGCGAGCGTTGGTACGGACCTGGCGTGGTGTCCAAGTCTGGGTTAGTACCTTGTTCCAACAGCAGGGGAAATGAAAAAAAAAATAAAATAAAATAAAAACATGGATGTCGGCCACAGTTACAGGCGTGTTTGGGGCCTTTGACCTGCTTGCAGCCCTACAACAGGGTGGGGGCCGCCGAGCCCAGGGGGCTCGAGACTAAATAAGGGAAGGTGGCTCTCCTTATCCTAACCTGCCAAGCCGGCGACAAAAAATGCAGGTCTAGTAAGAGGGGTGCACAGACTTCGCCAAGGATGATGGAGCGGAGCAATCGGGTCCGCTCGGCCCCTGCACTCGGCATGAACTGCGAGAAGCGCCAGCCACAATATGGAGGCTCCCGAGGTTGCCCGATAGTTCCATATTCTCATCTGCCATAGAGCATAAGTCTAGTTGTAAGTGCCTCATCTTCGCCCCCCCAAAAAAGGAGGTCGGAGATGAGACCACCCCTTCCCCTGCAAGGAGGAAGGGCGCGGACTCCTGGCTTCTCGATTGTAGTAGCTCACCCCCTCTATCCGGCTGGGTAGGGTGGGATGCTCCCTCGCTACTAATTTCGTCTGCGTCTATTCCAGATCATCTGTGCAGAATTAACATGTAAGAATTGTGCCAAGTGGCACATGAGTGCTATGCACATTCAGAATGTTGCCGGACAGAAACACGCATTCTGCCCTGCGTCTGGCAAAACTGGCATTCAACTCGCTGTCAACAAATTACAGGAGAGAAGTAGTCCTGCATCTAAAACCTGATAAAATCACGACGGCCAAAGTGCCCCGAACAGAGAAGAATGATAGGAGATACCTACTGTGCTTGTGGGGTTCGCAGGCACAACAGAGAATTTTCGGTAGCTTCAAGGACTATGATCCTCAATATTCCCTGTATTTCTCTAAAGTAGGGGCAATCGAGGTACTCTCCGTCCTTTCAAAGACGGGTCCGTGCTACGTGTCTTCCTTAGTGGATCTAATGCGATTGGCCCAGAACTCATATCCCAAGTCATTCTCGTTTGGTTTGATTCGCTCCACATCCTCCACCACTTCACGACCCTCTTGCAATCGTGCCACCATAATGAGCCAAGTCAGCCGGATCCCCGGCCTTCTTCCACTTATGAAGCCGTCAGGGCAGGTCATCTGGTACCTGATCTCTCCCATCGGCGCATTACTCCTTCATTACTTATGAGGGATTGCCAACTACGGTTGCCACATCTTCTATCATGGCTGTCACTGAAGTAGTCCTCTACTAACAAAGCCATTCTCGCCACGGCAGTTCCCTATATAACCACGCTATGCTTAGTTGCGCGGCAGGCAGAGCACAGCTTCTCCCATTGCATATCACCAGTCCCGCTACCTGATTCGGGGCTCTCAAGTATGGTTCGGCCCTAGCTGTGGACTCGACTCCTCTACCACACATCTCCAGCGGCACGACTATACATTCGGGCTCCGCACCAAAACCAAATCTACAGACGTGCGCGGCCAAGACGGATTCAACATCGTTGTGCGGAGGCCATTCACAAACCCCTGCAAGTACAGTCAGTCGACCCGTGCTACAGTCGCTTCTCCCAACCTTACGCACGAGATACAACGCATGGAATATTTAGGCTATCTTACTTCGCCAGCCGTGTTATAAGTTCAGGGCCTTGGTAATAAGGACCCACACCTCCGCAGCCCGTGTCGCTGAGGTTACGTTTCCTGAACACTACAAACCAGAGCCTACTCCTTCGAGGGTTACTTCGTGAGAGGGCTGCCCAAGATTTCCTACTCAAACCGCTCGATCGGGAGGTCCACTGGGCTCTACTCAGGTATACACAGGAACCATGACAATTCCGTCTCAGGGGCAACGCCCTTGAGGAGTTACCCTATGTTTGGCCCTTTCCAGCAGATACTCGGAGGAAAATAATTCCAAGACCTCACGTCTAGGAATAATTCCCAAAATTAGCAGACCTCGACGCCTCTAGAACCTATCGGGTGATGACGCGTCGCCCCAACGTTGTGTACGCAGACCAATCCAGACTTTGGGCCAACAGATCTCTGATCGTGTCAAAGACTCGGTTCAGAACGGGCCAACCTTACACGTTCAGCTGGGGGCACAAGTAATCCACAACGGCCCTTACTATTGACCTAAGCTCCAACGGGTCACTGCGCTCTGGTATAATAACCAGAAACGGACGCTTTGCGAGCGGATGAGCCACATCAAGGTGAGGGAGTTCTATATCAACATCAGCGTCCAGTCCTTCTCAGAAACACTGGGTATAATGGCCTACATTACAAGCATTACCTCCCTAAGCTGCACCACCTTTCGGACGGCACAGCGTCCCTTAATAGAATTGCCCAACCAGCAATCTCAAGATTGCACCATTGGTCTAAGATGTAGCAGCACACCACCGCCGGTTCATGAATGCAGCAACATGGGCTGCGCTATCCCAGCATATTCTCGAACCCGAGTTCAAGACCTCACGTATGTGGTAACGTGAAGTATGTCCCGCAGTCCTGCTTGTAGGAGGGTCCCTTAGGTAGCTCCTTGTGCTGCCAAAGAATATCTACACCTACGGGCACCACCTCAGCTACTGAACCAAGCACTTACCATCGACTTGTTCCCAAAGCACACTCAATAAATACAATAATGAACACCGGACTACACCACTTCAAAGTGTGAAGATTTATGATCACGGCGTGGAACGCATCATTGCCAAACATGCACCCTCTAATCGGTCTCGCAAGACCCACGCGAGTGTACTCGACATATATACTTCCTTATCGTTGTAAAGTTACATACAAAACTGTGGGGCGTAACTTATCAGGTGCCTCGGAGACTTCAGGTCCTGCATCGAATCAATCCAATACGGTTGTTCAATTTTTACCGAACTGCAGATCGTTTATGTGGCAGAAGGCAGCTTTTCTTCTCTCAGGAGCACTCTCATTCTAGGGATTCTGGTCACGTCGATACTGTATCCCAGCACCTACATCAGCAAGGCCTTCCCTTCTATGAGGAACTGTACACCTCCTTATGGTAAGACCCCACAGCACTGGGGCGTTGCGAGCGATCTCCTAGTCCTTGCATACCTGAACTTGAGGGAGCTACTTACGCTGTATCATCCTCGCGATAGCCCCGAGAATCAGAATTGTTACCAACATCCACCGAGTCAACGGTAAAACCGTATTGCAGTCTGGGTTCCTTGCCTAGACAACACAGCCCTGTGCCTCAAAACCCCGTAATTATACACTACCCGTGCTTCAAGGCATCCTGATGAGGAAGCCCGCTCGATTTTTTTCCTTCTCTTCAAGTGATTCACCCTAATCCCTTCAGCAGGCTTAGATTGACTGTGTGTGTGACATCTTTAATCAGCTACAGCTACTAGGCGCCGCAGTAACACAGCCGCCATATTGGATTCGTCCAAAGTACTGCAGGGCCCATATCAAAGGATCAGATTAGCCTGGCTCCAGCCGGCACAGTGCTTTAGCACTGGTCAACTTGATGAGGTGAACCAACGCACCAAGACCCGGTTAAGATCTTGAAACCAACAGAATAATCCTACAGATTACACCATCTCTAGGATCTCCCCAAACCGAGCTCAACAAGTCAGGGGTTCGTAGTTGAGTTCTGAGGGGCTCACAGGCCTTAGGTCCTCAGAAGTAAAGCACATCAAACCATCGGAGAACGACCATCCTTAGAGCATGATTTCGTGCTCACCTGACAAATTATACCAACAAGGGTAGAATAAATGAAATCTCTCATCGCGTCCTACCTATCAACCCCAATGACTGAGCTGCTGTACATCTAATACCCTCGAGCCATGTCAAAGCAGTACCAAACGGAGCAGCAGACACATTATCGGGTCCATAAGCGAACTTGACACAGTGGACGCCTCCCTCCTCTCCGTTGCGACCTATTCGTGCGTGGGCATGAGGAGCGGAGCCAGCACACGCCTCAAGGTAACCAGCGGCTGGCTGACCCGGACGCACTATCGTCGTTCACGACCACTTTACGTTCACGTAAGCTTTTCTGCGCGCGCCACCACTAAAATAAACACTACCTACCTAACCTACCCTTACCTAACCTAACCTCCTTATCTTTCTGACCTAACCTAACCTTCCCTAATTTAATCAGTGATACAGCGAGCAGCGCGGAGCGCCAACTTCAACGCCGCTCACACGCACACGATCTGCGTACACAAGCACGCACACAAAGCGGTCATGAACGACGATAGCGCGACCCGGACGCCACAATGCGGATGACAAAGCCACTCGGCTGACGGGCTGGCGGTGTGCCGGACTGGCTGAAGCCACATCCGGACGCCCCGACAGCGACCTGAAAAACTTTTCAAAAAGAGAGACAAAGATTTAAGGACCCTACTAGGTACCTATTGAAACGCTTTATAAAACTAATCAAACATACGAAAATTGTAACGATTTACACTTGTGAAGCAGCTATCAAGATGTAAGGGCAGTACGATCTCAGGGGCTAAGTCCTACATGGTGTCAAGTTCGCTTACGGTGAAAAAAAGGGCGTGTTCTGGCGCCCGTGGCTTGTCACAAGCACATTTTTATGCATGAAACATACCGGTACATGTTTTCAATACTTCTTTGTTTCCCAATCCAGAAGCCCATCTCAAGCCCTCCTCCACATGGGAAAAAGAACAAGTCTCAAGGGATAAGCTGTTCACAACAAAGCAACAGGCGGCCCAAATTATCAAGTAGAACGTGAAGCAAAGACTTATATGTATAACCCTTTAGTGCCGAGTGTAGATATCAGCTTCAAGTGTTAATCTTATATATTTTTCCGAATTTTTATAGTTGAATCTTATACTGTCGAGTAGGTAGCTCGAGTATTAAGGGGTCACAGCTACAACAAAAATCCTATATACTCGAAAACACTCAATACTTCTACAAACTAGCCTTTAACAGCAGGAATTGTCGCTAAACACAAGAACCCCCACGGATGCATCAGGCTCAAAGATAGAAAATCAGACAAGGATAGGGACAGCTAGAATACGAACTTGAGGTAGTATATTGCTGAATTTTTATGAGTGCAATACTTAACTTTCAAAACTTTTGATGTTCAGCATTTATGTGTAAATTTGAAGAGGCAGCTGCCCTCACAATGCTTTCATTTGCAGTTATTTATGAAGACGCGCCAGGATTGTTAGCAATCAACATCCTAACTTCTGTATGCAAATGCATGATCTGTGAACATTAAAAACACTGTAGAGACAGCATCTAACGAGAGCAGCAAATGACGTGCCTCGTATACACTGGGCTCCAAATCTACCCCTGTTACCATTGCTACAAGTCACACAGCACTCGGGTACCTGAGCTCCTGCTTGGCGGTGTGCAGCTGCTGCCGTAATGAGAAAGAGTGGAGCATGACGCTGTCCCACTCATCCTGTAGAGCTTTTAATATGGCGGGGATACTTGTGGCACTTGGTGGCTTTGGCTTCACTACAGGAGTCACTGAAACCATACGAATAGGATAAATAAACGTTCATGAACTGAAATAAATATATGTATTGAATAGTTCAAGCTTCCTTTTCCACAATAGCAATGATTGCACAGAGGAAGAAAGAAGGGGCATAAAATGTCAATAGAAATGTGGCATCTATGCATAAGGATTATCCCACACGGAATCAGTGCGCATGGAAACAACAAGTCGGAAAAGAAGAAGAAGAATTGAATAAAAAAAATCAAAAGGTAAAGGCTAATGATCGCATTACATATACTTAGTGGGACAGATGCTGATGCGACGCGTCTCTCCCCTAGCTTTCACCCACTTGCGCTTCGGCGGCCGCACTATAGCCAGGGTTGCGGAGTCGGATGGTTCAAGGTCCGACTCCGACTCCGACTCCTGGTCCTCCAGAATTTCCGACTCCGACTCCTGGTCAAGATTTTCCGACTCCGACTTCCGACTCCCGACTCCGACTCCCGACTCCGACTCCCGACTCCGACTTCCGACTTCCGACTCCGACTCCTTGGTCCCACAAGTAGATATTTGATGTCAACATTAAACATGTCCAAATAATTTTAGCTAGCATAAATATATCAAGTTAAAGATGCTAGGTGTTTTGTACATAACTATACAATATTTTGCATCATTTGGGAGATCAAATTGAGGACATGAGGACAATAAATTAATTTGGGAAAAACTTTCTCACACATGGCACATTATGTGAGGGGGGCATGGGGGGCAAAATCAATTTTGGACCGATTGTTCTGAAATTTGCATAGTACAGTAT
>LQNS02278160.1:4133318-4144915 GCA_001587735.2 Parhyale hawaiensis
TACGTAGAATAGAGTTGAGAAAAATTTAGAAATTTGTGATAGAATATGATAGTAGAAATACAATTCAATCTTACTCCACAGGTGTTTATGACTTCAAAAACTTCGTCCAACATATTAATACAGTCAACTAATACACGGTGGACGTCGGCAATAATCATTAAAGACATCTGAGCTTCTAAAAATAGTTTTTAAGCATGTTTCTAACACTTTTTTTTTACAGGTGTCCCGAGTTGCCCCGGATGCCGGGGTAATTCGGGACGCTCTTTTGTCATTCACTGCCGGCTATGGTTGAAAGCTAGAATTTTATTTTATACACCATTCTGTAGCTCTCATCCAGACCTACAAAATGACACCCAGTTTGTAGCAAAAATCATTCATAGTAAGAAGTTACCAACAAAAAACCTTGAAAATCGTCCCGAGTTACCCCGGCGTACGGTACTGTGTGCAGACGCATACGGAACGAAAATGGCGGTGGTTGCCTTCCGATTATCGGAAGAGACGTTGCGCAATTGGCGAATTTTAGTATCTGCGCAGCGTCACTTTCGGGAATTCTTCTGAAAGTCCGGAACTCCTGCCGGACTTTTCTGGGAAATGCCGAAGTTTTCCGGTATTCCGGCTTGGTTTCAGTTTCCTAGAACGTTCCGGGAATACCCCGGAAAAGTGAAAAAAGTCCGGGAAAACGGGGTTCCACTGTATTCCGTACTTAAATTTTTTCGATTTGTGTTCTATAATCATCCTGTAGTATTTACAAAGTATTTCAGACCCCTTATTCCTCAGCAAAATTACGAACTGAGACTTGCTGTTCTCAGTCTCCCAACTGTGCGTGTTGACATTGAGAAACGCGCTACAGTATTTCAAATTGCAACTCTTCTCAATAAACTTCCTGCATATTTATTAGATCCCATTTCTGATGATGTCTTAAAAAAACGTTTTAAAGAATATGCCGTGCAATTTTATTAGCTTTTGTTTTTAGTTTTATGTTGCCCAAAAAGTTTGTTAAACTTTCAGTGGCTACGCAGATGCATTATTCTCTAGAGTATTACTACTTTACCAAATACTTGTAATATAAAATGTGTTTGTGTGTAATAAACCTATCAATAACCCTATTATACTTCGTCAATGACAGAGTTTTTGGGCAATTTTTCACCATAGAGTACCTGTCAGTGACATCTGGCTGCAAATCAGGCATGTACTTATGTAGAATGGAATTGAGAAAAAGTTAAAAATTTGTGATAAAATATGATAGTAGAAATATAATTCAATCTTACTCCACAGGTGTTTGACTTCAAAAATCTCGTCCAACATATTAATATGGTCAAATAATACTCGGTGAACATGTGTAATCATTAGAGACATCTGAGCTTCTAAAAATAATTTTAAAGCATGTTTCTAAAACTTTTTTTACACATGTCCCGAGTAGCCCCGGGTAATTCGAGACGTTCGTTTTTCGTTCATTGCCAGCTGTGGTTAAAAGCTAGAATTTTTTCTGATACGCCACGCTGTAGCTCTTATCCAGACCTACAAAATGACACCCAGTTTGTAGCAAAAATCATTCATAGTAAGAAGTTATTAGGAAAAAAACTCTAAAATCGTCCCGAGTTATCCCGTCGTACAGTATCCGTGTTATGGAAGATGAAGCTGAGTTCTGCTGTATGAATGAGCATATTAAATTCAATAGTGATATGGGAAATGTAAGTGGATAACGTAACTCATAGGTATATTTCCCCGTGCTGACATGCAGAGTGCTGAATATTTCTTGAGAAGCAAAGAAGTTTTTGATGGTGACCACTTACAGGCATTTGCCACAGGAATGAAGAGTCGAATAATGCAAGGTCTATGGCCAGCTTAATAACAGTTGTTTTTACGACGGCGAAGAACATCGTGATGTTGACCCAAAAGGTGATGGGCTTTGGGCCATCTAGTAAATACTACCACATGACTTTATAAGCCTCAGGAAGCAAAGAACGTAACATTATGTTGTTTGCTTCCTGCTAAGCACGGTCCACATGGTCAAACTTTTCACGTTGAAGTAGCCTATATGTCCCTTGCTCTTTCCTCTGTACTATCGTTATGCTTGAAAACTGAGGCTTAAACTTCCTGACTATAACTATGTATGGGAAAAATAATCGGCGACCTCATAGGAATGTAAACTACCCTAAATTAGGCTAACGTACGTATCTAACAATGGAAACTTCAAAGTCAAATTTCTTGAAAACTAAGCATTTTTGACAAAATCTTAATTCATGAAAAAAGTCTTAGAATACTCCATTCTCCCTAAATACATGTAGCTACTTGCCTATTTTGTTCTGTGATTGTGATCAGAAATTAGTTTACCACTAGGACAGTTAGAGGCCAGTGAAAATAATGAAAAGTTAATCCTGTTTTATCTTTTCATCTATTTTGTTTTTAATGTTTCAGACTTCAGTGATTATAAGCATTATGTTATAACACTTTTCTAAAAGTGTGCACTATGCAGACTAGAGTCCAGCATGTGCTGGCACTGGTAGCAGTGCTGGCTGTGGCTGTCAGAAGGGTTGAAGCTGAGGATTCTGAAGCAATTCATGACTATGATGTTGCAAGAGCACAAGTGGAAGTAAGTCTTTACTGTTGCTTCTTTCTTCTAAAAATAATCAGTCTTTCCCAAACAACTTAATCTTTTAATGATCTTTGTTTCAATTGTTTCTTGCAGCTATTTGACATACAAATTAATTGTAGTTTTGCTTAGGATTGCTAGGGCATTGCTGTTCAATATAGATACTGTATATCTATAGTCATGTGAACTAAGCTGATACAATGCAGACATATTTATTTCTTAATCAGGCTATTCTTGAACTAAATATCCAGGATCTAGTTACAACCATGGGTAAGAATATTAATCTTGATATGCTTAAACTTGACATCAAAATGCTTTAACCAGGGTGCTTATGTATATTGTGAATTACAGTAGTGTTTCCAGCCATCAAGGATGGTTAAGGTTGCAGTGACTTATCTTCATTGTTGATGCATATGGTTATTCTGCTTTCAAAAAACACCCTCCAGGGAGATATTCTGCCAGACCTCATCATTGTCAAAATACTGATTAGCCTTGCTTGTGCCAACAGTTCCTAATAGGCATGTTGTGCCAACAGGGCATGTTGACCAGCTTGCTGTGGCAGTTAGTTTCTTGGGAAGGTTCAGGATGCTACCAGGGCTGCAGTGGGTCTATTAGGCTCACTTTTTTATTTTGAACTACCAAGATCAAGAGAATCCAGCCAGTTTGTCTTCGGCAAAGTATGCCTTGCCTTGGTGCTAAAGAGTGCCAAAAAATATAGCTACATAGGTACGGTATATTCTTGCTATTTGACAAGAAGCTTTTGTTGATACAGCTAGCTAGCTACCTGATATTTCTCAAGTGCAGGGCTGTGGAGTTGAATGGCTTAAATCCTGACTCTAACTCCTGGCCCTCCACCCATTAGCTACTCCAACTATGACTTGTGGTCCTTGAGGTTTTCTTACTCTGACTCATTGCTATACGGTATATAATCTACTATATAATAATTCACGTCGTGTTTTTATTTATTTATATCTTTCCTGTCACGCTGTATGGGAATAAGATAGGAGAAAATTCAGATTTCAAAATGTAAAAAAAAAGTGGGTACCTTGCAATTTTTTTCGGCGAAAAAAAAAAGTTGGGTACCTTGCAATCTTTTTCTTCAGTATTAGATAGGGGAAAAATGAGGAAGCCCAATAGACGGCGGGGGTTTTGGTGAAGTGTTAATTTTTTGCCGTCATTTATAATGACGGCATGGGCCACTAGTTATATATATGTAGCTATATAATAGTAATAATTATACAGAAAAACAATTTATATAGGCTGAATACTGAATACCAAAATTATGCATTAGCTTAAGCTTAAGAAACTACTTTGTTGGCATGTCATTGGCCATGGCTGGGCCTTCGAGGACTCTTTCATCTATGGCTGTTTTGCTGCCTTCATTTTTTTTCCCCATGCTTGTGCTGATGCTGCCTTGCTTTAGTATTACTTTTGTTCCCCTACTGGCTGTTCCCGTGCGCGTAGCTCTGGTGCAATAGCACCTTTGTTCGTTGGTTCTGCGTCTGTCGGCATGCTGTTCTCTCTTAGTTCTTCTTGATCTGTTGGATTGCCATTGTAGTCCGGTGAAGGCTTAAACATGTCAACATATCATCAGGCCTACTCACCAGTTGTATCTCTATATAGGTTAATTCGTTATACCTTATAACTGTAGTCCACATGTATTGTTTGCTCGCCAGTGTGATCACCTAAAGTGGCTACTGGTAACAGCTGTAGCCTGGAGCTTTGTGTTGTGAGCGTGATCACGGCCGTTTGGCCACAAGTGCAAAACTATTTCAATTATCTATGGTGAACCTCACCCATGTTACAATGGACCTAGAGCCCAAATACCTAGCTTTTACATCTAGCTACCAATGGGCTTAATATGAATGTGTAATTTTTGAGGAATGTTGTAATATTCATGATGCAGCTGGCTATAGACTGTATATATTCATGTATGTGGGCAGCAAATTATTCTGTAGACATGTTTTGTTGAAAGAAAGCTGACACGATATTTTGACCTTCTTCTTTTCTAGCCTTTCGAGGGTTCTGAACTTTAGTTTTGTACTGTGGTACAGCTTCTGAGAGCAATAAGACAGCCATTTGATTAAAATAGTTTTAATGTCCATGGTGACGTTTCATATTAACGTAACCCATACTGGTAATGGTAATCGTACCAGTGTAAGAGCATAGACTGATGCTCGAGAGGTGACACCTGGTCTTATAGCTTCCGGTGAGTTACCAGTTACTAATTTAATTGTAGTTGACAAATTGCACAATATGAGTAAAATCTTCTAAAACTTATCTATGGCAAACTCCCAATGGTATATGTTAAAAGAGTACAACTGTATTTACTGTTTATCTATTAATATCTCCTATCCGTGTCTGAATGAAATGAACAATGAAATTGGCACGTGGAATATTCAAGAAGGAATAAATGGTTCTGTTTCTTTTTTTACCCAATAGACTGCCTAACAAAACTCACACTAAACATATCAATCTGCAGTCTCAAACGACTACCTAAAGTTAACAATATTTGTGCTCTCTGTTGCAGAAAAACTTTAGTAATGCTAGCCAGGTACATGTATATAGTTTTTGTACATTCAACCTCAAAATATTTGCTCTGGTATGATTATGGCTTACGTTAACCCAAAACGTCACCATGGCCATTAATATTATTTTTTAATCAAATGGCTGTGTTTTACCATTCAGAATCTGTTCCCGCTGTGAAAAACTAAAGTTCAGAACCCTCAAAAGGCTAGAAAAGAAGGGCAAAGTATCGTGTTGTCTTTCTTTCAGTGAAACATATATGTTTATTGATAAACTTCATTATTATTTGGGCCATTTGAGACTGAAATTATCAAGTTAGTTTATAAAATGTAGCCTAAATGGTTGGACAATCTAGGTACTGTTCTGTTATTGGCAAGCATGTGGATTAAACTCAAGTAGCTAGGTATATTTGTTCTCATTTGCTATATATTTCATTATTTTGACTACTCAGAATAAGAAATTTTGAAAAATTCAAAATATTTTTTCAAGAGGTTCGCATAAGTTGGAGTTGGGCTCTAAATTCCTGCTCCAACTCCTGGAGCAAGTGTTTTTTTTACTCCAACTCTAGCTAGGTACTACCTGGATGTCAGTATGGTAGCTACAACTTCTTTACTGTTTTCTTTAAGAGTACAACTATGCCTGCAGCTAATTGGAGTATTATTTTATCTTATGTGCTATTTTGCAGCAACTTTGCTAGCAGAAATATACCTATAGCTGTTATAATCACATGTGACTCTGTTTATGTAGTCAAAAACGACTCTGTGAACGAGATAGCTATTCACTTTCTGTATTTTTCCAGAGTTGTGGTGGATGACGACTGAATAAGCTTCCTCAAGTGAAGAAATTCATCTATGAGGATGTGCCCCTGTTGTATCCTTTACTGCTCTTAAACATGTTCAGACAGAAAAGTCCCCAAAACTGTACTTCAAAACATGGTTCAGGAGTTGTTCGACAGATATCCTCAGTACTTGGGTGCGAGACAGGTGAGGAGGTAGGTATACCGTATATTGATCACAGTTTTGTTGTACTATTGGGCTATGTTTTTGTTAGCAGAACTGGAACTCACGTACATGGGGATGTTCCAGCACGCAGCCCAAAAAGACTCCTCTGTGCCAGGGGAAGTGAGAAGCAAGAAGGCAGTACATGTCCGTGGACTAAACTAAATGCAACAGAATGTTGTGAACTATTCTAAAGCCTGCTGCTGATGATACCTAGTGTTTTTGTTAGGATGTCCTGTGTTTTCACTTCCTATAAAAATTGACTTGGGACATACAACTAGAACCTTGAGGACATCGGCCTTAGGATTAAGATACAGCATGTTCTAGTATTGCCATGGAAACTCAGGACTCCTTGTAGTTTCTTTAATATTTAATGGAATTGCTTGAAAATGTGTCCAAAAATTTCTCTGGTAAACCGAGCTTCTTTGGTATTAAAATATTTTTCACTACCGTAGACCAATCATATTCAAGTCACTGCCTTTTATATGGTGATGCTTGGTAGCTCACTTTGAAACATTGCTTCCCGTTCTCTCTACTTGTATTATCGTGTCCAATGCAACAGTGACACCCAAAACACGGAGTTTTTCTTGTTTATTAGTGGCTAATAACAATAAAATTGATGATCCATGCACTGTATTGGTCGAATTTTGAATATATGGGGTGGGGCATAAATAATGTCACAAAATAAAACTCAGTTTATCCCAAGAAAAAAAGTTTATTTACCACTCCAATTACAGAAAATCATTAGCAAATCGGTACTGAAAGAACAATATGATATAAGTATTATTCTAAATGTTTCCCTCGAGCCTTCAGTACACTACAAAGTCTTTTTGAAAAGTCATCGATAGCAGCACGTACAGCATCTAAGGGTATTTCCTCCCCGCATTGTTCCATATTTTGGCAAGCAGTAGAGCAGTCTTCAACCTCCAAGAGTCACCACAAACAATAATCAAGAGTGTTAAGATCAAGTGATGCAGGAGTCCAGTCCTCTTTGCAAATCCTGGACGGAAAGTTGTCACTACGCCGCTGCTGTGTTACTCGCGCAGTGTGGCTTGTCGCCACATCTTGTTGGAGAGTCCAAATTTTATCACCGCACACAGAATTACTCCATGGGATCAGTGCATCTTTAAGAATGTCCTCAATATAACTTTCGTTGTTAATCTTTACCTCTTGAGGGATGAAAACAAGTGAAAATTTCTCTCTGGGATTAGCAAAGAAGAATGGACTCCCCCATCGTCTGATCTTAAGGCCGATTCCCACTTGATGAGCTGGAAGCCAAAAATGTGGCTGGCAGCCAGTCTCCACGCCTTAAAAGCATACCTGATCCGCTTGTAGCTTGGCTCGCAAGCCAGTTATGGTTATGCTTGCTTCTCAGTTTCCAGTTGACTCTATGGACGATGGTGAACCCCAGAAAACTTGCTGCTGCCCTACTATTGCTCAGGCAATTGCGCCAAAAACGAAAAACCAACACTTCAGAGCAGAATAACTGCTCGAGTCATTACACTACTAAGAAACTGTACATCATGAAAGTGCACAAGGCACTCATACCTATGCTTTAACGATCCCCTCCGTTCCCTCTAAACAGCTTTTTTGATAGATTCGTAGCAACGAGTGAACACAGTCACCATCACTGACAGCACAGGCGTGATCAGCTAACTCCGCCGTAGCAGCAGCAGCACCCACTGGCACCACAGCTATCCCCCATCCAACCACCAGCACCTGCTCCAATGACCTTACATTCAGTTGAACTTTGAGGCCACCTTTCGCCTGCCGCTAGTTTTTGCTAGGTATTCCTTTGCATATCCCATCATCCTAACACGCTACGAATTAGGTCAACTCCCGTTGGCCTGTTCTCTCGTACGCCACCACTTCTTTTTGTAGGCTACGCTCTCTAACATTAGTTCAAGCTGGAGTTAATAGCACAGATCGTTATGGCACGACACGAAGGCCAAGCTGCTGTTGCAATTGGCGTACCCTACTGCGTCATTATTGTAGAATCATGAACACTGGAGAGGTGTTTTTTGTGACATTCGAGTGTTCCTACTAGTATATTTATATAGGGAATGTAAACATACCATAATTTTTTTGCGTTTCAACAAACGACTAGCATCAACACTTTCAAAGTATTGCTCTACCCTGAATTCATAGTAAACGGTTTTGTTCTCCCTTATGTTTCTGAATAATTTCTGATTTTCATATTTAACTACGGTAGGTATTATTTGCTGGTGCTCTTTTTACATTTTCATTCCTGCCGTTATGTAGGCTAATTTTGTTGAACATATGGTAATGGCCTTAATTTGTCTATCAGCCATAATGTTGAGTTTGTGAAGGTTCCTGGAGCTTCTCCTGTGGTGCTCTTTTTCAACAAGTTTGATCAGGTGAGCCGGAGGGTAGGGAATTGTTTCTTACGTTCTTGAGAATCTCTACTTCTCAGTCTTTCGTTACTAAAATTCTCACAGTCTTGAGAATTTTTTTTTACAAATTTGGCGCTTGCGTAGTTTGTGTAGCTTGTACGGGTCGTTCCAAAAGTAATGTCTCTTATTTTTAGCTAATAAAGTTACAGAGCTATGAAGACGGAAGTGGTGTCATAAAAACGAGCGACCTTTTGTGCTCCAAAAGTTATTTTTCTATGCAGTCACAACCATTCTCACTGCACTTACGGCAGCGATGAAAAAGAGCCGTGATGCTGTAAAATTCAGCGACTGTGGGGGCAGTTCATTTTTTATGACTGCGATTACGACGTTGTCGGTGAAACGTTGCCCGCAGAACATGTCCTTCAGAAGTCCGAACAAGTGGAAGTTTGACGGTGCTAGGTCCAGGGTTGGCAAGGACTCGAGTTATACCAGGACCTTGTAAAACTTCCTGCGAACCGTGGCTAGGTTGGAAATATACGGTGGGCGCGACAGCACCGTCTGTGGTCTTTAAATTTGCGTGTGTGGCCTGGCGTTGTCGTGTTTCAAACGAAATGTTTCCCTTTTCTAACCTTACTCCGTCAATCCGAGCCTTCAACATAGCGAACGTTTCAACATAACGGTCAGAGTTGACCGTCACCCATGGTTCCCAGCAATCCAGGAGGGAAGATGACGCTCTTCCTGCCCCAGAATGGGTCATGAGCACTTATGTTTGGTCATAATCAATGCTATTTGCAATCCCTTCGGGCGGAATGAAAAAAAGGCCTTGCTTTTGGAACGACCCTCGTATTTATTTGACCTAATGTTGTAGCATTACTAGATGGTACCTCACCAATTTCGTAACGATGTTGGATGTCTTAGGCCTCGTTCGCACATGCGCCACACCGCGCAACGAAACAAAGCACGAGCGTTTGTATCCGTGCCTCGAGCTGTGCTGTTCTTACCGCGCATGACCGTAGTCGTGCTCTCATGCTCAACTCCACGCAACTCAACATGTATGATTGTAGACAAGACCCAACACACGGAGCAACAAGGCGCCACAACACTGAGTTCTGGCTTAGTCTTATATTTTCTTTTATATTTTAATAAAACTGATCAATTTGTACGGTTGTTTTTGAATGTATTATGTTAATAACGGAGTTTGAGTGCTGAATGCAGGCATCTGACAACTCTTGACTGGAGCTGAAAGTGGGCGCTAGATTAGCTAAATAAAACGTAAGATTCCATTTTGTTATGAGCATGTGTAAACTACAAATTGGTGCAACAATCATGCTCATGTCACTTCCCCAATTTTCGTTTGCTCGTGCTGTTCAACATTGTTTTATTTCATGATATGAAAATGAGCAGGACTATTTTTTTTTTAACTGTACCGCACGGGTAACTAGCAGTACTATTTTTAAGTAATATGACAAACATAAATTTATTCAAATGACATTGGATACTTGTGTGAGCGTCTGAACAAAAGGGATACAGATATAAAACTGGATTTAAGAAGCATGCAGTAGCGTGTTTCGTGGTGTGACGTTGCGCATGTGCAAACAGTCTTTCAACACGCGTTGCGTGGTGTGGCACATGTGCGAACGGGCTTTATTGGTAGTAAGAGATAAATGTGCTGACTGTGCGAAACTTTCACCGTCTGGTCAACTGTTGTCTTTCAGCTCTTCTTAATCGAAAAAGAAGTCACGAGGTGCACGTATTTTTTTTTTTTTAACAAATTTTGACAGGAACTGTATGCACCGAACGAGTTTCAGTTTAGTAGAGCGTTGAATTCCGTGAATCATTTTTGTTACAATACTTTATCTTTGTAACTTTCTAAATATATATTACTGCATTTTTGTAATCGCTTATACAATTTCACCGCATTATGTAACTTTTCTTTAATTCTAATGTTACGAACAGTGCATGACCATTAACAAGTGTGCAGAGAGTATAACACACATAATGACAGAGATGCATTCAACTTGTAGATTAGGTACATGGTAAATATTGCCTTGGGTGTTTCTTGAACACCATCTAATGAGAGTCAGCCTATAACTGTAGTTCATATTTTTCGTGGCCCACCCGCGCAGTTGAGTATATATAAGAGCTTTCGTTACTGCTCCAATCCTGCTCACTGGTAGTTTTGCAAGCACCGCACTCTGTGGAGCAACCACTCAAGTCCACAAGCTTTGTACAAGTTTGTGTAACTTGTGCTCACCACTTCGTATAGTTGTGCTGCTGTACATTGAGTCTCGCATGTTGCTGTTTCCATAAAGTAAAAGTAAAATCAACTTTGACTCAACCCTCCACTGGGAAACCCACACGCACTGATTCGTGCAGCAGACATAGGTCGACTTACCCCAGAGGAGTAGGTACAGCTGCAGCCGATGATGGGTCGCTAAGAACTTGGGCGCCGAAACGGAAATTCAACGACCCGCCATCCCTCTGCCCTAAGGTAAGTAGCCCCACGATAGCTATGCGCACCAAACTAATACAGTAGGATCAAAGCAATGCATATGAAGTAAGGAAAACATGCAGATCTTTTTATGAAGTACAGAGTAAGCTCAAACTTTGAACGTATCTTCTAAACTTCATGTGGCATGAAAAATGGAAGCTCGTTGATATAATTAATGCCGTACTAAAAAAAATTATGACATGATTGATAACTAAACTGGGCGATCAAAAAGATCAGAAAGTTTAACGAAATCATAAAATACTGACGGATGCATCATATCCAAATATAACAAGAGTACTAAACTTCATTCCACATGAAGCTTAGTAGATACGTTCTAAGTTTGAGCTTTCTATGTGCTTTACAAAAACGACTAGTGTGCCCGCGCTGTCATAAAATGACAGCGAATAATTTGTGTTGATCCTTCTTCATTAACCATGCTTTCCTTTATACAATTGCCAACTTTAAAGATCATCCAGATGAAGGTTCGAACATGGCATCCTAAATGCCTCAATTACTGAGTATCAACACTCTTATTTTCTGACATGAAAATAATTCATTACTTTTGCAGTCAGTTCAGCAACACTGAAAAGAATTGATTCGATTTGGTATCATAGATACCCTAGTGTGTCATATTT
>LQNS02278160.1:4181983-4192746 GCA_001587735.2 Parhyale hawaiensis
TGTGTGTGTGTGGGTTAAACCGGCTATAGTAGGAGGGCCAAAAGAAGACAAAACCTCGGGACGAGGAGCAAGGTCCGGAGAGCTACGGAGATCCCTGCAATGCAGAAAACTTGAACTTGAAGACACAACCGAAGAAAGGTACTCTTGGCATACACCTCTCCAGACCTTCGAGCTAGCCCCCGCTCTGCTTCTGGAGGCAGGAACCAGCTCTTGTGCGGTAATACATACTGACCATTTTTAAAAGGTCTAGGCAAAGCTGGACATAAATAAGCTCCAAGGTTGGCCCCTCTACAACGGCATGTAGGAGGTCAACTGCACACTCCACCGAGGGCATAAGGCCCGCAACGTACTTTACCTTGGAGCCCAGGGGTTACTACCTTTTCGGTAGAAGATCCCCATAAGTGCCTGGGTATTAAGCCCCAAGTCGACAAAAAGCCAAAAGGAGCCCAAGCCCCTTTTGCAACCCTCCACCCTTCCTTGACCCTAATGCGAGGCACCCAGAATAGGGGAGCAAGCGCCCCCCGCCAGAATGGTCTGCTAGAAAGGGGCTCTTAGAGTATGTAAGGCGCTTTAGACAGAAGGCCCCAACAGAAAAATTGGTAGACTAGGCTCATGGAGAACGGGACTGAGACCCAAACGCCAACCTCGACGTTGTCCCTGACGGGGACGCACCCCGAAACCAGCGATCTTAAATTTTTCAGAGGAATCTATTAAAGGCTGAACTCAAAGAATTTAATGAATTGAAAAACTCTACTCAAAAGAGGGACTCCAAGAGCGTTTGAAAGTGATCGCTAGTACTACTGAGATTAAACTAGCATCATGAAATCTCTTAATTCCAAAGAGTCAAATGACCTTAGCCTCACGAAGTTACCAAATAACTTGGTATCTTCTATAAGGACGCTGACCAGGATAAACGAAGGTATCTTATGCTTGAAGATCCTTAAAAGTTGTAGTACAGCTGTTTCTCAGACGTAACCTCTTAATATCTGCAAGCCTAAATTGGCTTGCAGCCAAGACTTCAAATACAAAATATTTACCATCAGTCGAAGAATTCTCTGAGTTCCACCTAGACCACAGATTCCTCAGTCTTACTTACTTTCCTCCTGCAACAGGTTAAGACTAGAACATTACTTTACCCCACCTCTGCGGGAGGGAGATCCAGCTCCAATTAAGGTCCGGATCCCCCCAAACAACAAGGAGGTACCGTTGCAGGAAAAAAGGTATTATGAGAGATAAGGTCTCTCTATTTTCTGATATTAATTCACAATACACCACAGCACATACCTATTCAGAAACACTAGGTACAGTATAGTACGAAAGCTGACCAGCTCCTCTAATAACATCGGTACATAAGACATCATGAGTAAGTAGGCGGGGCACTAAATCAAGGCCGAACTGAAGAATCAACTCCTGAAGAACAAGCAATTAGGCTGTCGCCGTGATTCTGGCTGCTTTCAAGTATAAGTACTGATTAAAAGTTAAAGTTTCAAAATTTATTAATACCACAAGTTAAAGTTCAACAAATCCTAAAACGAAAGCTCAACCAGAACTTGGAGAGAAAAAGCTCTCAAGAGAAAAGCGCACACCGGCTACGATGCGATACACTGGTGGTCTAAAGTTGTCACAAACATTAAGAGATTACACCGGCAAAAATATAGTTTCACTACTAGGCTACCTAGCAGCTGCACTACACCAGCAGCAAAGTTACACAAGGCAGGAGCGGAGCAGAGCTGTGCACAGCACGACGGGCAGGTGGCAAGTGAGACCGAGCCGGCTTCAACGAGCCCCTTTTATAGTCTCGGGCCCACAAAGGATTATCAGCCGGTCGGTCATGCACGACCGGTCGCAGTCAGCACTCACCCTCGCAAGACAACACCGCTCGAACACAGCCGCAAGTTACATTTGGAGGAAAGTTTAAAAATTTTCAAAATGAATGACATTTCGTCGTTCACAAGGTTAAGCAATGCTTAAGGCCCAACAAGGATTCACTAGCGTAGTTGAAGTCACTATGGGGTCACTCATGACCAACAAGAAACTCAGGAATCACTAAGGCAAGTCTCAATTGAAATTAAACTAATAAGGCTTTCTACCCCGCCCTAAGATAAAACACTTCACATAAATGACTAAGTCCATAATTGGACTCCGAAGAAGGTAATAAAGTACTGAAGTGTCAAGGCACCGAACTCAATAGAGCAGACTTCTGCCAAGTTTCAAAGGCAGGAGAGGAGCTGCTGTCACCATCACTGCGAGTCAATTACAGTGAAGAGGCTAGGGAGACCAGGGCTTATAGAGGCAGACCGGCCGGTCTATAACGTCATCTCAAAGAAAAAATAATAAGATAATAAATAAAAAAGAATCCAAAGTAGTTTCTTCTACCCATCAGGTAAAGAACTTTGAAAATTTGACTAGTCCTGCTTTTTATCACCTTACGGTGCAGGACTTAGAAATTTTACCAAGTCCCACCACCTATACCTGTAAGGGCTCAAGACTTGGAATTTGTCAAGTCCTGAACTTATACCTGCACCAGAGCAGGACTTCATGATTTTGACTTGGTGTAAAAAAAACGCTCTAGAGTACCTTTGTTAACGTTGAGTTTGGTGACTCGGTACACTCTCCTGGATGGGAGTCTGCCGGCCATCGTGCCGATGCCCGAGTGAGCCACTGCAAAATTTACTTACTAATAAGCATTTATTTAAATGACCTCTGTCGATAAATTCTATCGGCTATTACGGCGTAAGGAAGGACCGAGAGCTTGTCATGAAGAGGAATTTGAATTAGCATTGTACTAATTACTAAGTCAGTTGTGCTGCCCAGATATGCAGCAACAGGAACTATAATTAAAAAAATGGCAAGGAAAAAAGGAGGAACTTACAAGGAATATTTGAGGGAGTCGTCCAGTTCCATTATGGCAGCTTGGTTACCGCATCTGTAGCAGTAGTTGGGTGCGGAGAAGATGGTGACAACGTTACGCTCGTGACACCAGTTGTAACCTTCCATAACGAGTTGGTGAGCCCGCGATACCAATGTGAGGCCGTTTGAGTGATTGAATGTTTCACTGATGTCCTGACCAAAGGTATAGCCAGCGCCTCGCGGGGAGATGCCCCAGCCACCACGGTCGTCAGGATCCGACCACAGAAGGTCACACATAGGGCCCTGCGGAGCGGTGCTAAGTTAGACAGCTGATAGGGAAGGGGCCAAACTGGGCTACTGCTAGCAAATGGCAGGGTTAAGTACGCACACAGCTTCAGACACACACTGCGCAGCAAACGGCCCTCCATATCCTACAATTATAGCAACACGCCAACACCAATGGTAAACAACTTAATATCTATCCGAGCATGTTCATGACACTCCAAAAGAAGAGACACTTCAAGAATTTACTGTGCCCATATCAACTGCAATGCGAAAGTGTATACTGTAGTTCTCATTATATGCTCTAGTTACGGGGCACAACACTGATGCACTGACGTACCTACCTGGAAAAGTTACGTAAATTGAAGGTTGGCACTATTCCCACATGATAGAGTTGATATAGGTACGCCCTTGGAACAATGTTGCACTTAAGCACTACAGAAACCTCCTGTTTCCAACACATTATTAAAACTTCATGCTCGGGCCCCCACGGACAGATAGTAGTTTCAACCCAAATAAAGCACTTTGCAACAACGGGAAGCCCAAAACGCTACTAAAGGAAATCCAACAAAAAGCCCTTGACAACTGAAACGCCTAGAGGCCAATACGACCGAAACCCGATGTCGGTAATAATAAATTCCAGACATTGGCAAAATTAATAAAAAAAAACTCACAGAATTAGTTGGTCATCAACACAAGAACTTTCTGCTTTTAGAAGGCCCAAGACATGTGCAGGAAGCTTCAGCGATGATATTAACTTCTCTGAGCAAACTAGGTACGAAATATAGACGTCCTGAAAGTCTAGCTAAGGCAATCGATTAAGATAAAAAGTCCCTGCCTAAATTCCAAGAGCCAACAGAACAAGATGCAGCAAATTTACCTCATGTGGCACCTCCTGCAGCCTGTCAAGTGCCCTGATGTGGTCTAGGGTATCAATGGAAGGAGATAATCCACCATGAAGACAGAATATTTGTCCATCTACAAGTGCAGTCAATGGTAGATAATCGAAGAGATCGGTGAAATATTTCCATACATTGGCATTTCCATATTTCCGCAGACATTCATCATAGAAGCCATACACCTGAGTAATTTGTCGAGACTCATGGTTGCCACGTAGGATTGTTATTCTTTCACGGAAGCGAACCTGCACAGACGAGATACCATTCAGTATAAATCAAGTAAAATCGTATCTCATGAGGAAATATATAAGGTACCATACCTATGAGAACAGGAAGTTAGCAAGTTGAAACCTAAGTTACAACTAACCAAACCTACATCTACAAAATTTTGTTTCAAAGGTTTGGCTGGTCTGACAGAAGAATGTGAAATTTACCTGATTATGATTAAGAGCCATCAAGACACAAGAATCCATTCAAACTTGAGCCAGAAGCTACCTACAACGCCAAAGTAAGGGATAACTTCAACTTATATTGTGTTGGTAAGTTCTAAATGTTAGTTGACCACAACTAGTAGGTATGCTGTACTAAATTTCAAGTTGATAAAACGATTGCACCTAAAATACTCGAGGACCTTTTACACTGACAAACACTGGCCAGCAAACGGCGGGCTTTGCCCGACGGGCAGCACAAATTTTGTCTGCTGCCCGGCAGACATCCGTTACTGCCAGAGGTTTGCTCAGTACGAGATCTTTGCCTTGTGAACAACTGGCATTATCAGGCCCACTTCTAAGTTATCTGTGCTTAAGCCATTCTAACTCTGGTAAAATAGTTCTAGTAGCCATGGCAATCCCAAGACTTGAAGATTTTATTCACTGTGTAATCATATACAAATGGAATCTTGTAGCTATGCGACTTTATAGCTCACCGACCAACGTGAGCTACAGCTTTCTCAGTGTTTAGTAATAGCACCTGAAAGGTCGGTGGGCAATTGCCCCTGAGATTTTGCCTGCTATTCGCCTGACTTCAACCGTCCGTGTTACAAACAGACCCTTAGGTATTCACTAACTTGTTGCTAGTGACTTTGGATGGTTAGGGTGCAGAGGTAATTAAGGGAACATACTAATTAACTTTTGAGTAGTAGTAGTTATAAACTTTACTAGTGTATCGGGGACACAATGTCTATATTGCACTGAACTATACTTGCGATTCAACTCAGGCTGCCGCACATCTGTCCTGTCTCATCTATATTGATCAGGTGAGTTTGAATTGCTTGAGCTACTAATTTATATTGACCTCCAATATATACCTACTTTTCTCCTTGTGATTGTCGTCTTTTGTGAATTCAATGGTTTCATTCATGGATTTATTACTCATTGCTTGCCCACACCTCGTTTATTTGTATTCTTTTGAAGATCTGTGCTTCTTGTCATCAACTCTGCTTTTTGCAGCATCTTATTCTTTTTTGTTGTTATTTGTGTTTGCTACTGTCTCTTCTCAGGCCTGTTATCCGTCCTACTTGCATCACCAGCCAGCTTGTTAAGTTCCTGACAGCCAGCTTGTAACATTTCCTGACTGACTTGCTACTCCATTTGATAAGTCATCAATCAACTGTTCTCTTAACCTCACTGGTACTCTGTCAGTTTGTTGGGCCTCATGTTACTGTATTTCTATTTACTTTGCATACTTCATTTGGGTTATTACTTTCAATGTCAGTATAATGTATTATCTTCAAGTTACTATTCCACGATGCCTGATAGTGAACTGTAGTTCCTGTACATTATAGCTATTGAGTAAATCATAGACTTTCCTTGTGTTTCACCATGATATAGCTAATTGTGAATTTTACAAGGTGTTGAATGATGAAGCTCAAATGATGAAAGTGGCTTACTGAAGTTTTGAAACTTCAAATAACTTAAAGAGGTCTCGTCTTTTCACCGTGTTTGGATTGAAAATATCATTAAATATATGGACCACAAATAACTGAAATGACCTATTGATGTACATAGCTTTTTACTTCCAGTGACTAGTTTAGGTAAGTAGTGAACTTTAAAACTTGTGTCTCTTGTTAATCAGTTTCCTTGCTGTTACTAGTCAGTTGTGTTGAAAACCTTTATTTTCAGTATTTTTGATTAGCTGATTTTTCTTTTGTCACTTGTTTTGTTTCTTTTGTTCTGTTTCATTATGTTCCATTTTATTTTTCCTCCTCTTGTAGGAGCAACCAAACTTGGGGCAAACCAAACCTGGACCACAAACATAAACACCAATCAGCTCGGGACCACAATCTCGCAACTGCACTGGCTGTTCGACTTCCACTTGCACCCACTGTATATGGCCTGTTTATCTGTGAATGGTGTCGACTGTGCCCGCACCTTAGGCAATTATTGTATTGGGTGCCTCAATGGATCATATCCATCTGTTAAGAGAAACGTGCCTGTACTAGCCCCACATCTGTCATTAACCCTAATAACAAATCTACTAACACAATTATCCTTTTTGTGACCAGTATCAGGCCTCTCATTGATTATTGTTCAGTTGTCTGAAATACCGGCAATGTGGGTGACTTACCTACATTTTTTGGAGTTTATTCAATTTAGATGGAAAAAGCATGATGACTGGTTTAGCAGACTAGAGTAGGTATGGCGAAAGGTTGAGGCGGCTGAACCTTTTCTCAAGTGAAGGGAAGGTTAGCTCATGCAGAGCTTATAAGTACTGGAAAGTGTTAGCGGGCAGATGGGGTAGGTATGCCGAGAAGCAGGGTTTCTGTTTTGCCAACCATGGTGGAACTCGAGGCCATCCTTTGAAGCTAGTTCGACTGTACACTGGTGGTGAAGCAGGAAGTAGGGAGTTTCCAACTAGATGTGTAAGACTTTTAACTCATCGCCAGAGGAAGTTGTGTGGTCTCAGTCTTTGGATTTATTACAGGGTAGCACCCCAGCTTCTTTACTACTTCTTTATTTACTGTCTGATTGCAATGAAATTTGCACACATTTAAAATAAAAAGAAAATCATTTTGATCTTGGAAATTTTCCCATTTTCTTTTTGTTGTCGAAGTTCAGGGTAAACTTGCATTTTTCTATTATTTGCTAAAAACACATCCACAGTTTTCATGCTAAGAGAAAAACAAATAGCTACAGTTTTGGAGAGAGAAAATTAACCGTTACAAAACTCACAGTTTTATGCTAAGAGAAAAACAAATAGCTACAGTTTTGGAGAGAGAAAATTAACCGTTACAAAACTTATCAAATTTTTTTCATTTTTGTAATAAATTTTTCAGTTTTGGCTAAATATCAAATTTTTATATCTTATATATTATTTGTTTTTTTTTAATTCATCTCTTTATATTTTAAAAATCAGGCCAAAAATCAAAAAAGTAATTTGATAATTATATAGCTATGGTATTCCTCTTTCCAAAAGTGTCTTTTTTTCGTAGCATGAATATTGAATGGGATACATTTTGAATGTTGAAAAATTAAATTTTACAGGAAAGCAAAAGGCTGAATGTTCCAATGAACAATTTTGCAGTGGCTCGCTTCTGGCAGAGTACCTCGCGGATTTCTCCACGTCGGGAGGACTGGTTTAGTCGTCACACTTTGTTAATTGACGGGGAAGCACTCTTGCCGTTTTTTTTTTTTTACTTAGCCAAACTTGCAAGGTATGCTCTTGTGTAAGTATAAGAGCTGTCTTGTTAGTAGTTGTTCTGTAGTATCTTAGTATAGACTGTAGTACTGTGTCGTATCATACTAACACTTTACTTGTGCATATTAGTATAAGTATTCAAAAATCTGTTAACTCTGAATCTGTTTCCTTTGCAGGTGATAGAGTTAGGTCATATCAGATTTTTTTCTGTGCCCACTCCCCCTCCGTCCGTGGCTATATAGGTAGGCACCCGACCACCTGAGCCTCATTCCGGACGACGAGCGAAACATTTCGCTACTAAAGAGCCCAGAACTACGGGCTTTGGGAAGGTTGTACCTCCAGAGGTACTCTGCCTTTCGCTTACAACTGCAAAATTGTTCATTGGAACATTCAGCCTATTTGCAGTGGCTCGCTTCCGGCAGAGTACCTCTGTCGGATAGCACTGATTTACAAACAGCGTAGCTTGCGGAGCAGGGAGGATTTCTGTGGCGACTCCTGATGTGGAGGATGCCATAAAAGTGCTCAAGCTTACCCTGATCTGAGCTTTATTAATCCTGTCTATGGAGGTCTTCTTATTGACCTGCCACAGGAGATTTGATACCGCCTTTGCGTCTCTATGTATCTTCTGTCCATCTGTGTGGACCCCAGATCTCCAAATGCTGGTATCGTATCACTCTCTCTCCTGAGAGAGTTACCCTGAGGAAGCTGTCTGCTTTGTCTTCTGTGCCCGTTTGGGTGAGCGACTTCACTCTTACAGATCAGGGTAAAAGATTCTTCAGAGTTTTCCGCAAATTCCAAATTTTCAAAAAAATATCCAAGTATCCATGGGCACTGAGCAATAAGGTACTAAGTCCCTATGCCTCAAAACCACAGTTAAAAACTTTTAATTCATTCCACTGTATCAGAGGAAAACTCTCCATGGACTTCTCAAAAATATCCCAAGTACACACGATGGGACCCGAATTTTTCAAGTATAACTGCTTCCATGCCTCCGAGGCTAAGTCTCCAAGAACTACCTCCCAAAAATCTTTCAAAATGTCAACCGTGGGAAGTGCCAATTTTTCTAAGTCCCCAAGGTAAGACCCAGAACCATTTCCTAGTATGAAGGCTTTCATGTATCTGAGTCTAAGTCTCACAGGACTATCTCAGAATTATTCTAAGTGTCGAAAGTGGAAAGCCAAAACTATTTCCAAGTCCAAAAGCTATATTGTTTCAGAGTTAAAGTCCAAAGGGGGACCAAGGATCTCTGCTTTGTACCACAAACAGCGTATTAAACTCGCTCACCACAAAGGTGTGTAAACCGTCATCACTTTAATCACTGCCTCTGTTAGTAATTTCCAACTACAATTCCTTTTTAAGATATCGACCAGAGTCAACTCTCCACGTCCCTAAGCGCATATCCCCCGCTTTTCTTCTGCACTGAAGCATACTTAGTTTGAATAAGGAGGCTAAAGGCTTAGCAGAGATAACTCCGCGTCGCGGTATAAGTAGGAATTGCTTTTTTGAAAATTACCAGAGGATAGGTGTAGGAGTGTACTCCTAACTCTTTAAAACATCTCGAGGTCCTTACTGTGGGACCCAGAGAATTAATACAAGTTCAAACCTTAATTCAGTATCTGAAGTTTTGTCAGTCTGTGCCCTTTCAAAAATTTTTCAAAGTGACTTAGGGGTGCCAATAAAATATTCCAAGTATAAACACCTTCTTGGGTATCTGAGGCTAAGTGTCGACAGACCAGCTCTAACCTTTTCTAAGTTCCAAAAGGAAATCACGAAAATATTGTAAGTCTAAAATCTTCTTGAGTATCTGAGGCACAGTGTCGAAGGACCAAGTGAAAATCTTTCCAAGTCCCGAAGAGGAACCCAGGAACTTTTCTATGTCTAAAAGGCACTGCTTCATTTAGAGTTAGAGGTCAAAATGGATTCTCAGCTAAAGTTCAAGTTCTAAACTGATATCCTGAACCTTTTCAGAGTTCTGGTAGCTGAGGAGAGGAGAGCCGGTGTTGCGAGAAGTTGACTCGGTCCTGATGAATGCGTCTGGCGTCAGAGCCAATAAGATCGTAGCGGAAAAAGCCTTTAATCCTTTCCTGCCGGGTCCACTCAGGTAGTATAGACACCCCAAACAGGTTCACCGTGGCCGGAGGATTTCCTCTATTAAAAGGTTACTTAATGGTCACGGAAACCTATACCGCACGGATGCGATGCCCTTTGCTGAGCAGAGACTAAGTCTCCAAGAGGGGCAATTGGGGAAATTTCTCAACTCTCCAAGGACGAATTTTCACCTGTCTTCCACTATCAAAACGTAATTATATCCCTAGTGTATGGGTCTTTCTCCTTTCTTAAAGACTGGAGTTAAGCATGCCTGCACGTGAGTGTAGCCGCGCCTTGTATAACCTTCTTAAGTCTGGATTATTGCTGCAGGAGTTCAAGGAACTGCTGGGCCTACGGCCGCGGCTCACCAGACTGTGAATCTTTCATCATATTGCCGGCTCAACACAGTCGTGTCTAAAATCAGCTTCCAGAATCTTAATAACCTCTGCTAGAGATGTTGATCGCACCGCGAGTCGTTGAGGAATGAGGCTCAGGGGGTCGGGTGCCTACCTATACAGCCACGGACGGAGGGGGAGGGGAGAGGGGGCACAAAAAAAATAAAAAATAAATAAAATCTGAGATGACCTATCACCTGCAAAGGAAACAGATTCAGAGTTAACAGATTTTTGAATATTTATACTAACATGCGCAAGTAAAGTGTTAGTATGATACGACACAGTACTACAGTCTATCTATACCTACTAAGATACTAGACCAAGTACAGAACAACTACTAACAAGACAGCTCTTATACTTACACAAGAGCATACCTTGCCATTTTGTCAAAATAAAAAAAAAACGGCAAGAGTACTTACTACCTGTCAATTAGCGTCGACCGGGGTGATTCAACGCATTTTCCGCATACTTTAAAGTTACTAAAAAACGGCTGGGGCTAGGAAGTTGAAACTTTTCACACTTATATATGATGTGTCAAGGTACGTTCATGTCAATTTGTGGAGAGGTACGTTTTTTGTATTGAAGTTATTAACGGAAAACCGCGCGATGGACT
>LQNS02278160.1:4319202-4340931 GCA_001587735.2 Parhyale hawaiensis
ATTAGATGTGCAACTAATTACATTAAAATCCAACAACAAGCATACCGGTAGAAGGAAATTTTCCAAACACTCAAAATAAAGTTGGTAAACCGTGAAAATTTTCACGGGTCCAGCTAGTTTATAACATTTCAATCGATTTCTCCTTTAGTTGGCCGACAGTTTCAGCAGGACCTCCAGCTATCATCAGAGCGGATTTTGAAAACCTCGGAACTTCAGAATTTGGTGGACTTATATACAGAGGATATGTTCTGTATCTACAATACGTTGATGGCAAAATTTTGATTTTTCAGATACCTCGAATTTGTATTCTGCTCTTAACAGTTGGAAGGAGAATTATTTCATTACTTGTATTAAGAGTAGGTCGCAGCTCTTTGATATGGATGGCCTCCAGGAATTTTAGGCGGAGACTGTCTGGTGCGTTGCCAATTATTGAGGTACCTTCAAGTAATTCGTTTCTTATAGGCTGTCGTCCATGCTACGAAATGGTTAAAAATACCACCTTCTTGACAGTTTTGTACCATGGACGCCAGCCTATCAAAGAAAGGCAAACTAAAACAGCAATTTGCATTGTTTTACCTTCGCCGTTAGCTAGGCCTTCAGGACTTTTGTCTCCTGTGTCGACTTTGCTTCCTTCCGATTTCATACTCTTTCTGATATTACTTTCGTCTGTTTTCTTTCTCAAATTACTGTTCCCATGCGCGTTGATGCTGTACACCTTCGTGCATGTGTTCCCCGTGACTATCGACATCCTATATGTTCTTCCTTTTCCTCTCTTAGAAAGCTTAGTACTTATTTAGGGATGCTTAAATTAACTTATACTACCTACTGCTACTACTCATCTGGAATGTATAATAGGGTGGAGGGAAAAAACAAACTTTCGTAATATTTTTTCCAATGGTGTGATTTTGTTGCCATGTTGTATAGGATTGATTATGTTAAAAGGGTTTTCTAAAAATCTAGCATCTTGAGGTGCCCCAAGACTGTTGAAAATTATGAATTTTATACATTTTTATTAATTAAAACCTTAATTTATTTCACGACCTACCAGTTTTGTAAGTAAATTTGTAAAAAATTTCAACTAATGTGTTAATATGCGTTGATGTGATTTGATTTCTTCGTACTATAAGCTCCATAACAGTAATAAAAATCTATCAAATTTGCTAAAAAAAAACATATAAATGTTATTAGTATGATACCACCTGAAGATGCTTGAATAGACATTGCAAAGTTGAGTATGTTATTAGTATTATGAATTATTACAATAATTTTGGTATTAGATGTAGCTTCACAGTTTTTAGTTATGATATATAGATAATTGCATTTTAGAAATTTTACAAAGTTTAATATTCATGGGGCACCTCAAACTATTCATATACACTTCTATAATTTTAACATGATTGTTTTGAGGCACTTTGGCAACATAATATCTCTATTGGAAGTCACATTTCAAAAAAAGTTGCAAAACCCCCCTTTTTCGCTCCACACTAATGTATGATAAAAAACGCTTTTGATAAATCGGTCAGTTCTGAACGCATTCACAGTAAATAAAAAAGATAGTAATAAGAAAATGCAACAGATCCCGTAGTTAAATGTGTTATAAAAATCATAAAGACCGAAGTGAAAACTATTGAGAAAATGGATGCAGCCTCTAATTTGAGAAATACAGTATAGAGGGAGAGTTGAAAAGATTGAAGAGCATTACGAAAGGAATGTACCTCCAAATCGAGCTGCGAAACGAAACATACACGCACAGGAGGACAGAAAATCCCAGGAACAAAATACCGAATCCCGTGTGGTCACATGAGATGGTTGCATTATGATCACTATGGAATAAGTGTCAATAGATACAAAAAAGCATTGCTTAATAATATATTGCAGTTTTTTGCATCATCTGCAAGCGTTAGATTGTACGATTTACTTGGCGTTATTTTAGTCGATACGAGTAAGAGTAGACGGACTAAGATACGTCAGACGTAACGTGCTTTAGTTTAGACGGAGAGGATATGTTTGCAGATCTAGATGAGGTCGAACTAAGAAAGGTAATATTAGCGTAGCTTAGGAATTGTACATAGTCGAAAATAAAGATATTCATTAACCGTGGAATTTCCACGGGTCCCACTAGTTGTTAGAAATATTATAAGATGATTAGATTTTGATGATGATCGGTTTGTTAGTTTGTATGTTTGACTGTTATTCGAAATATTTGTCAGAAGTATAACTTAAGAAGTTATAAACGGATTGTCATGATATTTCTAAGAATTGTTAGACGTTTTGAAAGACCCAATGGCAAATTTTGGTGATGATCGACTTGTCCGTTTGTGTGCTCAACAAAACCAATGAACTTGCGGACGGATCTTCAAGTAAGCTCCAGAACCTTTGTTTGCGTCAAAGGGCACAATTGACCAAATTTCGGTACTGATAAAGATGAAATCATATAATCAGAACCAATTTGAAGTTTTTGCTTACGTTGCTTTGCTTGGCAGAGGTATAGGCTTTAAGAGTGCTCAAGTTTTAAAGCAGTTTTACTCTGTTTTACCGTCTTACCATTAGTTTTGAATTTCACTGTACATTACTAAATTTTCAGAGGTACTGAAGAATGTCTTTGTTTTCTATTATGTACCATTTCTAAGCTACGCTAATATATTACTTTTCTTAGTTCGACCTCATCCAGATCTGCA
Source organism: Parhyale hawaiensis (assembly GCA_001587735.2). Classification (NCBI taxonomy): domain Eukaryota; kingdom Metazoa; phylum Arthropoda; class Malacostraca; order Amphipoda; family Hyalidae; genus Parhyale; species Parhyale hawaiensis. The sequence goes on from LQNS02278160.1 coordinate 4,321,881, forward strand.
AACATATCCCTCTCCGTCTAAACTGAAGCACGTCACGTAATCCATGCGAACTAAGTCTGACGTATCTTAGTCCGTCTACTCTTACTCGTATCGACTAAAATAACGCCAAGTAAATCGTACAACCTAACGCTTGCAGATGATGCAAAAAACTGCAATATATTATTAAGCAATGCTTTTTTGTATCTATTGACACTTATTCCATAGTAATCATAATGCAGCCATCTCATGTGACCACAAGGGATTCGGTATTTTGTTCCTGGGATTTTCTGTCCTCCTGTGCGTGTATGTTTCGTTTCGCAGCTCGATTTGGAGGTACATTCCTTTCGTAATGCTCTTCAATCTTTTCAACTCACGCTCTATACTGTATTTCTCAAATTCGCGGCTGCATCTATTTTCTCAATAGTTTTCACGTCGGTCTTTATAATTTTTATAACACTTTTAACTACGGAATCTGTTGCATTTTCTTATTACTATCTTTTTTATTTACTGTGAATGCGTTCAGAACTGACAGATTTATCATAAGCGTTTTTTATTAGACATTCCAGAGGAGTAGTAGCAGTAGGTAGTATAAGTTAGTTTAAGCATCCCTAAACTAGAGCACTCTGAGAGCGCATATCTCCGCGAAGTGAGGCAACGGTAGCAAAAAATTCAACTTGGCTCTGAAACTATAATTTTTTGCATCAACTCCAAAATCTAATCGTTTGTGCCTTTTGATAGTAATAACAACAGCTTGTGCAATTTTTCTCAAGATCCGTTCATAACTTTTTGAGTTATGCTGCTGACAAACGTTATGACACACATGAGTCAAACATACAAAAGAACTAACCGATCTGCACCAAAATTTAATCATTTATGTCTTTTGACATTACTAACAACCCTTATAAATTTCATAAAGATCCATTCATTATTTTTTGAGTTATTGTGCTAACAAGCATAAAATTGAAAACAATGACAAACAAACGAAGGAACAAATGGATCGTCACAAAAATTTGGTCATTTACTTTTTGTTATATACCTAACAACGCATATAAATTTCATAAAAATCCGCTCATAAATGTTTGAGTTATGGCATTGAGAAAAATGAGGCAGACAATCAAACAAACGGATTAACGGATCTTCACCAAAAGTTAATCATCCGTTCCTCCTAACATACCTATCAATCCCTGTTTTATATAGCATGCACCTACCTTTACTCTAGAATTGTTCTTTTTAAAATCAGTAATGAACAGAAATGTGTTTTTAGAAACGTGGAGAAATCTATTAAATAGTTTGTGAAATCAAATGCCGATTTGAAATACCTGTAATTTTCGTCAAAATCTGTCTATAGTTTTTTGAGTTATCTTGGTGACAGACAGACAAACCCGACCAAAACATAACCTCCTTGGCGGAGTTAACAATGGAAGACGAGCTTACCATCAAATAGTAAATAGCAGGAGACCTGATGCATTCTCCACATCAGAGATATTAAGCAGCTGATGAAGAATGATGTACATTGAGCGACTGAAATATGATGAATATTTAGAGTTTTTTATGTTCCGTAGCCAGGATACGACTCCTGTGCACTTTCTGAGCTCCGTTGCTGAATTTCTTGAAATTTTGTTCCACTGAAGACGGGCAACGTTCAATGGTCCCAAAGCTTCGGGTTACATATAAATAAAGAACCCAGAAGACATTCACTACTATTTCCCTATTGAGACGTTCGTAGACTGGAAACCTGGGTTTTAAACATACCTGCAGCTCAGTGATATTTAAAGGATTTCGTGGATCTACTGAGAAGCTGGAATGAGAAGAGCTACAAAACGTAAGAGATAGCGGAAATTCCAGAGAGCCAAGCTCCGTTTTCGACATTTGAGACCCGTATCATCCGAGTTCATACTAAGCGCAAAAATTATGACGAGCGAAAATATGAAGCGTTCATCTCTGTTGGTGGCCAGGCTAAAGTTCTACAACTCTGCCGTCGATAAACAAAACCAAGAAGCGCTAAGTAAAACAGCTATGGTTGAACTTCATTCCAGCGAGAATCAGAGCTTCTTGCAAATTGAAGTTCCCCCACCTAATACTGAAAAGCGTCACGTACAGACACCGGACGTGCGGATAGATGGTTGGACGGACGGGTGGAGCTTCAAGCAGAATAATAATATAGATTCTTGTAAATTGCATAAAGATTTGTTTATAATTTCTTGAGTTATATTGCTAACGCACGTCAAGTCAAATATAGATACAAATAAACAAACCGGCAGGTAAATCATCACAAAAATTTAGTCATTTACTCTTCGTGATGCACCTAACAACTCATGTATATTTGATAAAATCCGTCAATAAATTTTTGAGTTATAGTACTAATTAAAACGAGACAGACAGGCAAGCAAACGGTTGAACAGCTCTCCACCAAAAGTTAATCATCCTCGTAACATAGCTAACAATCCCTGTAAATTTTGTAAAGATCTGGTCATAACTTTTTGAGTTATCTTAGTGACAGACAAACGCGACAAAATATTAATCTACTTTGCTGAGAAAATAAAGTCCCAGTTAATTTGGGTAATCTAAAATTGGCTTTTGCTAGCAGATGATTAGTGAGTCTATGAGTCTCAAGTCTGAGCTGTTGCAGACTGCTAATGAGCGAGGCTTATTACTGGTCGGATATGGGAGCTGCAAGCTTCCGCCTGCTGACGCACAGCGGCAATTATTGCGTGGTTGAGCAATGATGTCGCCGGTACCACAATTCCTCTCAGCATGCTCAGAGAATCTCCTAAAAAGAGCGTTGGTAACAGTTGAGCCTTCGTACGAGCATTCACAAAGTCTACCACTAAATTTATAAACAAGAGATTTCTGCACTCTGGGAGGAAGTCTGTCTTGGTAATGAAGATTGATGACTTTATTTATTAAAATAAGTTTCAGGTCTTGATCTACGAAGTATGACGATAATAACTGAATTAATATAATACGAAATGTAACTTCTGGATTGACAAGACTTTAGGCTTAGCACAATAAATAAACCAAATGCTCACTCTCCAATGATACGGAAAGTCTTGGTCTGAGCATGCTGAAATCTCTTGACTGTCAATGCAGTTGCGAACGTTTGTCCCTCTGAATTTTTTCTCTATTTTTATTTTCAAGATTTGCAGGAAAGGAACGGCCATTCAGTGATCGTAGCTACTAGCTGCTGCATTTACCATTAGTGCTGAATGCATACCTGTACTACTTTATTCGAGTCTTGAGATCGTTCGTCATGAAGCCAATAGAGGCAGCGCTACAACTGCCCTTCGAGCACAATTGGTGCACAATTCCTACCCACGAGACATCGGTCTGGGATGTACGGGTGGTGAAGAGGAATAGAAAAAAATTATGCGATCTAAAGTAAGCGTTTACTATCGTGGCTGCGAGAAACCATATCAGGGCACGTACGCTCGGGCTCCAAAATTAAGTTAACTTAATCGCAACTTCAGATACAAGCTTAAGCTTGACCACTTTAACCGTGCTGCAAGTGTTACAAGCGACCGAATTACATTCAGCCGTTGGCAAAGGAGCTCGAGCGTGTTTCTAAAGTTGTGAGGACAATCGATAAAGTGTCCAGGCCTAAAACTCAATTTAACAGGTCGAAGCCAGGGCACTTGCCAGAAATTTCAGATAAGCCAAGCCTCGGAGGTTCAACTTTGCTGCTCAATTGAATGTGCCCTCAGACTGGTAGAAAGGAAAAGGAAACTTTATAGAAGTAGAAAGCTGATGTATTTTATCAATAACTATATTAATAATTTATTCTGGCAGGCAGATAAATTTTGCTGCAAAATTAAAGTGACGCGAATGAGCACTACTGTAAGTGTTGAACTACCCCACTATCAACATTTAATAAAAAAGTTACCATGCATATTGCTCCGAGGCTCTGGACTAGGCTGGCTAGACGTGGCTCTGCAGGCACGGCTGTTGTATGGCTGCGAATTTTCTCCTTTGTCAAGCAGCCCCCTTTTTTGCTTGACGTTACATTTTCCTTCCTTCCTTCAGCCTTTCCAAAGGGAATTAAATAGGTTATTTTCTTATACTAAAGCATCGTCAGACAAGTGACAGAAACAAAAACCTAACGTGTATTGTTCGTGTTGGAGTCAACACCAAGTGGGAGGCCGCCGTGTTGAGTGCAGCGCATCATACAAAAAAGTGATGAAGCTACGACCGTCGACTGTTGGTATTCTGGCTGCTTCTCTCAGCTTTAAAACTAAGACAATTTAGATAGTAATACCGTATGCTGTTCCGTTACGAGTAAATAAAAAGTTATAATTCCTTTTAGGTTTTCATTTACAAAGTGGGCATGCTGATATCTTACATGCTTGTGAGATATGCACTGTCTTGACAAATACCTTTAATTGCATCGCAATATAATAGCTTTTTTGCAGTTTATTGGTCGGTCTCTCTCTCTAGATAATTTCATATTATATGCATCACTGACCTTTAAGCTACAAGCTAGCAAAACAATGAAGTTTCGAGGTTAGGTTGAAAACCATTGGCTCTCCGAGAACCTTGAAGATTAGGGAGCAAGGCCTGGTTCGCCTAATAAAACACTGAAAAAAACACTAGCAGCAGCAGTCCTTGCTTACATAACCTTCAAGGTTCTTGGCGTATCCTCGAAAGCTCATTTTTGGTTAGCTGAGTAAAACGGGCTATATCTGAAGGCGCGCTATACAAGGGTGGTGGTCTGTGGTGGCGGCGGACTAAGGATGGCCCGTGCAGATTACTGTCGAGAAACTTGGCCTTTTGACCCGTAGAATTATCTTTAAAAATTCGAGTAAATTAAATGTTCGTTTCATTTCCCGTAGATTTTTTTATGTTCATTTCCCGTATATATTTTTTTTAGGTTAAAAGCAAGGCCAAAAGATGTCCCCTAAAAGCCAGAAATATAGCCTAAAATCCACATTGAATTGTCCCCGACAGGCCGGGATGTCCCCAAAAGCCGGAAAATTGTAACAGAAAGGCCCGATGTATATATCTGTCTATTAATAAAAGAAGTTCATTTGTTTACTGGTTTATAGGTCGTATTTTTGCTGAATATCTAATCTAAAAATTGAAAACGAGAAAAGTACGACTCTCTTTGCTGTATTCTACATCTTTCCTATGAGGAAAATTTTGCGCTGAGCTTGCGATGAAGATTAACAAGATGGAATGGTATTTGATATATGAAGAATTCTTTTATAACATTTTTACATACATTATTCAATTTAATATGTATCAACTCGTGGTTAGCTTTAATTTACATTGAAAATGATTGTCGGCCAAACTTAAAACAATATCCATTCATATAAGCGCAGATGGTGGTCCTATTCAGGAGACAGAGGACTCAGCCTTGGAATTAAGCGCTGACCAGCGTACCTAGCAACAACTGCTAGACGTCAGCGTCCTCTCTCTCCTCCGACGTCAGCAGCTTGGCACAGATCTCCCTGCGGCTGACAGGACAAAGACTGGCTGGCTCCCACTGCCCTGCTGTCGCTCATCTCCTCAGCGCCTCACTAACGGACCACTTCTCAGAATGAGAGCAGCTCTGGCAGCGGCCCAAGTGTATGCAAGCGAGGGCATGGGTGCGTGTATTTCAGACTCCCGCCTCAACGAGCGAAGTGTTTCCGATAGTAAATTGGCCAGAGTTTGGGGGAATCCCTTAGTTCGCGCGTATTCTGGTGCCGGACCGGCACACACTGTATTAGTTTACTGATGCTAACACCGTAAAGCTACTCAAGTATTTGCTGCTTTCACTAGTTTCACTGTTTCAGTACCGCTCTAAAGGCACATGCTTTATTTGCAACAGTCCAATATCGACATACGGTGAGAGCAGTAGAGTGCAGTGAAATTGGAACTGAACGAAAAATATTGTTGTACTCGATGCAGAAATAACCATTACGCTATGCTGCTCTGTGCCGTATGACAGGAACAAATGCGTAAGAAACTTCTTTTCAGAGCCAATTAGGTCTGGAGGTGCAGTTTTCTAGGTGCCCAACAATGTTAAAAAAAAAAAAACTCAGTATAGTGGAAAAGTTTCATGTTTCTAATATAAAGTTAACAGTTGTTATGAGAGCACAGGCAATGCACAGTGCACACTGAAAAGCAATGTATTGTTTTTTACCTAACGAAGCAGCTAATAGCATTGCTGTCCGTAGTATGGCATAAGCGACTATTTTGAAAGTGGCTGTCGATTAACTTCAACTTGAACAGCTACTCTTAATATTTCTTATCAGTGCCCTTGATCTGTCAATTTCTTCCTAGCTAGACCAAACACTGAGCTGGGTGCCTTTCTGCACATCGAAGGTAGCTACTATTGACACACTGGCACTACATGATGCAGTGGAACACCTGACACGTAGACTGGCATATGTCTCAGTTTTGGAGAGTTTCAGCATGTCTTTTCCCCTTCATTTGTGAAACATTTCCTTTAGCTCACACCAGAGGAAATGGTGAAGTTATGCACTTTGTTATACTGCCGATTAATCTTGACAACGCATCTTTGCAATGGTCATTGAATATGGCTTCGGCTATCGTAACAATTCACGACAGATGGCGCTGTATGGAGTCTCCCTTTCAGGAAGTTGCTTAATTATGGGGTCTCATTTTTAGGAGTTTTTCTGTTTCAGAAGTCTCTGTTAGAGGAGTTATAGTGTCATTAACACTATAAAAGAGAATATTGTATCTTTATTTTTTATTTGTAGGGCTTGAAGCCAAGATTTAGGCGAAAATTGGGCCAGGCTGGTGAGGAGAGAATGGCTATCCTGCCACATTGTTGAATACCGACAGGTAAAACATAGACCAGATGTGAATTAAACGGTAGCGTCAAATTTGAATGCAGTTCGTGCTCTGTCAAGTTTAAACGTAAGCAATGGAGATATCTGCAGTTCCTTATTGTACTCTGATAGATTCTGATTTTTGTCGTACACCAAACTTCAAAAGAATGCCTGCTGACAATCTGAGCAGATGATCAACGGAGCAATGGGTAGAACTTTTTTTCAGGGAACTGTAGGGCCGAGAAGAGCAGCAGAGCATTTGGGGTTTTTAGCAACATGGTGCGTTTGATTAGGTTGTTAAAGCCAATCGAAGCCAAGCCGACTAGATTTGATTGGTCAGGAAATGCAAGCATTAACTTTAGCTTCGTTACTTTGAAACGTGTGGCAGGTACCAGGAGCAGCCCGATGACGGAGAGACGACTAAAATTTCCATTTTACGGAATGAGATTAAGTTCATAGAAGCATCACAGGTAATTGATTAGGCGTCAGCGCCTGAAACTTGATTCAGCAAGTCAAAGCCAGGGCACCTGTCTGAAGTTTCGGGCAAGTCAATTCTAAAAGGCTTGATTTCGCTGCCCAATTGAACGTGCCCTAGAAACACCTCTGCGAAGAAGGTTATATTTTCGTCGAGATTGTCTATTTGTCAGTCACCTTTGTGTGTTTGTTCGTCCCTTGGTCTGCCACCAAGACAACTTAAAAAGTTTTGGACGGATCTTTACGAAATTTTCATGGATTGCTAGGTATGTTAGGAGGAACCGACGATTAACTTTAATGAAGATCCGTTCATCTGTTTGTTTTGTCTGCCACCTTTGTCTTAGTGCCAAAACTCGAAAAGTATTTACGGAGTTTTGTGAATTTTACATGAATTGCTCAAGCATATTGCGAAAAGTGAAGGATCACATTATTGTGATGCTCTGCTTGTTCGTGTGTTTGTCTTTGTGTTTGCTTTTTTAATATTTGTTTGTAAAATAACTCAAAAGTTTTGAACGGATCGTTAGAAAATTGGCAGGATTTATTAGAAATTAAACGACACAAATGGTCAAATTTTGGTGATGATCGGTTCGTTCGTCTGTGTATTTAACTAATGATTGTCAGAAGCATAACTCAAAAGCTTATGAATGGTCTTCATGAAATTCGTATAAGTGTTAGCGATGACGAAACGCACAAATACCAGATTTTGATTAGGATCGCTTGTCCCGTTTGTAGGTTCGATTGATACTTGTCAAATGTTTGTCAAAACATAACTAATAAACTTGCAAATGGATCTTCAAGAAAGTTACAGAACCTTTTATTACTGTCGAAAGGCACAATTGGCTAAGTTTTGGTGCTGAGAAAAAGAAAATCGTCGTTTTAGAACCAATTTGAAATTCTAGTAAACGTTACTTTGCTTGGCGGAGTATGGGCTCTCCGAGTGCTCTAGTTACGTTTTTCAACTAAATTTCTATCTTTACTGTTACAGAATTTCGTTTGAGCGTAAAGATTTTCTGTGTGATATCCTTGCATCTCAGTGATACGGCGATGTTTTTCTTCGTTTGAGTGGTCATTGACTGCCTGCTAATATGGAATTCTTTAGATGCACGCCATCGAACGGAGGAAGGACCTTGCTCTATACTCAACCAAGCGCACTCACAATTGAAGCTGACAGCTGGATTGAATCTTTCACAGCGGACGCCAGGCATTAGGCTGGCGCAAATGCGGTCTGATTAATGAAGCAGTATCGAAAACTCTTGCGGTATCATATTTGACGACCTGTTGCACTGGTGCGCATATTTATGCTCTTGCCAGGAGAAATTTTCGCCTTGTTGTAAATTTTGGATAAGTCAATGAGGCCTCGAAGTGAGTGAACGGTTTGTGTGAACGAACTGCATCCAGGCAATATTTATGTCGGTTTTTGCCTATCGAATATGTACCCTATAGCCTTTTAATCACATTTCACAGTCGTGTATTTTAGATTAGTTCCAAAAATGTAGACAGTTACAATCTTTATTTTTTCATTAAATATATGAACCTTTAGACCTATTAGACTAGTTTTACCAACGAGACAAAAATTCCGGAAATAACTACTTGGCAACTCAACCAACAGGTATATAACTGCGTACGCTGCTAGGCCAGAGCCATTTTAAACCTTGGAAAAAAATTAAACCTTTCCTGACTATGAGCGTTGTATACCCGAAACGTCGCTATTATAACTTTTATTAAAACCATTTTAGCTAAGTGGCTATCTTTTACTACTCTGCGAACTTGCTCTGAAGAAGCAAAACGTATCTTCCGACACTTGAAAAAGTTGGAAACAAAACGAATTAAAACGCAATGTTCCCTTTCGTTCTACAAAACCTGCTTAATATTACCTTCACCAAGGAGGTTATGTTTTCGCCTAGTTATTCTGTGTGTCTCTTTGTCGGTCACCAACATTACTTACAAAGTTATGAACGGATCTGTACAAAATTTACAGGGAATGTTTGGCATGTTAACAGTTACAGACGAAAAACTTTTGGTGAAAATCCTTTCTTTCGTTTATTTGTGTCTCTGTTTATTTTCTCTCAGTAGCAAGACTCAAAAAGTTAAGGGCGGATTTTCATGAAATTTTTCGTGAGTTGTTAGGTATATTACGAAGAGTAAATGACTAAAATTTTGTGATGATCTGTTAGTTCGTTTATTCGTCGCTGTGTTTTTTCTGGGTTAAACCACAGGAATAATTCGGTGCGATATAGACATTTTGTCCCTGATGCGCTAGTAAAATTCTGTACTACTACTACTACTAGAATTTTATAAAATATATATTGTGGTGGATAGTAGCCTCATCTTATGCCTGTGTACAGATAATATATGGATAACCCAACGTCACGAGGTTTTTAGTATATAATTGTGTGAAAACTTTAGCTGTGCACTGTATATAGGTTTTGCCGTACGGTAACGATACATTCATTAACTGATTCTTTACTTTGTCGCTGGAACATCTCTGCACCGCTTCATGTAGATGGTGTAGGAAGTTGCACATTTTATAAGGTGTCATGAATATAAGTAACGTATATGTGTCCCATGCCATTGCATTCTGTACAAGTTTCCGTTGTAGCAATACAGTGTTGCATTCTAAGATTGTGTGAATTGTAACCTCACCTACAATGCCTAATATTAGCACATCTTAAGGATATTCTTTTAATCATTTGTTCTAGAACGATTGTTCCCAACTTATCTATGCTTAGCACCCCCAAAAAAACGTTTGTTGTGCCTGGACCCCTACCAAATTAATATCTCATACGATGACAAAAAAAATTAAATTATCTCAATTTACGCCACAAGTTCAAGTTCATTTCTGCATGACGTTGATATAATCCAAGGTTTCGCGACCCTCCTTGACTTGAAAGCTCATCTCGCAGGGATGCACCACTCCCGGTTGGGAACTCCCGCTCTAGAATGATTGATTTTGCTGTTTCCTGTTTCCAATGTCGTACCATATGCAACTTTTAAAGCATTGTCTGATTGTCCCTCTATGTTTTATGATATAAGTATTGTACTTGTATTGTATTAGTCTTAAGGAACAGAATACCTCCACGCGTTGGAGAAATAAATGACTTTATTTATTTATGACTGTTAGCATACTAACTGAAAAAGTTATTGATAGACCTTTATGAAATTTACAGGAATAGTTAGTAATGTTAAAAGACATAAATGGTTCAATTTTGGTGATGATCGGTTGGTCCGTTTGTGTGTTTGGCTTAAGTTTGTCATAGTGTTTGTTAGCAGCCTAACTCGAAAAGATATAATTAACGGATCATCAAAAAATTACAGAGACTATTAATACAATCAAAAGGTACAAATGATTAGATTTAGGTATTATTACATTGAAAATAATGGGTTCAGAATCAGTTTGAATTTTTCGTTTTCTTTGCCTTGCTTGGCGGAGGTATGCGCTCTTAGAGTGCTCTCAAGTTATCATTAAAACTTCACGCTCGGCCAACCGCGAACAGGTAGAACAACGCAAATGAAGCGTTATGCAACACCGTGAAACCCGATACGCTGCTAAAGAAAATCCAACAAAATAAAAAACAGTAACAGCTGACTTGAACGCCTGCAGGCCAACACGACCGAGAGCCGATGCCGGCAGTGAATTTCAAACCGAAACAGACCAGGGCAAGCATTAAGCACCGACTGAATTGATGAATTCAGCATCTAACATTCTCCAATGTAAATTAGTGGGCATCAACCGCAGCACGTGTAATCCTCCTAAAGACCTTGAAGGCAGGGACAGCTGGAGTAAAGCTTAGAGAACTGGGCAAAAGCAGGACAGGGAGGTAAAACTTTATTACCCAAATATTGCGTTTTAGCGTACCACCGCTTATCAGGCAGGAGGCTCAGAATTGTGATATTATAATTATATTATTAAGCTTAAAAAGACCAGAGCTTGCCAAAGATGATGCATGTTGACAACTGCTATAGAAGTTACTTCTATTAATACATACACTTTATTGACTTTTGTCCTAAAAATCGACCCTGTTGGCCTTAAAGGAAAATTTAATCTTGAAAAGGGCAAGAAAAACTATTATAATAATGAAGAATCAAGCTTATCCATGGGCAAACATATTTATGATATGAAACTAAATAATGAAAAAATTAACACTTTACCTAGGAGCCTTTGTTTTGTAACACAGCTTGAATTCGTTTGTCCATTGACTCTCTCAACTTTTGTACTTGAGTTGAAGGGATTTTGCTTGCAGCCGACTTAATCGGTTTCCATATGTCTTCTTTGAATACGGATTGCTTGCCATCCTTCTAAAAAGCCTGATTTAGAATTTCCTAATAATTCTCGTTTGGGTTCAAAGCGGGTGAAAATGGAGGCCAAACCATCAAACTTTTACCCCTGAAGCCCATCAATGACAAGCGTGAGACGGAGCATGGTGGTTCTGAAATATCAACCTGCGACGCTTCTACAATGGCATGTTTTCAAACCATGGGAACAGAGTTGAATCAAAAAGTAGAGAGTGAGCCGTAGAGGTCATTTTTACGCTCGGTTGCTCTTTTGCTGCCGGAAACGCGAGTGGCGATCCTGGACTTTTCCGACTCATGTTTTCCTCCATCCGTCAGGTCCTTCAAGAGTTACCCTACTTTCATCAGTGAATATGATGTCATTTACGTTTGCTTTCATGCGCTTTTAAGATCATTGCAACCGTAGTTTTTTGTGTCGGGGAGTAAGTGGAGGCTGTTTTTCAGGTAGATGCTTCTTACTCTTGTCCCGTAGCAACCGACATCTTGTTTTTGGCACACTTGGCAGATTAGCCACAGGAAAAATATTTCCTGAAGTCTGTCATGGTTTCTTGAGCAATTGCCGTCTCGCAGAACGAAGTTCACCGGTATTCATTGTTTTTAGCACTCCACAATCCGATTGAGTTTTCCTAGTCAATGGGTCTGCAAAATATCGCTTCACAGTGTCACTATGGCGGCGCCGGCCAATGGAGTGCCTTATCACTTCGGGTGGCAAAAATTTTGGTTTACTTATGACGTCACACCCGTCATTCTATTGTTTTCAACATAAGTTGACATACAGTTTCGAGAGTCATCTACATAGCTTCAGCCGCTCGAAAGTATGTTAACGCTTAATGGCTCGAAAAAACTTCCAGCCCAGACGTTCAGAATATGCAGTAGATTTTTTTCTATTAATTTACGACATGCTAGTTTATTTTTATAGGGCTACTCAGCTCAAACACTATCCTCGTTATGATACTCTTCAAAGCACAACGCTCACTGAGACAAGGCTCTACAGTGACGTCACAGGGAACTCAGGAAAAGCTGAGCTGCGCTTGGAGGCCGTCCGAAAGTGTTTTCATTCATCGGTGGACGAAGTAGCCTTCGCCTTGCACCTGTTGCAAATTGACTACCAGAGACGATTGTTGAAGTGCCGTACTGTGGTCTGTTAAGATAATTGACGGGAGACGAATCAACAGGTCCTTTTCCAAAAAGGAACCCAGACTCACGCTCCAGCCCTCTAAAGGTATTGCCCTTAGTTGTGTTAGGAAACTAGACTGTACAGCCTGTCCTCACTTTATAGTGCTGAAGAGTTTGCTATAGTTTGAATCCTTCGCTATAGTTGGGTGCCGGTCTAAATGTCAGGTGAGTTCTAGTCTAGCCTTAAAGGACAATTTTGTATACTTATGCTTGGTTGAAAACGTTGATTGAGGCAAGGTTCAAATTATGAATTCTTGGATTACGTATTTGTTCGTTCTTTCTGGTCAGCAATCTTTGATGAAATATTATTTACACACAAACTTATACGTCGTTCATTTTTCTAGATGTGCCTTATTGTGCATGCTGCAATTTTGAACTGTTCAGCAGTATCAGCAGCTTTCTTCCCCCCACTTAAACCTTTCAAAATTATTATCTTCTCATTAATGGTCAATTTTTATCGTCTCCTGGAAAGTTTCGTTGCTTTCGAGGCCATATGTACAGAAGTCGTGACATCAATGTTCCTCTCTTGCACAGCGGGTCTAAACGATGCCGTTGTACAAGGTATCGTACGGAAAAGTCACGGAATGGTATTATAAGAATATATAGATGCATCTTCAAATTAGCATTCCACAAATACATGCCACGCTGTTCACTGTTTCTTTATATCCAGTACTAACAGAAGTAACGGCCCGCGCCCTGTTTTAGGTGAGGCCCGCAGTTATTTTTTGAAGCCATTAAGTAAAGAAGTTATATTCTATGCTGAATTCATGTCTTATCACATTCAAGACTTCAATTCAGCATAGAAAATAGCTTATCTACCTAATGGCTTCGAAAAAGAAAAACACGGCGGGCCCCACCTAAAACATGGCACGAGCCGCCACCAGCTAACAGTATATCCTATCGCCGTAAATTTCAAAATGCAAAGTTTGTAGGTATCGATTCATTGAAAACAGAGTCAACAAATAGAGGAGTGACTTAGGTAATCTTAGCTATAAAGTGATTTTAAGGTTTTATACATGGATGCGTTGAAACTAAATAATCCCGCTATATTTGAGTGAAACTATAAAGAGATGCAATATAAAGTGAGGACCGCCTGTACTTCCTACTTTTAACTCATGGTGCTTAAACTGAGTAAAAGAATAACGAAGGAAAAAGAAAAGATTTTCCTTAAGCCAGAATCACGAGTGAAGGATACGGAGGTTGCACTGCAGCTATTATTTTCTATTATCTTACTGTGATGGCACTCGTCACTATAATTTTATATAAAAACACTTGTTGCTGCAGTAGGACTTCCCGGCCCAGCGCTGCGATAACTTGTGTTGAGTGGCTGTGATAGGCGGAGAACAGCAGCGCAACACTTGCGTAGCGCATAGCGACACATCTTGTGTTTATTTACCAAGGTCGGGACTTCATCAGAGTTCGTGACATTTTCCCATGCGTACGTACAGATAATGCGAGTAATACACTACAGGACGCATCGCGAGCTAGCGATAGTACAGTTCAAGGGAATGAGTTGTCCGGATGCTTAGGAATGCTGCAACAATCATAAATGTGCAGTAGATTAGATTAGATAGGCGGCAGTAGACGAACCAATAGGCCCATTCCTAAAGAGAGACCGGAACATACGCCCCGGCCCTCTATGAGCTATTGCCATTGTGTTAGTAGGATATAGAGGACAAGAAAAAAGAGAACGAAAAAAGGGGAGGTGGGGTGAAGAGTCCATGCCCAATAGACGATCTTGAATGCACGCAAGAGCCGCTGACATGCGGAGGTTAGAGACATCAAACTGTGTAGTTGGAGCGGGGGAGAGAAGGAGACGGATTAAGGTGGCCTCGGAAGCTTCGGCCATTAAAAGTTTGCGACTCCTGGAGGAGGAGTTCTTAGTTGCGGAGGATGACTCTCCCAATATACATCAAGACGATTTTTAAACGCGTTGACTGACTCCGCACTAACAACATCGGAACATCGGATTGCACTATGGATCACCGAGAGTTTGCGAGGCAGCAGGTTTCCAAAAGTCTTGCAATCAGTGAGGATTTTCAGCCCCGCCATCGAGCAATAGTGGTGAAAATAACATGAAGCTGCCGAGCCCTACGGCTGGTGACGCACTCGAGCTGCTGGTCAGTGCCGCACTTCTGAGCTCTCAACGACTTGTCCCGTTGTCCCTTGCCATGAGGGGTAACTGAGTTGGCGTCCGTAGCAAGGGTAACCGGTTGACAAGGGTTGGCGTGGTTACTCCCGAGCAGTTATGCTGACAGCAGCACGAACAGAATCCTGTTATGTCATCGCGCCAGCCCGGCAAGGTATAATAAAACGCTTGTGTCAGCAGTACGGGTATGTGATTTAATAATTGCAGACTGGATCACCCTTATATAATATCTTTCAGTGTTCTATTCTATTAATTTAAGTTTGCTTCATTGTAAATTGAAGACTAATATTAAAGATTGAATGGAAATTTATCCTTAGTGTAAATATATTTGCTAGCTGCATTGGAGAAAACAAAAACATAAGAACTGCTATAAGTCATAAATGGTCACGGCCAAATATATTTTGGCTATGAGGCATACCTTTATTCCTAACTGTTTAATTTGCTCTTGGTAGGTTAGCAAGTTACAACAGCAATAGTTTGCCATTACGTGCTCTGGTTGCTATCACAAAAAGTTAACAGGATAGTGAGTCTCCAGAATTTTTTTTTCTACCAGACGCTACGCGCGGAGACCATGAGGATAGACTAGGGTGCCGTGTACTGGTATGGACCGGACCTGAGCATTGATACCCTCAGTGCAGCGCTGCATGCCCCGGTACCTCCGCTGCTGCACATGCCCTGTCAACTCAACACCTGCCCGTTTTAGCACACCAGAATTTCGGCTCGCGTTTTCCTGGTAAAGTTTTACAGCTAAAAAAACGGCAAGAAACGCCTGTGCTGCAAAGCGGCGCAGCGCGCGCAGACTTTATTCTGCAGTATGTGAGAGGAGGGCGTCTTCCGTGACCTGCAGCTGTCTTGTTGGGTAGAAATTTTCTCCGGTAATATTTATTTTATAGATGATGTAAAATTAATGTTAGTGACAGAATAGCTCAGAAATTAATTTCATGCGCACAACTTACTTGTTATCAGGTTGGAACAAAATTTTCTGTGTTCTACAAAATGTTGCTGACGACTGCACTGTGATGTTGAAGATTATTCAATGCAGTAAATTCTACTAAAGGAAAAATGTTGCCGCATGTGTTGTCTCACGCGATTAAAATTTATTTATTAGTTTATCCTGCTTTTCGAAATTTACGAGGAATCCTATACTTAATAAATCCAACTGGGATCCTATGATGTAGATGCTCTCCACTCTGATCCAATTAAGTAAAATCTACGTAGACAAAGTCACTCTGCCCAAAAAATAGAACAGATCAAGTTGATGTTGTGCGAGAAATGTCAATGTCTTATGCACTAATAAAGATTAAAGCTTTATTTTGATGCAGATGCGTAGAGCTTCAAAAACTGCACCTACTCGGTAACTTCAGCAATTTTAGGGTTCTTCAGTACATTAAATGATATAGCTAATATTGCTGAACATTGAGGTTGTACGTGACAGACACAATTTTCATTGGTGTTTGCATAGGCTAGAGCTGCATTGTTTTGGTTCCCTCTTTTCAGCGAAAAAAAGATGAAATTCTACTTTTGTATGTAACCAAGTTTTGGGGTGATCGTTGAATGCTCTCTAGGATATCAAAGGCGACTCACCAAGACTCGATATGGACTACAGTATGACATTTATGTAAACCGATTGAAATGCTCTATATTACTGGATGTAGTAGCAGCCGAAATGTCATAATGGCTTAAATATACAAACGCACAATTTGCAGTATACAAATATATTATTCTGGAGCTATTGAAACAGTGCTGTTAATAGCGTCGGTTTGTGCATCCCACTTCATCAAGTTTTATCTTCTGTAGAAAAATCGCTGTTGTTATTAGAAGTTAAACTGGTGAAGAAAATGCATTATGATGCTGACTACTTTCTTTTTTATTGTTGTAATTTCACTGCTTATGTGAGTGTGAATTTGTCAGACGTAGAATAGCATAGTTTTGGTAAGGAATTTGTACCCTGTGGAGGTGTCACCGCCGGGGACATTTCCATCGAGATAAGTTAACCTCATTGGGTGCAGCTTGTCCGGTACATCAGTCATGAGTCTCGGCTTCCCTCCTTTGGAGCGAGTGCCGTCCCGAACTGATTACCTTTACCCTTAGCAGGATTGAGTCGGAGGCTGTGTCAACAGGTCAATAAGTTTTGGATTTACGCCTGCAACTCTATCCAAAGAAGTGAAATTAACACTTATGGCTGACATTCCACGCAAGTGAAAGCTAACTAGATTAGCTTGCCATAAGAGAACAATCCCAACCGATGACACTTTTACTCTCCTATGGAAATAAGAAAAAACTTAGGCACAAATCCATAGAAAAATAGAGAAGCGCTCCGAGAGGGCAGCTAGACATCCGCCAAACAACGCAAGGCTAACGAAAAATTGACACTGCTGCCGAATCCAGCATTTTATTTTGATCATCAATGTAACATAATCATGTATTGGTCGTGACACTCCGGGCAGCTCCTGTAAATTTCATGAATATCCACTGATAAAAATTGAGTTATATTCTGACACACAGAGAGGCAAACCAGCAAACGGACAAGCGGGTCATCACGAAAATATTGTAATTTGTTCCTCGCATTATTTCTAACTTTTTTTGTAGATTTCATTTGAGACGCGTTTTCAACTTTTCGAGTAACTTACGTGGCCAAGAAAACAGATACTTAGACACACAAATGGTTAGACGAATTAGCACCAAAAGTTAATCATCTGTTTCTTCCATCGTACCTAACAATCCTACTAAATTCCAAGAAGATCCACCGATTACCTTTTGAATGTGCAAGCTTATCATTATGAAATACAGACACCGACAAAAACATGACCTCTTTGGCGGAGATAAATCGCGCTTTCGAGTACAATGGTGTTAAAAATTTTGTGTAACCTCCAGCTGAAGAGTTACTTGAGTTCCCGAAGGCATTAGTGACTTCATTGTGTTGTGTATGCAATTTCATTTTCGCCCCCTGATGGTCTAGGAATAAAAATCAAGGTTCGATTTTCATGGTCCTTAATTGAAAAAGAACTTCTAAGGCTATTCAACATACTTTACCATGTGTGCTCATTGCAAGTAACCTCCTCTCCACAGCAACTTCGGCTCAACATGTGACGGCTCCTGCAATAGCTAAAACCCAGGGGCGCTGCACGGCTCCATGCCAGGCTATTTCAATTCGTCCATAAACAAAAGGATGGCTTCTTAAGCCTCGTCCAGACGGTCAACCTTTACGTGGAAGTTTGTGTTTGCCAAACGATTAAACGATTTTGATTGACAAACACGCGCGGCGAAGCCTCGAGTCTAGTAATTGATGCAGATCCAACGTGTTGGAAAACTTTAGGCACACAAACTCGCGGGAATTTGACAAACACAAGTGCAAAATTATATTGTGCTGAGTGAATAACATAATTATTTGTATGTGGCTTCAATATAGCATTTAGTAACAAAAGTATCATTATTTCTTGAAATTAACTCGCCTAGTGGAATTTGTTTATGTTTGATTCCAACTTCTGGACAGCGAAAAGCAGTTGGCAACTATAAGTTGCCAATTGTAATAACTGTAGCATATTCATCTAGTTACGTCTGTTTCTTCTGGTTTTTATTATTAAAAGCTACAATGTAGCACAATTTACGTTTTAAAGAAAGGAGCGGATGTACACACTGTGAATTGCAATAGAAAGTCAAGAAATCAATAAATAAAAAATGATTAATTATTGTTTCTGACGGCTGCATCTCAGCATGTGAGAGAATGCCAGTGAGTGAATTATTAGCTATACTTTTCGCCAGCATAAACAAAGTTTTACCCGGCAGTCAACTTCTACAACTAAAATAAATATCTACGATTATAAAGTGAGGGTGGAATGTTATGAAAAGCTGAATTCGCGTATCGTGACCTTGAAGTGTTCGTGGTTTCTGTTTGATCCCGTCTGGACAGAGAAGAGAAGTGTTTGTGTTTTTGCGTCTCGATTATTGTGCTTGTGATTGTGTTACGGGGTATGGAATTAGAGGAAGAAGCGTGGTATATATATGTCCCCAAGGGGCGAGCTATTCCCCAACCTACCTAACTAAAAGACTTAGCGATTGGGATTCATGTGGTAGCTGGATCAGAAAAACACACGTAAAGATCTCAAAATATACTGGGAAAAGAGCATGGAGATTTAATACAAAGAGGAACCACATGAAAGCAAAAATTAATAAGCAGTTTACTACTCTGAAATGCACATTTTGAATCACC
>LQNS02278160.1:4368948-4380946 GCA_001587735.2 Parhyale hawaiensis
TTTTTAGAGACATTAATTACTGTCCTATGTTTAACGTAGTGGTGCAAATTCTATATTTATGTATGCACATATTTTTTTTCTTCTTTATTTTTTATTTTTATTTTTTTTTAATCAATGTTTTCGTAACAATACAAACGCACAATTTACAGTATACAAATGTATTATTCTGGAGCTATTGAAACAGTGCTGTAAATAGCGTCGGTTTGTGCATCCCACTTCATCAAATTTTATCTTTTGTAGAAAAATCGTTGTTGTTTTTAGAAGTTAAACTGGTGAAGCAAATGCTTTATGATGCTGACTACTTTATTTTTTATTTGTTGTAATTTCACTGTTTATGTGAGTGTAAATTTGTCAGAAGTAGAATAGCATAGTTTTGGTAAGGAATTTGCACCTTGTGGAGGTGTCACCGCTGGAGACATTTCCATCGAGATACGTTAACCTCATTGGGTGCAGCTTGTCCGGTACGTCAGTCATGAGTCTCGGCTTGGCTTCCCTTCTTTGGAACGAGTGCCGTCCCAAACTGATTATCTTTACCCTTAGCAGGATTGAGTCGGAGGCTGTGTCAAGAGGTCAATAGGTTTGGGATTTACGCCTGCAACTCTATCCAAACAAGTGAAATTAACACTTATGGCTGACATTCCAGGCAAGTGAAAGCTAATGAGATTAGCTTACCTTACAAGAACCATCCCAACCGATGACACTTTCACTCTCATATGGAAATACAAAACAGAACTTGGGCACAAAGCCATAGAAAAATAGAGAAGCGCTCCGAGATTGAGGGCAGCTAGACATCCGCCAAACAACACAAGGCTAACGAAAAATTGACACTGCTGCCGCATCCAGCATTTTATTTTGATCATCATGTATTGCTCGTGACACTCCGGACCGCTCCTGTAAATTTCATCATGAATATTCACTGATAAAGATTGAGTTATGCAGTATTCTGACACACAGAGAGGTAAACCAGCAAACGGACAAGCAGATCATCACGAAAATATGGTAATTTGTTCCTCGTATTATTTCTTCTAACTCTCTGTAAATTTCATAGAGAAGCGTTGCCAACTTTTAGAGTAACTAACGTAGCCAAGGAAAACAGATGGACACACAAATGGTTAGACGAATTCGTACCAAAAGTTAATCGCCTGTTTCTTCTATCATGCCTAACAATCCAACTAAATTCCAAGAAGATCCATTAATTACCTTTTGCATATACAAGCTTATCATTATGATATACAGACGCCGACAAAAACATGACCTATTTGGCGGAGATAAATCTCGCTTTCGAGTACAATAATGTTAGAAATTTTGTATAACCTCCAGTTGAGGAGTTAGTTACTCGCGTTCCCGAAAGCATTAGTGACTTCATTGTGTTGTGTATGCAATTTCATTTTCGCCACCTGCATGATGGTCTAGGAATGAAATTCAAGGTTCGATTTTCATGGTCATTAATTGAAATAGAACTTCTAAGTCTATTCAACGTACTTTACCATGCGCTCATTGCAACTAGCCTCCTCTCCACAGCAACTTCGGCTTAACATGTGACGGCTCCTGCAATAGCTAAAATCCAGAGGAGCTGCACGGCTCCATGCCAGGCTATTTAAATTCGTCCATAAATAAAAGGATGGCTTCTTAAGCCTCGTCCAGACGGTCAATCTTTTCGTGGAAGTTTTTTGTTTGTAAGACGATTTTGATTGAGAAACACGCGCGGCGAAGCCTCGAATCTAGTGATTGATGCAGATCCAACGTGTTGGAAAACTTTCAGCACAAACTTGCGGAAGTTTGATAAACACAAGTTCAAAAATTATATTTCGCTGTGTGAATAACATAATCATTTCTATGTGGCATCTTTATAGTATTTAGTGACAAAAGTATAATTTTTATGGAAATTAACTCGCGTAGTGATATTTGTTTATGTCTGATTTCAACTTCTGGACAGCGGGAAGCAGTTGGCAACTATACGTTGCCAATTAGCAATAACTGTAGCATATTCGTATGTAGTTACGTGTGTTTCTTCTGGTTTATATTATTAAAAACTACACTGCAGCATGATTTACGTTTGAAAGGAAGAAGCGCTTGTACACACAGTGAATTACCATAGAAAGTCAAGAAATTAATGAATAAAAAAGAGGAATTATTGTTTCTGTCGCTGTAGTTCGGCATGTGAGGGATTGCCACTGAGTGGATTTTTAGTTATACTTTTCGCCAGTATCAATAAAGTTTTACCAGCCAGTCAGTTTCTACATCTAAAATAAATATCTACGACAATAAAGTGAGGGTGCAATATAAATTAATAGTTATGGAAAGCTGAATTCGCTTATCGTGACTTTGAAGTGTTCGTGGTTTCTATTTGATACCGTCTGGACAGAGAAGAGAAGTGTTCGCGTTTTTCGATTATTGTGCTTTTGATTGATGAAGTGATGGATTGTGTGGACGCGGCTTTTACACTACAATACAGTAAGGTCATTAGGAGCCATGAGATCATGAAAGAAACACTAATATCCTGATGTAGAAGAGGGCAGCAAATCCACATTAGTAGCCAGGAGCCGCCACAAGTCCCGGCCTGTACAGCCGTGTTGCAACGTGTCCCTGAGCAATGTTGCTGGCAGATTTGACATGGTTGTGCCCGGCGGATCTTGGGCCGGCTGCACACTAACAACTTTCGTTGCCGCTAGGAGCTTAGAGGCAACTCAACTTATCCGTGTACGTAGCTACGGTAAGGCTTCAGCTTGCACAAAATTTAGCTGCTTCAAAAATTCTCAAATATTTCAGTCGCTACTGCAATTTCTACACCCTAGCTAGTGGCAATGTTAAACTTTCAACGAACGCTCCTAATTATGAGCGGTTGGTGTTCACAACGATTTGTATTTTAAGAATTACAGCACGATGTTCATAGACGTCATGCTGAAGTCACGGCCACGGCTGCGCAGTCGGATAAGCTAAGTTGCGTTTAGGCTGCTAGCGACAACGAAAGTTGTTAGTGTGCAGCTGGCCTTACGGTTGCTTGCCGCGCTGTGCGCTGCATGTGATGCTCCAACTCTCATCTTAATTAATGTAATAGCTTCAGTGCCATGCATGCTCTAGTTTGCCAGAAAACAGTCCTCTAGCGGTCTTTTTATATCACAGACTTTATAATGAGCATTTATTATCTCTTGAACGACATAGCTTTGTTCTTAAAAGCTATCCCATTTTGCTATGAAAGAGCCAGTCATTCATAGCTTTAAAGGCTATTGACTTATGCGCAACACTTGCCAATGAGCATCTTTAGCATGACAAGCATCCTTGCAGTGCGAATAATTGCATGCTATTGAGTCAAAGTCTCTGAGCTCTGTTGAAGTCAGAAGTTAACATACTGTTGTCCATCTTTTGCGATGATGATACACATCCATTCCTAAATTTAGTTTACTGCCGCGATGCTAAGCCGTTGATCTTAGGATAATTTTCATTGTCTATTCACGATAAACAGTTTTATAAGGGGATTTTTTACGAATTTTCACGACGATAGTAACAGCTATTATAATACAGTAGAAGAAGCCAGATTCAGTGAGGAGGAAGGCTTACCGATGATGTGAGTACAGAGTGCAACTTTGACATAAACATGGCCCAAATTCAATGATACACCGATTTCTTCACAGTTTCAGCCGCTGCTCAGAAAATCTAATATTCCTCTGACTCACCTGTAAAACGCTCCTAAAGATAAAGGCAACATGACCGCACCTTCCACTAGGAAACCCACGAGCTCTGGATCGTGTTGCAGATGTAGGCCAATTAGGCCCAGAGGAGTAAGTACGGCTGCAGTCAACCACAGGTCGCTAAGGACTATGGTGCCAATGACGGAAGGTTCAATGACTCGCTTCCCCCTTCCCTCCCATTTCTGGGCAAGGTAAGTGCCCCTACGGTAGTAGTGCACACCAAGCAAGTTTACTGATTGAACGCACAGGATGCCAGAAGGTCGCTCACCAGGCTCGGGGCTCGTTTCCAGCATCTTAAGCGCGCCAATCAGGCACCCAAGGTCCGCTACTACCGTGGGATACCTGATAATACTATGGATTAATGTATGCCACATTATAATGCAACACATGAGACCCAATTCTGGTCTGAAGAACTGAATACCACGTTATTATAGCTGTGCCCAAACGCAGATGTGGATAAAATCACAAAAACTTCCATTGTAAGCAAAACTGCGCATCTGTAGCAATATCGATAGGCTAGCCATCACTGGATATAACGAACGGTCGATCGGTATCCAGCATTAGTGCGGCTGCCTAATTTCGTTGCGGAACTGGTAGTTCGTGAGCTCAACAAGGGCCTTGGTGTACTTATAGATAGGAAGGATTATCTCTAAAGTATAGTCAGCACAATTTTCGACTCAACTAAATTTGTTCCCATACAAGACTCAGTTCATAAATATTCCACGAAAATTGAGGACATAATAAATAACTTTCTGGAAAAAAAAAACTTGAACCTCTTAGCACTGAGCTCTACAAATAGTTTCATGTATCAGAGTATGGCCCCGGAATTGTGTATTTTGTGCCTAAAATTCTTAAACCCAATTTTTCTACAGCATTTCGTCCCTTTCGTCCAATTTTTGCTTCTTACAATACAGCCAGCTACCGACCGACAATTGAAAACAAATAAATTTGTCAATTGTACCCGTTTTTTGCAAATACTTACCAGTATTTTATAACTTCTTTTGATGTCGATAATCTTTTCAGCAGTATTCCAGTGCATGAAACAATAAATATTATTTTATAGAATTTTTGGGCACTCCTGCATCGACTGAGATACGTTTATGCCGAGAATATTTTAAAACTTTACCTGAACACTCATGCGTTGAATTAGTTTTTTATACTTAAAGTCAATCTGTACCAACAAACTAATGGTGTTGGCATGGAAGATTCACTAAGTCCTACATCTGCAATTACTTTTTATGTGTCATTACCAGAATTGTAGGTTGCAAAAGTGTCATGCTGATTTTCACCCCGTTTTGTACAAGCGCTATGTGGATGATGCATTTTTATAATAACATCCCTCACATCCCCAATTTTTTTTAGATTACCTCAAGAGCAAACACCTTAACATAAAATTCACTAGATAATAAGGAGTTAATGGATCCGTGCCCTTCCTAGATGCACTTGTGTCCAAAAATGGTAACTTTCGAAATCTCCGTCTATCGCGAACCTACTTTTACAGGACTTAGAATGAGCTCCTTTAGTTTTCACCCCTCATTTTCCAAATTAATAATACTAAAACACTCCTCTTCCGTGCTTTTAGTATCTCTTCTAATTTCTAAATTATTCATACTGAGTTTGAGTTTCTTCTCAATTTCATTCGTACCAACGGCTACCCTTCACATATCATTTATTCCCACATCAAAATCTTTTTATCTTTTTATCCAAGCCAACCGCAACTCCTCTGGTATGCAATAATAAGTTTTTCTTCTCTCTACCTATTTTGGAAGCCAGTCTCAAAAACTGAAAAAAATGAATTACTGTAATTCGGTTGTTATCGACATACTTCGTAGACTTAGACTTCAAGCTTATTTTAACTAATAAACTTACTATTGGTTCATTCTTCCATTACAAACATACCGTAAACTTAAAATCCCAGCATGCAAAATTCCCTTGTTTAAAGATTCTGTTGTGTACTTTGTTCATGTACGTACGTGGATTCAACTACCAATACGCTTTTCAAGTTTCAACGCTCAGCCACCATTTACCGCTGTGTGCCATCATGAGGAGGCTTGTGGCTCCCGTGTCCTTCAAATCATATTAAATCATTTGCAGTTTGCTCAATAGCTCAGGTCTTAGGCTCTTGGATGCAATTTGCATCTTTCGGCAAAAATTTTATTTCAAATGACCAAGATAGTGTCCATTTTGCTTTTACTTGTTAATCACTAGTGTGTCTTTCTTATTTGTATTTAAATTTCATTATGTTATCTGTGCGGTATGCACTGCTAGCTTTGATTTTCAATTGCATTATTTTATAATAGAGTGCCCGCGCTGTCAAGAATGACAGCGAAGAATTAGTGATGACCCGTCTTGTGTTCCCCGTAGCATCATCGCAACGATATTAAGGCAGAGCCTAACATGTACATATACATAGAATGGAGCTACCTGTTTGGGTAGTGCCGCGTGCTGACGGGACATGCTTTTTATGATTTCCTAGGGTGTTATTAACTATCTAGGGTAGACGGTTGAGCTCCCTTCTATACATGCAAGGCTCTTATCAACTTCTTTGAGTAGGATGCTGCGTAACTGCCAACTTGAATTAGGGAACAGTACAGATATAGTCCAGGCTCTAGGAGGGTGTCTGTGTTCATTTCTCTTTCATGGCTCTACCATTTATTTTCCTATTCCATATGATGAGTACATTAAAAAAAGTCAGGTTGAACTTTCGCTCCTGGTACATTTTTGAGTGGGGGTGGGATGGCACGGGGACGCAAAATTATCAATTGTTCTGAAACTTGTTCTGATTGTTCTGAAACTTGCTCAAAATATGTATTTTTAAAAAAGAAACACATTTACTTTACTACAACTTTTCGATTTCGGCCTTTGTTTTTGAGATAATGGGGTTTATATATAAATATATATGCATATTTCAGAAATTTCACACGGATAGAACTCAAAGAGTTTTTATGCTAGAAGAAAAACAATGACAGTTTTCGAATCCTTGAAATATTCTTAACAAAACCATAGAGCTGGATTCTCTATTTTTGCCCTCATAATATCTTTTTATCGCAGATAGATTATCCATTTTCATTTCGTTGCGATCACTAACTAAAATATAGGCAAAAACAATTAAGGGATTCGATTTTGTAGCTGTGATAAAAGAATATTACGAGGGCAAAAATAAAAATCCAGCTCTATATTTTTTTAAAAATTTACAAGGATTCCAAAACTGTTATTGTTTATATTTCTAGCATAAAAACTCTTTGAATTCTATTCGTTCGAAATTTCCCAAATATAGGTAGAAATATATTCATATCTAAACCCCATTATCTCAAAAATTAGACCCAAATCAAAAAAGTTGTAGGAAAAAATTTGTTTCTTTTTCAAAAATACATAGTCTTAGCAAGTTACAGAACAATCGGTCCTCAATTGATAATTTGTGCCCCCCTCAAAACTGTACCAGATGCGAAAGTTCTACCCGACTTATTTTTAATGCCCTCATCATATGGAATAGGAAATACATGGTAGAGCCGTGAAAGAGAAATGTACACAGATACTCCCCCCCCATAGAGCCTGGACTAATAAACGTGCAAAGCTGAACAACACCAAGCTTTCTTTCGGTGATAGGCAAAAAAGCGATGTTTTTTGCCCGCAGTCGATATTGCTTGTAATTAATATGGAGCTCTGTATCCAAGATACTCGAAGGCGGCATATAACTCATACTCATTAAATTTCTTTCCTAAGAGAAAATTTGTTCTGTTGAAAGAAAAACCCAAAATGTGGAGAAAATAATTTGCTGCCGTGAAAACCATCGTGCTCTTTACGCGCCTGCTGACCTCTCAAGAATATCTTACCAGTTGCCTCGATAATTATCAAAACAACAAAATAAGAGTATCAGCTGGAAATTGACTTCAGGAAATCTCAGAAGAGAGTACACATCACGATGGCAGAGATTGTTTAGGGAAGCTGTATGCATCTACATCGAGTGGACTTCAACGTTGTCAAAGAAAGACCGGAATCAGATATGCTGCTCGAGTCGGTAGTAGACGTTGGACCTTATAAAAGATGGATAGTCAAAAGATACTTCAACCGTCCTACTGGTGTCAGAAGTTCGTCTACTTATTTATGTGACTACTTTGGTCCTTCCGGAGAGCTAATTTTGCCTATTTCGTTAAGAGCGTGACACAAAAGCTATAAATAAATAATATAAATTTATTAATACATAAACAGACTACGGACATTCATAGTATTTGACTTCCAGCTGTAGTTACTGTAGATGTGCGAAAACGTGAAACGCTTGCGGGATTTAGGGTTTGGTTATATTTGTTTTAACAATTGTTTTTATAATTAAATCTAAGTGGAATATAACATGTTTTCATTTGTAATGATTCTGGTCATCATTTTCATTTTAGGATTGCGTAAGCAAGCTGGCCCTGACTTCCTGACTCACAGCTTTGTGTTTTAGGTTATAGGAGTGTAGACATAGAGTAGTAAAATATGAATAAATATCTACCATCAGAGAAATATGAAATTAGTTGATGCAAAGGTTCTTAACCCGAGTTACTCGGTCGCACATTGCATACATAGCAGTGCCGTATATGCAATCAGAAGTGTGTCACCATTTTAGCGTCTTTATCACCTGGCATCAAAGAGACCCACCCTGTCCCAGTCCTGATCTCGGGTGGCAGAGAGTCAACTGAGGCTGTGATCTGCAGCCTACAGCAATTGTGATACTTTTCTCCAATTAATATTTAGTTGTTCAGAATTTCAATCACGAGCGTTGGACTCACCACTTTGTATCGAGTTTCAAGCGTTATTCGAAAACCGATTGCGACGGAGACGGCCCAAACCTCAAGATCGAATCTTGCACTCTAGGACTCCGCCTCTTCGGGGGGTTCAAACTAGCGTCTCTAATTCTTCCTCTCATACTTCAATTTCCACAAAAGAAGTTACTAGCTAGAAGTAACTTGCCGGGAAGTAGCCTACCAAGAAGTTTGGCGCTGAGTGCAAGACTGCCAAGAGTTGGCAGGCTGAGTGAGGCGTACTGTCGCACACCCACACTCATTTAGATATACTGAGCGGACCCACCCTCACCGAGGGTCCGTCAGAGCTGCTCGGCAGCAAGTGTCCCTACGGAAGTCATTGTATTCTTATCTTATCGCACGGTCGTTAGTTTCATCAGTAAACGATCGAAAGTCCTCTTTGAAGTTGCAGTTGGGCTACACTTCAAAAGCCAACTTTTCTAGGCCGGCAATGAGGTAAAACACAATAGTACATACCCGTATGATGCTCTGAGCTCAGTGCTTGCCCTGTTCTGGTGCTGCCCTTGTGCTCACATGCATTGTAATGTGATGCCTGGCTGACCAGCGGAAGGGCGAGCCAGTTCTATCTGGCGCTGTGCTATTACGTGCCAGGACCCTAAAGACAAAGCTTTCACTAGTAAACATCGCAGCTATCCGGTCTATGCCGATATAAGGCGTCGTTTTGTGGCCATTTTCCTGATCAGGATCACAGCAGTATCATAATCACGATGATCACAGAAGAGTACAGAACCAGTCACTGCTTCTGCAAACAACCCTGAGACTTCATGTTTTTTTTTTTCATAAGTAGCTATCTATCGTATTTTGCGAAATATGGTAAAGAACTGACGATGTTTTACGTATTAAATCATTTTTACATTAATGTATTATACATTAAGATAGTAGTACTATCCTAAGACAAATCACAAATAATAAATGAAAAGTCGACGAATGAACTAAAATTTAACGTTTCAGGAAGTTGAAAGAATTTAAAATGACTAATTTTATTTCAAATGAGCAAGGTCTGTTCTGATGCTAACAGGGAGAGAGCTAAAAGGCTAATGAGCGTGATGCGCTTGGGGGTCTTTATATAGGGTTCGGGCGATATGAGATGTGGAGAGAAAATAACATGTACAGTCGGAGGAAAAAATATCAGTCATGGTGGAGAGTCTAGAAAGCTAATGAACAGAGCTTGGGAACGGGCCGGATGTCAGCTCCTGTATAGTCGGCAGATGTGGAGCTAGTCGTGGATAGTGTGAAGAGGTAGAGTTGAGGTCATAATATTGAGGCTTGGTATTGTTCTGTGGATGTTTTATTTCTGTGGATGTTTTAGTAACCAACCACGACTCAACGCTTGTCACTGGGGTTTACAGAAAACCCACGTTCTCGGGCCTCGGGACAAGTTTTTTTCAGTCACTGCTATGATCAACTTGAAATCAATGCTGTAAAAACTCTACTATTTCTAGCATACTATTTGTCCTCCTCCTACCCTATATTCTCAAACGAAGTTGACTTTCTCCGAACTTTCCTCAAAAATAACGGTTATCCGCACCATCGTCTGGACCACTACTGCAGATTGTTCCTAGACAAACTGTTCGATCTTATTAGAAAATACTAGAGCAAGGTAAAATTTTAGAAAGAAAACAGAATTAACGAATTCCACAAGAATTACTTTTTCTCTTTTATTTATTCAATTGCTTTGCATTGATTTGATTTAGTTTCGTTTTCAATAAGCTGATTCAAAAACAAACAAAAGGGTGCGAAGAAAATATAGTTTACACATAGCTTCTTAAAGTAGACGTCCTTTCGTAGCAAAGGGGTGCAGGGGCTCAACAGTGGCAGGCCCTAAGAAACTTCGTTAGCTCGGCTTCCGCGCACAAATCAGCTCTAACGATAGGGAATCAAGATCAGCCTCAAGTAGGTTGCATGGGCAAAATAAACAGAATTATGAAATAAAGATGAATTCATCTATGAAAATGAACACAAATTAATTCAGAATGCAAATTGCACGTTTATGTGACTAATAAATAAATTGATGTATATAAGAAGTTTCGATGACAATTACCAACCTATAAAGAATGGGAAGGAAAGAATTTAGTGCGAACTGGATGTCGAGCAGGAATGACGCACATGTGAAAAGAAGCGGCGAGGGAACTATTCGAAGGGGCGCCTTCGACCAGCGGCAGACAACGATTCTGTCGACAAAGTTGAATTCTTATGTATTCCGTTTAATTTAGCAAAAATTGTTCTATTTGATCAGTATAATCAAATCCTGTTTTATATCTGTTTTCAGTTATTTAATCAATTAACAGCAAAAATATTTTTTTCATTTACTTTCTTTCTAAATACGTTACCTTAACATTTCGCTTCATGTTAAGAGGGATAAACCCGATTAGTTCAGAATAGAAAAGTTAATTCCAAGAATCTACTTCAATAGCAATAATAGAGAAATTTGAGTCGAAGAACCCAATTTCAATCTATAATTAATTTAAGTAGTTCTAAGTAATAGTAATTTAAGATTTAAGCAAGGCAATATTAGTACTTGCCAAATCTGACAAGGCAATAATTGGTAAAGTCGCATAACAACTCCATCCAAAATTAGTAGTTCAATAAGCGCCAAACGGCAATTAAGCAATAAGGGCCACAGGCAATTAAGCAATAAGCGCCAAAGGCAATTAAGCAATAAGCGCCAAAGGCAATTAAGCAATAAGGGCCAATGGCAATTAAGCAATAAGCGCCAAAGGCAATTAAGCAATAACTCCCAAAATGAGCGATTTTCAAGTTTTAAGTTCAATTATTTATTGCGCATTAAAATTGGGTTTTCAAAGGATTGGCTCACACATTGAAAAGAAAAACTGAATATACGGAACAGAAAAGTAGAACTGCAGCTCCAAATAAATAAAAGAACGGAAGGAAATATAGAAGGATGCGAATCGTAAAACAGTCGTGCCACAATCTTGAGACTCATGACTCTAATCGTTTCGAAGACCTACTACAGCGCAACTAAAAGAAAAAGTGTGTCCAGTAAATCGGATGGGAATTCTTATAATCCCGGCATTAGCAAACCCTCCGTCCCTAAATTAGACTTCTTTCGCTTCCGTACTACAACAATGCCTCTGTTAGTGCAGTAAATACATTGAAAAAGTTCCTCTCTGAAGCGTACCCACATATAAACTTCAAATTTTCGTACAAAAACACATTTACCATAGGGTCCTTCCTTAAATTTAAAGACAAACCTCCCACACCACTTCTGTCAAGTGTTATCTACCGTTTCAAATGCAGAGGATGCAATGCCTTGTACATCGGTAGCACTGGACAACATTTCAAAGCCCGCATTGACCAACATTTAGGTGTGTCCGGCTGAGCCGGCTTACGGCTTACAAAACCTTCACATTCAGGTCCCCGCCTACATACTGAGCAAAACGACCATCCCATCAGCAAGAATGACTTCTCAATCATTGACTCATCTAATCCAATCGAGCTCGCAATATTAGGATCCCTTTACATCTACAGAACAATACCTAGCCTCAA
>LQNS02278160.1:4426313-4438034 GCA_001587735.2 Parhyale hawaiensis
GCAGTACAGACTGTACAGTGCAGGGCAGTGCAGTGTAGTGCAGTACAGAAATATATCCATAAATACTCTGGCTGGCGACTAACTAAGCGTCTCTCCCAAGCTATTTCTTTATTTCGATCCAAGTCTCAATTAACTAAAGTGCGGCTTTGATTCGCTGCCGAAGAAGAAGATTGACTCGTTGTTAACATGCCACAATATTAGAAACGTTAACAAAGTCCCTAAGTAAAGATAAAGTATTTATGCCTTGTAATAATTAGCGTACTGTACGATTGGTAGTTCAGCCTCGTGCCAAGTGCATGCCGTGCAGACTGCAAAGCGATCGAGACTCTGAGGAGGTTTTCAAGCAGCTGTGTGTTTCAAGTCATGCTAGATGTAATGGCACAAGTACTGTATTTTAGCGTCACGAACGGAGTGTGACACATAGCGTTGCCTCAAAAACTTTTGGAAACACCTCAAACGCTAAGCAAAATACGTAAGAAAGATTAGCAAACTGCAGCTGATAGTTGTAACGGCAAAATTTTACCGAGCAGCTGCGTATATTCTAGTGTATACACTATATTAGATAATTTGTTAGTTAGATAGCTGGATCAGTTATTCCTAGCGATATTTCCGGCGATTCCTGAACATTGCATAAAGATCCGTCAGTAACGTTTTAAGCTATTGTTTTATATGCGCTTTGCACATATAACATAATTAGGTGCTAGCTCCAACATCCAATGTTTAGACGCATTCCTTGTCTCATTTAAGTTGACATAAACGGATGTTATAGCACCGTACGTCGTGAGGCAAAAGGTCGAAAATATTCCAATGTGAAATGTACTCGTTCATCAGCGTTACTAATGTGAGTGACAGCCAAGATTGAAAATGACCTTCTGGCCGTAACCTATATTAGTAAATGCTGGCTTTTAAAATCCGTAACCTGAGGTTAGAAGAGATTTGCTTGTCTCGTAAGCTCACAGATAATACTATTGTACTAAATTGGACTTCCAGCCTTAAGCTTACCTGAAGCTGTTCTCTTCCAGACGAGGCTGGATGTATGTATAATGCGTAGTTAAACTGCTTCTGCATGAAGCAACCCAGCATTTGGTACGAAGTATTCAGCCCGCAGCATCCTGCACATAGCATCTATTCTGATGCACACCTCGTACCTTCTTGTCTCCCTCTCTCAAGTAGCATACTTGCTACTTTTACTTGGATTATATCTTATAAGTCTTGTACAATAAGATGTACCGTAAATAAACAAGATCTTAACAACGTTCCTTCACCATTCTGCACTGTAGCTTGAATACTGTATCTGCACTGAAGTTAACCCTCACAACCAAGTATGGTGACGAACTCAAATAGAACTCAACTCATATATGCATGAAGTTAAATACTCACAACCAAGAATATTACAATTAGGAATATTATAGTTATGTTATTAATAGACAGACAGAGTATCAGACAAACAAATCACGGTAAAACATATTCTCTTTCGCAAATTATTTCATCCCGTAATGAACGTCGTCTACAAAGCAGATAGGCTTACAGAGAACACAGCAGACGGAGTTTGCATGGATGTGTCTTAGCAACTGAGGAGGGTGCTCACAACTTAATTAGAAGTTAACTGCTTTGAAAACTGAGACGAACTGCTGAAGATATTTTAAGCCAAATACTCGGACGCGCCATCGAAAATCAGCAAGAATACATAGCAGCAAAATTGGTTGTTCGGATATGAAACTATCGCAGGACTTAAAAACAAAGTTTATTGGATGCAAGTGCAAAACTTCTCTTAAAATCTTGTGTGGATGACTCGCTGCTAACTCTCCCTTTCTTCACGGAAAGTAGCATCACCTCTGCACAGGACAGCGGCGCGAATAACTTCGCCCGGACCTCCTCCTAAGAATCATCGAGGTAGGTAAGGTATCAGTAAATAATAATAATAATAACATGTATTTCTCCACAGGCGGGAGGTATTCTTGGATTATTACATTACAGCTTACATTAAAAAATTTGTGTGTACATTAATTTGTTGGAAATATTACAGTTATATATTCACAACCTAATCTACATGGCTCAGTGCCACCACATACCAAACGTAAAGAAGCAAAGCTATACTGCTTGTGCATGGAGTGCTGCAGGTCGGGCAGCTGCAACGCTCGTCACTGGCAAGAAAGAAAGATGAACGGAAAAAAAGAAGACAAGCGCCGAGTTGGCTGCTCTCTGTGAACTGAAAGTCACATGGGCTATAAAACGTTGCTTGCTTTGTCCCTCGCGGCACCTTCGCCTTGCCAACTCTGCGCTGTTTCTCTTCTGCTTAATTCCAAGCTCTTTTATCGAATGAGCGCTGGGACAAAATTAGAAATGATTACTTCATAATATTATGTGTGCCGAGTGTTTTATGTGAACCACGAACGAATGGTTATTTACTAAGGACTAAATATTAAAACTAGAGAAATACTCAGACAGTGCAGACCTGCGCAAGCAATCCTAGCAAAAATTTCAAAAGTTCAAGAATGCAAGATTTCTTCTGAATAATTGCCACAATTTAATCGTCTGTGTCTCGTGACATTCCTACTATGAATTTTATAAAGATCTGTCAATAACTTTTTGCATTATGTTGCTGAAAGACAACAAACAGCCAGAAGGCCAAACTCCGACAAGCACATCTTCCTTGGCGGAGGCAATTATTGTCTTTTTTTCTTGAACCTTAAACGAGGGTCATACCAAAGGTAATGCCTCCTAAATTTTTACATTTCCCGGAGGGATCTGAGGGGATAGAAGACTGCAATGTTATTATGGTTTCATCTTTCTGTTGTAGATACTGACGATAAGATATTCTAAGAAAGCAATCCCTGTCATGGACGTGCATCAAAAGCAGAGATGCATCATTGGATTCCTTCATGTAGAAAAAATTGAACCAATCAACATTCATCGGCTCCTGGTGAACGTTTACAAATTCTATGCAGCTGATATTAGCACCGTTAGAAGATGGGTTCGTCGATTTCAGAGTGGCCACAGAGATGTGAGTGCCAAAGTGCGCTGCGGACTGTCAACCCGGACAACAAAGCGCACTTCGATTAGCTCATCCGCATCGATTGACGGATAATGGTGATTGAAGTGCGCGCAAACTTGCATGTGGGCGTTACTGCGCTGGAAACGTCATCCATAGGATACAGCAAAGTGTGGGCTAGGTGGATTCCACGAATGTTCAAGCAGGAACAAAAGGACCACCGACTGGATGTCTGTCACGTTTCTCGTTCATCGATGGCAAAAGTGCATTCCAAATGGTGGTGACTGCATAGAAAAATAAGTTCTGAAGCAAAAAAGGTCGCTCGTTTTAATGGTACCCCTTCCGTCTTTGTAGCTCTTCAACTTTTTGAGTTAACAAATAGGAGGCATTGATTTTGGAACTACCCTCGAACAAAGTAAACGAAGAAAGGTGTACAGTATCCCTTCACTTTCAAAATGTGAACTATTTATCATAAAATTATATGTGTTCATGCAACCATTGCCTAGTTTTTCTTAGTTTCCTGAAAATCTCAATACCAAATCAAGTGGCTAACCTAGGTTTCGGCATAGCTTTATTTATTTATTTTTTTTTTGTGCCCGCATTGCTTCTATTGATTTTCAGAGTCGTGTACTGATGATGTTTTGTTCTGTTCTTCCCCTTCCCTCTAGACAAACTGATCCATATCACACGGAAACATCTTCGAGCATGCTTTTCTCGACAGCCGTGTGCTATGGGAGAGTTAGTTTCACCACCTTATTTTGTTTTACAGATGTCCCTCTCTGGCGTCGGCTGCTCGCCCAGAACCACGGGATCGCTCACTGCGTCAACAGGTGAGTGGCGAGTGGCAGAACTACTCGCCTCTGCATAGCTACGTACGCTGCAGCCCTGCCAAGGCTGACGGGGCGCTTTGAGCACGACTGTCAGCAACCAACGACACAATTAGACCGAAGTTCAGCATCTGTAAGGCTATACGTATTACTGTAGCCTAATCATTGAAGGTCTTGTCGCAAGAGGAAGAAAGGCTGCTGGTCTCCGACCTCTGCCGACTCTTTTTTTTTTATTATTATTCTTTCAACGCGGACGCGCCCGCCCACACCTGAAAATTGCTTCCTTTCGACCAATAAAGCAATTGTATGTATTTTCAGCTTAATTAAATTGAGCAAATGGAAGCCAAACTCTTGGAAATTCTGGCAGCAGTTGAAATTACAAAAGTGAAGCTCTGCGTTCGAACAACGAAAATTGACGCTTGTGCCCAGCCAACGTTGCTCTCAGTAACGATATAATTGAAAAAATCCAGACACAGCTCTCGGCTGTTGCATACAACTCTTTCGGTTGACAGGTCCACAGTTTGTGTGGCTTGTGTGCAATACAAGATTAGTTCTCACAACACAGCGTCAAGGCAGTTCGTTGTTAGGATATTTTTGGGTGTATGTACGTGTTCGGGTTAACTTTACGTTAAAAACAAGTTTATTTGTTAATACAAGTGTTATATATATAAATGAGTTACACGTGAAGAGTAAATAAGCGTTGATATANTATGCAAATTTTGTTACTACGAAAATTATGCAACGAAAATTATGCAGATTTTGTTATTACGCTCATCTTTAATTATATATTTATATATATATATGATGCATAAATTCATACGATATATATATATATATATATATAAATAATTATGTATACATTTGTTTCATAACATCGTCACTTCCCATATAAGAGTAAACAGCTTACGGTTCACACCTGATGATGTAAACTGGTGAATCGAGCGCTCCAGACTGATCTACTGGCCATGGTGAACGAATCGGGTGATATTTTTTTTTTTCGCTGAAATCCGCTGAATCGAAGTTGCCAGAGCTTTTCCTGGCTACTGTTGTCTTGGCAAGCCGGGGTTGGACTCCTACTCATAGTTTCTCTCTTAATTCTCTCCGATACGCGCGAAGACGCGGTTTTTAAAATTTCACGTTTGGTTGGCACGTATTAACTAATCCTGATGCTATCCAGTCGTTTCCAAAATTCTCCCCCCCCCCCTTTGCATCACGGCGGTCCCTCCTAGGTAGCTATACATCGCCTCAGGCGGATGGGGGGGAGCGGTACCGTCCACTATGGGAACCACTGCTGATATACACGTGTCGGTGCCGCCCCTCGCAGGTCGAATATCTGACGAACTCCCAGGCAGCACTTGTCAACGGCACAGCCACAACCTCTCGCACCTGCTCTCCTTCATGCCAGAAGCTTCAAAATTAGTTATTTAATCCCGTGACCAAGGCACACATCCAAAAGGCTGAATTTATTGTCATGTCATTTGATCTCCGTTGTGAGGATATCTCAACTTGACGTTGCTTGTTATTACACTTCTTTAATACTCCAGCTATACGCATATCGTCTCCTATTCCTGAATCAGATTTAGTCGATGACTTGGTCAAAGGTGATAAGAAGTTTATACCCTTCTTCAGTAAACTGTCTTTTACCGTATTAGGGTTTTTCGAAGTTTATAAACCCATACTACAAAAACATTTGAAGTCGTGTAAGTTCTATGATACTTTTTCTCTTTACAACTAACGAAGTTCTAAGGAAGAAAAATGTATTCTCTGTTCAATTCGTTGTGATGCAAGTGCATGAATCCCGAGTCCGTGAGACGAATTGGGAACTAAAAATATGTGAAAAAGTATGAATGAAAGGCCTTATCCAAATGGGTGCATTAAACAGGAACTTGAGCACTTTTGCTTTACCGTACAAGCAGTGAAGACCGCAAGCAGTGCAGGGAAGGATATTCATTGCACTCTGATGAAGTTGCTAAAAGTTTAATTCTTCATGTACCGAGTGCACACTGCAGTATAGAACAACTGCCCTGTACCTGCGCGTATGGTATCCAGCACATCACAGCGGTTTGTCTTAGCGCTTACGATAAATATTTTATTATGGTATGCTAGTCTCGGAAGTACCATTTCTTCAGTACTGTACTTAAACCTAAGAAAAATGAACTGCTAAGCGATGCTCAGCACAGGTAGAAAGGCAATCTTCTTCGATGGAAATTGGATTAGCAGACACCGATAGTTTAACTTTGGGTATTCTTGTTTGGCATTCTGGAAAGAGGCACATTAATCATAATTCTGAAAGTAACCATGAAGGTACAGGTAAATAAACCCATCCAAAGAAATTAACACTGGTAGTCATACATTTTGCTGTCAAACATCTTACAACTGTCTTCTCATAAGCTCCACTTGATGAATATAAATCTGGAGACCGTGTTGGTCTATCAGGTCCCATTTTCAAGTAGTCACCTGTTCTTTCCTTTAATTCATTAATTAATGCCAGTCCTGTTGAGCGGTCTTTGGGAGTATCATGTAACACGCAATGCTATTTGGTACCCAGTACCTTCCCACCAGCAAGTCAGTGGGGAGTAGCACAAATCTCGCTATCCCAACCAAGGTTAGTTGCAGATGCAATATGCAGGGTCCCACTGCCAAATAAGTCGCAGGACTAAACTTTACAGCCACAGGATAATGTGTATTTTTGCAGCCAGTGTAATCAGCGCCGTAGTCACCGTATAGACAATCAGCTCAGAAATCGAGGCGCGTTGGTCTGCTCCTGACACATTTCGGAAACTAGAGCACTCTGAGA
The DNA here is from genome assembly GCA_001587735.2 of Parhyale hawaiensis. Taxonomy (NCBI): domain Eukaryota; kingdom Metazoa; phylum Arthropoda; class Malacostraca; order Amphipoda; family Hyalidae; genus Parhyale; species Parhyale hawaiensis. Next base: position 4,432,930 of record LQNS02278160.1, read on the forward strand.
GCGTACACCTCCGCCAAGCAAAGTAATGTAGGCGAAAAATTGAAATTGTCCCGAAACTCGAATTTCCTATTTAATATTACAAAAAAAAATTGATCATTTGTGCCTGGTGGCAGTAGGAACGGCTTCTGTAATTTTCTTGAAGATCCGTAGTTAACCTTTCCAACCAACAGATAAACTCCAACATTTGGTAACTTTTGCCTTTCAACACGTTTAAAAACTCTCGGAAATTTCATGGATATCCGTCAAAAACTATTCGAGTTATGATTTAGCAAACATTTTGACGAACATTAATCAAACACAAAAACGACAAACCGACCATCACAAAATTTTGGTCGCACGAGTTTTTTAACTTTTCGAACAATTTCTACAAATTTCATGAGGATCCTACATGATTTTTTTGAATTATGTGACTGACCAATATTTGGAAAACATACAGACAAACAAATGGACAACCAGATCAACACAAGAATTTAGTCATTTGCTTCTAGTAACAACCTAGCACTTCCTGAAAATTCATAAAGATTCATCTATAACTTGTTGAGTAATGCTACCAAGAACAAAGAGGCAAACATACAAACGGTGGACCGAATCTTCACCAACAGTTTATCATCTGTCACTCTTAACATACATAACAATGCCTGCAAATTTCGTGCAATCCGTCTATAACTTTTGGTTACTGAAAAATAGACAGACAGAAAGACAAATAGACAGACAGGCAAATAGACAAACTCGACGAAAACATTACCTCCTTGGCGGAGGTAATAATTCTTCACTTCTTCGCTTTAGTTTTCTATGTCCGTTTTCTGCGGCTGCGGGGGCTAACTAAAGAGGCATTTGAGTGCGGCGTGCTGCAGCATGTGCTTGAAATCAAATCTGCTCACAGCAAATTGACCCTGTGGTCGTTAGTATTTGGGGCGCGTTGCGAGCATAACCCCAGGGTTGCTGTGCACCACCGATGCCACCCACCGCACAACATCGTGTCGCACGGCTCACAGCTAAAGTAACTTTATTATTTCACTTCCCGTTACGACAAGCGTTTTCGGTCTACGACAGGCCAACAGGCTCGTGACTGCACCCCGCCACTGCAGTTCGCTGCATGTGCTTTGGCGAGTTATTGCATGGGGATTTTTGATATTTTACTATTTGCTAAAATTTTGCATTCTCCTGAGAATCTGAAAATTTTCTGAGAATCGCCAGTTCTGCAGAGAGGCTACGAGCACAGCAGGTGCAGGGATCAAGTACTCGCGGCACAGAGCAGCAACTGCCGCGTCTTCTCAAGGAACTCCCGCTGCGACCTTGCAATGAAAGCAGGGGACGCCAACGTTGCAGCTATTTCGGTGACTACTTAACTCAGGGTCGCATTTCCGAGAAACGTTCGCTTGCACGTACAGTGACATAACTGTTCCTTTATCGATGTTCCTTGAGCAGCGAGTATTGTCGCCAAATGGCCGTCTTACCGGAGAGTACCCACGAGAGATGAACAGGCTGCGCGATTGTCTAGCTTGATTGAGCACTGTTAGAGGTGACCCTAGTAAACTAGGTTTCTTTCCAACATCGATTTTGATTGATCAAGAGCAACGTTATGGTGATGAATAATAATAATATTAAAAAAAAATGAAGAGTCAGGACAATATAATACAGTGGTAGACGGAGATGGCCACTAAAAACATTAAATTTATTTAAATACTAAAGACATTGTAAAAATGTCATTAAATATCTAAATACTAATAATAAAGGGTCTGCCATAAGTAAAGTACCTCTTAAAAATGTTTAATAGTAAAATTAAAATAGTAGTGCGATTTTTTTTGCAAATGAAAGAGCAAATTTTAAAGTTTTTTAATTATTGTATCTATTCTACCGGCGATGTAACATATATCTGTTAAAATCCATAACATATCCCTTTGAAACGGGCAAGAATCGTGGAACTTTACTTCCGAAGAAATTGTTCGGTTACTGCAGTTCAGAGGATATGCAGGAACTTTGCTGGTATTAGAGGAAGTCCTTCGAAGTAGTGCATGAGATTACTGGTCTGGTATTGAAATTTCGAGAAAGCGGGACAGCAGCAGACCAACAGCGTAGTGGCAGACCACCGACCGTACGAAATGATGCTTTTTCAATGCAACTTGTTGCAAAGAGTGTTGCTGATCGGCCAAAGACCTCGACTAGGATACGTTCAGCTCAACTAGGAATATTACGCACTTCACCGCGACGGATTTGGCAAAAGGTCTAAAGTATCATCCATATAAAATTCAAATAACACGAAAAATCCAACCTATGGACTACCAAAAGCGGTTAGATTTTGCCAATAGGTTTTTGCAGCTGGGAGAAAAAGAAGCATTCGTGAAGAATGTAATCATGACCGATGAATCGAATTTTCACCTCGATGGTTTTGTTAATCAACAAAGTTGTAGATTTCGGGCGCCTGAAAATCCGAAGCTAATTCATGAACGTCCACTTCACTGAGCTAAAATAACAGTATAGTGGGGCATCCTGTCTTCTTGGATTATTGGACCATATTTTTTTTTTAAACGTGCTAACGGTGATACAATTTTTGTTAATGGAGACAGCTATAGACTGATGATTCAGGAATATTTATTACCTGTAATTGAAGACAGCTACACAGAAAATACGTTTTTCCAACAAGATGGAGCTACAGCACATACAGCCGGAGCAACAATTCAAATGTTAGAGATAATTTTCCCAAACAGATTGATTTCTCGTTTTGGCGACATATTGTGGCCACCCCGATCTCCAGATTTCAGCGCTCCTGATTTCTTTCTCTGGGGATACATAGAGGCAAGAGTCTACATTGATATGCCGGAGCAGCTTGAAAAGAAACATCAGCCAGGAGATCTACAACATTTCAACAGCGACGTTAGAGAATGTAATGAACAGCACCGTTGCAAGAGCTCGCCATTGCTTGGCCAATAATGGAGGTCATTTCAAGAATATTGTTTTCCATACTTATTTCCATGCTTAATGTCTTGCATTATTCTAATATAACACTCTAAAATTTCCTCGTTCGTTTGTAAAAAACCAAATCGCTTTACCATTTCTGATTTTAATTATAATTATTATTATTATTATTAAGTTACATTAGACTGGCGACGTTGGAACGGATAAACTCTATGAGGTTAACAAACCCCCGCGCAACCAGCCCAGAGAGCGCAGAAAGAAAGACAGAGATGATCCGATATCACGGAATAGCTCGGTGTACAGATTGTTTGAAGCTGCCTGTACCCGCACCAGCGAAGACAGAGCCATCAAGACCATTCCAAATATTCATTCACACATGATGGAAAAACGAACGAGAATACTAGCCCGTATGACATAGTACCGGTTTCAAGGCAAACTCATGAAGAGCACAAGTACGCCGATCGAGTATACCTCACCCAAACAAATGGCTCCGGGAGAAAATCAGACACTGGATGACTAGGGCAATTATAGATTTTTTATAGAAAGCAGACCCAACCAACTCTGCGACGATGCGCCAGATCACAAGGCACAACACCATCCAGTTTGAACGCACATCGACGAACCACACTGGCAAGCAAACTCAGAAGGCAATCGGCATCAGAGCCCCAGACTACGGAGCAGTATTTTAGAAGAGGGAGGACATAGCAATTAAAGCAGCGTTGTATCAACTTTATCGAGCCAAACATCCTCCAAGCGTGTCTCATAAGACCAATTTTCTGCGATGCTCGTGAGGCAACTAAACGAATGTGGGGCTCAAACGTCAACTTTGAATCAAAATTGACACCTAAGATTACCAAAATCATCAATCACAGGAAGTGACACACCATCCAGTATGAGTGTGGGGAAAGCAGGACGTGACCTAGACGCGAGTATGGTCTTAGTCTTGCCCGCTGTTATAATTTTTTTTAAAAAGGTACCATACCTACGGCCCAACCTTTATTTTACAAAAATATTTAAATGCTTTAGTGAAATACATTACTAAAGACATCGTAATGATTTATTAAATACTAAATACTAATAACATTTTACAAATGCATTTAAACACTAAGTACGAACTACAGCAAATACATTTAAACACTTTAGTTAAATACATTACCTGTTTCCATTTTAAACTCCTAAAGGCAGTTTTCCAGCCATATATATGATCATTGTGGCTTGACTAGAGTGCCCGCGCTGTGTTGATCCTCATTCATTAACCATGCTTTCCTTGATACAATTGCCGACTTTAAAGATAATACAGAAGAGGGTTCACGGCTTCATAAGCAATGAGCAACGACAATCTTAATTTCTTTCTCTAACTTAAAAAAAATCATTACTTTCGCCGGCAGTTCAGCAACACTCAAAATAATTGATTCGGTTTGGTATCATAGATACGCTAGGATGTCATATCTGTCCGATAGTTTTTTTTTTTTGTTATTGAAAGATGTTGCGTCGACAATTGAACCAAACTTGTAAGAATAACTGATGCAACAGCATTATCTGTGGGAAGAAACTAACAATCAAGATGCATAAGAGTGCTAATGGAAGCTTCAGATATCTTTAGAGCTGAAATTTCAAGTTCGACTTAAGGTCGCCCGTTACTTTGCCATGGATTCGATGTATGGAGAAGGAAATACTCTTACAAATCAGACTAAGCCTTCGATATCTTCATTTTTTTTAATTTCAGCTGTCGCTGATTGAGATACGTTTGCCATTATCTGCAACCTGGCCTATTTTCTACCAACCAGTTTTTTATTAAGTTTGACAAGATGACCAAGCGCAGCCTCCAGCCTGGGCTAATTTACGCCTGTCTGTTTTGTTAAAGCGTGACCAAAAATCTAATGCTAAGAATGACCGTCGTGTGTTCATACATTTGCTAGTGGACCCGTGATTGAAAAAATTCACGCAATAATTGATATGTTTGCCTAATGCCTCTGGGCCGGTGTGGAATCCCCTCTTCTCTTACTTGCTACTTAATTTTCTTCATTGATCCTTTGTCATGCTCTCATCCTTAGGTCTGCTATATATTGACAGGCAGAAGTAACACCATGAGTAAAACACTCCAACAAACTCAAACAAAATGGCAGCTTATATACAATGTGTTCGCTCCGTAGCAATGATACCGTTGATACCGTCTTTCCACCTCAAAT
>LQNS02278160.1:4455329-4467297 GCA_001587735.2 Parhyale hawaiensis
CCAACAACTATCGACCACTCAGCCTTACATCGCTCATGTCACCTTGCAATGCAGCGTTTGTCTGTCCGATTCATCCAGAGGGGATCATTACTGATACGAACTCGTTTGTTTGGGATGTATCGGTCAGCAGCTCCCAGAACGCTCGTCTTTAAAATGTGGGAGCATTGTTCAACACAGTCAACACTGACGTCTCTTATAGGAGTTTCAAAGTCAGTTGTTCCTAATTCAGCTACCATTCCCAGAAAATTTGCTCGTCGATTCTTCTCTTTCCTCCCTCATTTTCTTACTCAGCTGCATAGTTCGTTGTTGCGTTACTACGACCAGGAAGCAAAAAGAGTGACGGGAGGACCCCAATACGGCTCTAATGAAACTTAATCATGCCGCGTGTAGCAGCATGACGTCACACCGACGAGTCAAAGTATTTCAGGGTCGAACCTCAAGCCGTGAGCAGACGAGCGACATCTTTGCTGATCTCAAACAGACAAAATTCTGTCGGACCGTAAAGTTTACTCGACATTTTAATGCACACGTAGTAGTGGAAACGTTTCTGCAGCGGCAATATCCTAGGGTAAAGTTTTTAGACGGTGCATGGAGAAGAAATTGTAACATTAGTTTAATAAATTTGATTGCTTCTTTGCGCGCCGGTTTTTAAGTCAACGTGCATAAATGCTTAGCAAATCAATGTTTTCTTGCTGTCTACCTTGTTTCAACGATCAGAATTACTGTATAACCGTTTAACACACGAGCTGAAAATGTTGTACTAAGAACACAGACGCCATCTCTGATTCGACAAGCGGATTGCTGCGTGCTGATTCAACTTTTATCGGTGAATCAGGCTGTAAATAATTTGAAAATAGGCTGTACCTATCAAAATAATAGATACATAATACAAAATTATTTTATATTTTCTTTTAACAAAGTTATGAAATATGCTTTGAGTAACAGCTAAAATGGCAACACCGTAGGTAGGGGCAATGAGCTACCAGCTATTGTATCTAACTATTGCAGTCAGCTTTCTAGGCAACCACAAAATTGAGAAATTAAACGTGTTATTAATTAGCTCCTGAAAAACTACCAAGCTCTAGGGGCATGCATGTCCATTAAAATGCACTTCCTTGGTTCGCATCAAGACTATATACCAGAAACTGTGGTGATTTGAGTGAAAAGCTATGAGAACGTTTTCTCAAGGATATTCGAGTAATGGACGAGATGTAACTATTTCAGCTTGAAGTTCACATGAACTCTATATGTGTCCTATTTTAGGCATAGGGTACACAGTTTCCATTATTTATGCGGTGTCTGAAAATATATATACATTAATATTTGGTTATCATTTGTTTTCTTGACTCTGAAATAGTAAAAAATCTGACCTGATTGAACTAAATGAGCTACATTTCCAAACTCAGCATGCAAAATATATATAAGATCTACTGACAGACACTAAACCTCTTCAAAAAACTTTGAAAATGCAGCCCAGTGTAATATGATACTCCACCTGCGTTCAGATGGGTGTGGATACTTTCAATGAAGATATTAAAGAGAATTGGGGAGAGTAAACCTCCTGGTCGGATGCCGTTAGTCATACAAACGAAAATGACATTGCTGCTCCTCATTTCACAAAGCCTTTCAGAGCATGAAACCAGTACGTACTTTAGCAGTTTAACAATTTAAGGAGGTATTTGTTTCTCAGGCATAGACTTAAATAGAGTAATGATGAACTCGGTCAACTACGGCCTTACCGTCAATAAAATTAATTATGTTGTGTTTGAATGCGAATACAGCCATTTCTGTTCCATGTAGGGCTTTAAAGCTAAATTAATTGTCTGGAGTCATCACTTACGGAACCATTCTCCTCTCAAGCACTATTTCTACTACTTCCGAGAGAAACGTAACCACTGCTGTAGGGTAATAATTGCTCTTGTCAGTTTCATATTTTGATTTTTTTTGTAACTGGAGTTATTATAACTTTCATCAGGTTACCGAGGGACGAATCCCAGAGTAAAGCACCCGATGAGAAAAAGTGCAAGGTGCGCCATCAGCCCAGGGGGCTCTACTTCGGGGCCCCAGCTGAGATATAGTCAGCGCGGACGCTTTTTCATCCTTCAGACTTTTTAACGCTTGGCAAACCTTGTCCTTAGATATAGTGCATTGTTCATTGGAGACAGTAAGATTATAAAGGATTCCAACCTTTATAACTATCATCAGCAAAACAGTTCATAACAACGGCATAATGGGCTTTTCAGAATTCAGTCACGTTACAGTTCCCCGCAACTCCATTCACTGACTGAGCAAAGGTGTGAACTTTCGTTTTCACATTTTATACTTCTTTCTAAAACTCAGTGGATATATTTTGCATTAGCTTACTAGAGAGCGTCCGTGCTCTAATCTCGTTTTCACGTCTACGTTCTGAGTGCAATGCACTCTTTTCGTTTCCTGCCATATATGACCAGTGCGCGACCTACCAGCTTCCCTCCTGGAGTTACTTGCCAGTCTGCTGGTTGTGTTTAGCTCGCGGACCTGGTCATTCCACTCTGGGAAGTAAATTCATGGATTCTGACATGTGATCTTGCCAGCTGACCTAGCTCCAACCATTGAAATAGGTAGGTATACGGGCATTAAGATATGTAGAGCGATATCTGCTAATGAGGCGTTATACTCTAGCAACATGTCGCGCAATCTACTGTGCATACTTAGTTGTACTGAGGCTTGTGTTAAAGTCGCCCATAATACACAGTTGCGTGACTGTTGTGGCAGCAATAACAGCTTCAAGCATTCCCAAATAATGCAGTTGATGATCGACACCAGGATCAATCGGGAAGATACACATTAAGAACGTAATTTAAGTTCTCGACGTGTTGTATGTGAGGCCTAAAATATTCTTATCTTATTGACATACTCTGAAGAATTAGACAATTCTGACCACAGAAATGAGAGACCGCTGCTAGGCTTGCCTCTATTGCATTGTTGTGAGCTGTTCATACCTGATACTGAGATGACAGTCTCAGTTCAGTGAAGAATGTATACTGGGCTTAACCCCAGCATGTTGCCACAGGAAAATGTTACACATTTAGAAAGAGCTCAGTAATATTTGTTACCACCTACGTGGTTCGCTAAGACTAAACATTGTCGCGTCTCTAGAAAATTGCGTAAGTATATTGTCCGTATAACGGGCACCGACTGTAACCCTATTGATCCATAATACGCGTCATCGAGAGGCTCGCCACTCGATTGGACGGCAAATTGTATTTCGAGTATTGACTTTCCCGGAACTTCAGACAGAAGAATTGGCTTTGCCACTCTCAATCTTGTTGCAAGTGTTGGAAGAAAGCCAGTTATTTTGAGACAGCTAAACAACTCCGTTTTTATCTTCGTACAATGGATCTGGCTCAAGACTGAGTTGTTATGAAAACATGAATTAAAAAAAAAAAAGAAAATACATACATAAATATAGATTTGTACCACTACATATAGCTACACATAAGAAAGTAATTAATGTCTTTAGAAAATAGGTTTATCAAGTAAGAATGTAGTGTTCAACATTTATGCATGAATNGCTCAATCTACTGTACATACACACAGAGAACAGTTTGGTTATAGTCACCAAAATTTGGTTGATTTAACCAAGCTATTTGGTCAGCTATAAGCCAACCAAATTTTTGGTGAAAATTACCAATTTTTTGGTTAAAAAATTTAGTAGTATTTACGAATTTTTAATAAAAATTACGAAAAAAAGTTTCGTAATTTTAACCAAGTTCCTAAATTTATTTGTATTTACCAAAATCTAGTTACAGTTACCATTCTGTTCAATACATGTACCAATTTTGGTCATAATAACCATGAATATCAATGTATTATTAACCAAAAAAAAGAAGTAATTACAACAAAGCATTTTTCCCCATATGTTGAGAATTACCAAAATATTTACTGTAGTGGTTCCAAACAAAATACCGTAACAAAAAAAATTTAGTCAATATTGCTACCCTGTTCTCTGTGTGTACTTAGTTGTACTAAGGCTTGTGTTAAAGTCGCCCATAATACACAGTTGCGTGACTGTTGTGTCAGTAATAACAGCTTCAAGCATTCCCAAATAATGCAGTTGATGATCGACACCAGGATAAATCGGGAAGATACACATTAAGAACGTAATTGAAGTTCTCCACGTGTCGTATGTGAGGCCTATAATATTCTTATCTTATTGACATATTCTGAAGAATTAGACAATTCTGATCACAGAAATGAGAGACCGCTGCTAGGCTTGCCTCTATTGAACTGCTGTGAGCTGTTCATACCTGATACTGAGATGACAGTCTCAGTACAGTGAAGAATATATACCGGGTTTAGCCCCAGCAGGTTGCCACAGGAAAATGTTGCAGATTTAGAAAGAGCTCAGTAATATTTGTTGCCACCTGCTGTGGTTCGCTAGGACTACACATTTGCCGCGTCTCTAGAAAATTGCGTAAGTACATTGTCCGTATAACGAGTACCGACTGTAATCCTCTTGATCCATAATATGCATCACAGAGAGGCTCGCCGCTCGATTGGACGGCGAAATTGCATTTCGAGTATTGACTTTCCTGGAACTTCAGACAGAAGAATTGGCTTTGCCACTCTCAATCTTGTTGCAAGTGTTGGAAGAAAGCCAGTTATTTTGAGACAGCTAAACAACTCCGTTTTTACCTCCGTACAATAGAGCTGGCTCAAGGATGAGTTTGTAGAAGTTTCATCAGTGTTCGATTAAGAGTTAACTCCTGAAACTCGATTAACTGAATGGAAAACAACGTACCTCTCTGAAGTACCGGGCAAGTCAAGCCTGTTGGCCTTAGTTTTGCCGGCCAGTCGATAACACCTTATGTATACAGAGTCATAAAAGTTAATATGATAGAGCATAAATTATCTATAACGTGAACATCGTAACAAGCAATCCTACCCACTCAAAGCACTTTCAAATGACGTTTGTACAATGAACACGGCTGGATCATAACGAAACATACCAGAGAACTGCTAAAAATGGCATCCAGGAATTACTTCTCAGCTGAACATATAAGAGCTCGCGGTAACACAGAACAAGTGTTACTAACGTCACGTCTCTGTTCTATTTCTGGTGCTGTGCAGGTGACCGCCGCCAGTTAGCTCAGCTGACTACAGGAAATCTTGCACGGTCTGCCTGCTGCGAGACCAGGCTTGCTAAATGAGACAATTTATAGAAAAAACCATTATTGTAGCGAGCGTCACTTTCTTGGTCTTGTATTTACGTATCTGATGTATGCGTTATTCAATATTTTTTTGCAAAGTCCCAGGCAGTTCTGAGGAAACGCCCGCTGAAAACCGCAGTGCAGATGGCGTGGGGGTGACTTTATTTTGCAAAAATAACGTTCCTGTCTCTATACATCACTGCTCATTTTACTGACGCGAAGGTTTTCAGTTAAAATGACGTGATCGAGAGCGATGAAATAACATAATTTTGCTCTCACTCTGCAGGCAAGAGGCAGTGTCGAAAGAGTTATGTTCATTAACACTCCCAAGTTCTTTTTTTGTCTTGTATGTACAACGTAGAATGGAAGTAGCTGTAACGTACGAGCCCTAGATCCCAGCTACTGAACTGTTAGAAATGATGATGTAAACACGTTGGGACATCTGACCCCGCGGCACTGGGGACGAAGTTCAATGCAACAATGTCAGTGAACGAAACAAAGTAGAACAGAGGTCTCTGAACTCAATGCAACGCCCAGCCCACCCAGTCGGGACGGACAGGCACATATAGTCATACACACACGTGCTGCTAACTATACATCCTCGCACTTACTCCACGGGTTGTAGATGCAGTAGTTCAGGGCCCATCTAATACATCCAGGCGCAACTCTTCAGGGTCAAGAGAGTGAACCATAGTGTAAATATATATATATATATAATATACATAGTAGTGATAGTAGTGTCCGTACGACAACACCTTAGGAAATTCCTTTAATTTTACGGGTACATCAAACTTTAAAGGCGACACGTTCATGCACCCCTTATGTAAAACGGGACTGAAATTCTCTTCCGTAGACTTAAATTCAGTCAAAAATAACTCTACGGTCCTCTTCCGCCGTCTTCTCGATAGTAAAACGTTTTTGTGCTGCCATTACCCATCTTGACCAACCATCCTGGTACGAGCCCCCTTCCCAATGAGCTTTTACCTCCGAGAACAGAGGTTAGGTCCCTCCAGGACTGGTTCCCGTAGTGTTCTAAAGTGTTGAGACCGGTATATATCATAGGATATTAGGTGAACCAGTCCTGGCGGAACCTAACCTCTGTTCTCGGGGGTAAAAGCTCATTGTTAGTTAGCTTTATGTACCCCTAACTAGTGTTTTTAGCTATTTGTCGTCCTGTAGACACTACAGATAAAGGTACGTTAATTATTGTTGATATATATATATATATCAACAATAATTAAAGTACCTTTATCTTTTCCATTACGGAGAGATTGCTAAATTTGATTACAAAACGAATTTAGTAACTAGTCCTGACTATAGCACGCTGCAGCCTCACCCCGCCCTAGCACTACCAGCTGGTTAGCCTCACCTGACTGGGCGGCCGCTGGCAGGACTGATGACAGCTGCACTATAGTCTACCATTTTATAAAGGCAGTTCGGTCTTGGTTAAATTCCTCTATATTGGTGCAAATTCTATGGGTATTTCTGAGATTTCTCTATATACAGGTAGTGGGCGGGGCCGAACAAAATCTCAGACACACCCATAGAATTGGCAATGCTATATAGAGGAATTTGACCAAGACCGAACTGCCTTGATAAAATGGTAGACTATGGTGGACAATCATGGCATGAATGTTAAGAAAGCAATTGTAGACGTGCTTGTACACTATCACGAACTGTAAAATTAATGCATGAGAGCCGTTGAAATTACTTATCGTATTCTTTTAGTGGGGATACTGTATGCTGAATAAGCGTCGTGGGTTGCTGCATATACGAGTATATACGTAGAGCGCTTAACAAAAAGTAATATGATGGATTTTTGTTGGCTTCAATTAAAAAATGTGTTGAAAAATTGTAATTTTTGAGGCTGTAGAACATTAGATTGATCCATCATGTACAAATTGAGCTTGTTATATCTTTAACGATTATTGTGAAATTCCTAACGCGCTACATAATTTCGTAACAGATTGATCCAGCTGCGTCTGTTCGTCTGGATGGTCCAGATGTTACATGCAATGTCTGTAGAAAATTTCCATACCCAATGTTAATGTTGCATTCTTTTTTACAGAACCTGAAGAAACTGCTCGCATCAGAATTATGAACTTGCGCATATTTTCAACATTATAAACGAGAAAAGGCACACAAAGTTTTAGATTTTCCCACAAATAAGGAAAAAGTTGAAGGGTATTCATCGCAATCTAGAAGTATTCATATCACTCTTTGTTCCATTACAATACATACTCATTTACAACATATAAACGAGCTGAGTTCATAGTTGGAAGGCTAGTACGAGAAGTGCAGCAACGCCTTAGGTTATGCTTAAGGCGTTGCTCTACTAGACATCTTAGCCCTCCAAATAAACTGTGTTTTTGTTTTAGACATCTTCAAAATTATTTTGCAATGCTTTAATGCCCTAACCGGTACAGAGACTGTGAAATTTAAAAATTACTGGACGCATACTTACTGAAAGTGCCAGATAAACCTGTTGTAAGCGGCTACGTGAACTGTGGGGATAACTCGCTGTTAGCCACCCCGCTGGTCACGGACTGCCGCATCACCTCTGCGCATAACGCCACCTGGACCTCATCCGAAGTATCATCAAGATAATCAAGGTAGGGAAGGTAACATGTAGAATAATCTGAGGTATGCTTTTGAAACCAACTTTGAGAGAGCAGTGGTATTTAATTCATAAAGCAAGCATGAAGCTTGAATAGGCTAAGGAAAAGTCTTAGGCAACTAAATGGACCAACACCGACGATACAGCCAGTAAGAAACTACGTATAAGGAATGCGGTTATCAGCCAAGTTTTCAAAATAAGGTCGTCTGAAAAAAGAAATAATAAAAAAATCCCTCCCATTGAATGATCCGAAGTGGTAAGCTGCAACCTATGTAGTGAAATCAAGAATAACTAGAGCACTCTGAGAGCGCATACCTCCGCCAAGTGAGGCAACGGTAGCAAAAAATTCAAATTGGCTCTGAAACCATAATTTTCTTTGTATAAACTCCGAAATCTAATCATTTATACCTTTTCATAGTAATAACAGCTTGTTCAAGTTTCTTGAAGATTCGTTCATAACTTTTTGAGTTATACTGTTAACAAACGTTATGACAAACATGAGTCAAACATACATACTATCTAACCAATCTCTGCCAAAATTTAATCATTTATGTTTTTCAAATTACTAACAACCCCTATAAATTTCATTAAAATTCATTCATTATTTTTTGAGTTATTGTGATAACAAGCATAAAATTAAAAACAGTGACAAACGAACGAACGAACAAAAAGATCATTACCAACATTTGGTCATTTACTCTTTGTTATATACCTAACAACTCATGGTAATTTCATCAAAATCCATCCATAACTTTTTGAGTTATGGCATTGAGAAAAAAAGAGGTAGTCAAACAAACAAACAAACAAACGGATGGACATATCTTCACCAAAAGTTAATCAACTGTTCCTCATAACATACCTAACAATCCCTGTAAATTTCATCCAAATTGGTTCATTACTTTTTGAGTTATCTTGGTGCCAGACAGACAAACGGATAAACAGACAGACAGAGAGACAGACAAACACGACGGAGGTAACAAAAGGTAACACTCTGTCAACCTAAAGGAGTTTCATTTTGAGCACTTTTACCGTCTCTAAATCTAAATTATGCCAAAAAATGAAAAATAATTCAACAGATAAAATTCATCCCATTAGAAATGAGGACTTCGAAATTTTAGACCAATGCTCTGTATTGGCTTGCTAGTTGTAGACCATGTTTATTTCTATAAACTTAAGCTAAAACCTGCATGATCAAGCGAGAGCTGTAGATTTATTTACTGTTCATTCATCCATTTCATAAATTCAACAAGGAATTACTATTTAGAAGCAGCTATGAAAAATTTTGTGTAGCATTAAATCTTCACTTATATCTTATTCTAATTTCAATGCCTAAAGATAATTTAGGATTGAAGCGAAAGCTTGCAAATGGAAATTATGTGCATGTGCTGTAATATTGTTCTCGTTTCATCGCTACAACTAACTTCCTACGAAGAAAAAGATGGAATTGTTCGATTATAACGATGCGCAGTATGTCTGGAAAAATAAGGAGAAGTCCCCTTCCCAGAAACAATATTCATGCAGTAAAGTATGGTGGGGGGATCTGCAAGGAGATGCTTTTCTGAATCTGGTGAGGATAGGGTTCACCGCGTAGGAGGAAATTTGAGAAAAGATTACCAGTATATCCTAGAGGGAAACTTGAAGAATATTCCTCTCAGTCTTAGAGCTGGATGAAAATGGTGTCTCTAGTATGAGAATGACCAGAAGCACATGGCTAAATTGATGATTGAATTGTTGCATCAGACAAAAATCAACGTTTCAGAATGGCCACCACAATCACCCGACTTTAATCCACTGAGAAATTTGAGGCAAGAGAGAAAGAATCTCGTTCATTCAAGACGTCAAAAAAAATATCAACTAGCTGGAATTGGCCTGTAAAGGGGAATGGACCTAAATTCCACACATCTGCATAAACCTGATTGAAAATTACAAAAAGCGTTTGACTAATGAAAATCCGCAGATTTTAGTACACAGCAGGTTTGATTATTAGTTATGAAAATCTGTTCAGCATGAATAGGTTGATTCTATTCATTTTAATATGTTTGTGAATTTTTTACTATTATATATTCAAATCTAAAAGTTTCTGTTGCTATTGTCATTTACTTCGTTGAAATTAAGTGCACGTTTCCTTCCCTGACGTGATCAGTTTTGAACTTTGGTAAAAATGCATTGCTGACGTCGAGTAAGAACTGAGAATACTTTGTGTAGACACCGCATTCCACTAGTTACACGTGAAACATCTCAAGACACTATGCAATTAGCCTACAATTTACTACAAGACAAGTTGCAGTGTAAAAGAAATGGGAAGCAATACGTTATATGTTGAGTTCGAAGAAGTGAACGTTAGGGCCGCAGAATGTGCAGATAAACTGTCTAAATATAGCGTCAGAGGGGCACAGGAAATGTAGATAGACTTTTTACCAACTCTGATAACAGCGAAGGACAAGAGTGCTGCCCCAGGACGCTCTAGCTTCCAAATAATAAGCTATGCTGGGCTGCCCATACAATCTCCGGTAGCCCTCGATATCCGAGAGCAATGGAAAACAGCAAGAACAAAAAAACGGAAAATTGTATGAAACCAACGTCGTAGAGTGGAAAGTACCATTGAGCGATAGATAGAGAGTATGTCAGTATTGTCATCCATGCGACACCCATTTCAAATCGAGCAATAACGAATATAATATTTTTTTATTAATATTTCCATCTCTGGAGGGAGAGTGGGCCATATTATTGAAAATATTTGCTGTCGTGTGATTTGAACTGGAGGTCATGGGTGAAAATATTCGTCCCAATGGTAGTTTCCGACTTATAACGTTGGTTTTATACTGTTTGCCGTTATTTTGCGCTGCTTGTTGTTGTCGTTCTGTAAGTAGGACTGCGATCATTCTCTGACGTCAGCAGTAGTTCTTACTTTGTTGCAACATCAATGAGTTTCAGATCTGTAAAATTTTTAAATAGCTAGTATGTTCCGCTATCATAAAAATGACGGCGAAAAATTTGTGATTTTTCTTCTGAAATGATCATACATTCATTATTAGTCTGCTTATGAAAGATACACTGCAACTACCAAACCACATGAACAAAGAAGTGAGAGCTCTCGACGCAACTTTTGCTTTGGTGGCTTCAGGAAAAATTAATTTCATTTAAGCACAGTCAAGCAACCCTCAATATAAATTTTAGCTGCGTCGCCTGCGTGTCATTGTTACACCAGCGCATGCATTGTAGCTGCAGCATAACCTTCCCTTAAAAAAGTAAAGATTCCATTTTTGTGCTCCCATAGTGTTTTACTGCAGTTTCGAATACCGCAAAAGCAACTCGATTTTCATTTGCGATAATTTTTGGAAAATTGGCGCAAAGAAACTGTTTCCTCTTTCAGGTGCAGCTGCGATACATCAGAGGCAGATGTGTATCAAGCTGATCGCAAAGTAAGGCGAAACAAGATTTAAAAGAGAATCAAAAGAAAGATTCTACGGAAAGGATCGAAAGCTATCGAGACTGTCGACTGTGAGACACCTCGTTTAGCAGTCTAAACAACTGTTTTGTACAGAGAAGGAGGAAAGGAAAGACGAAAGTCAAATCTTTTACACCAATTTTCCCCGAGTAGATTGTTTTCTTGCAAGTGCGTATCATCTGCCTTCAGTTCAAGCACAAATTAAACTACCTACCTGTGCATTTGAAATTGATAGCTGTTTTGCAAAGTCTGGACAAGGGCTTCTACTCGATGCTGAGTTAATCTGCATGTGTAAGTGTTCATTTCAGGGTCGACTTTCTGCCTATCTCTTAACCAGATACGAGGGAACACAAACTATATGTATCAACGTATTGGTGTTTTTAAATATACTCGACTGCCCATGACCAACCGGGTCTTTAGAAACCTTTCCTGAGTTTGCAGGCTAAAGTCCGATGCTGACGAAGGCGCTCAAGCATTTGAGGAAATGGTGCCACGTCGCAACAAAAGTAAGTTTCTTGAGTATTTCATTTTCTTCTACTCCATTCGTGGATTTGAAGCAATATACGTCAGATTTCTTAATTACCAAAATACAGAGAGACGAATATTTTCTTGAAATAAAAGTACTGCCGAGCCGTATCCAAGATACAGAGCAATATCCGCGTATTAATGATCAATTGAATTAACAAAAATTATTATTCTGAAAATTTCGAG
>LQNS02278160.1:4484815-4498974 GCA_001587735.2 Parhyale hawaiensis
GGGTTTCCCAGGTGAGGGTGTGGTCTAAGTTGACTTTACCTTTACCTTTAATTGGCCTTAACAGTCTTAACAAATACGGGTTAATATGTTAGAAGGATTGAATATCTTCACACGATTGATTCGGCAGCAGGTTTACTCTTGGTTGTCCGTTTCAGCTGGGAGGAATTTTATGCTGCTGCGCAGCTGGAAGCAGTGGCTGAGGATGCATTGATTTAACGCTCGTTAAATGCCTGGATGTAGGAAGGTGCTGTTTCTTACTATAATTACATAGCCTTACCAACTCCGTGAACTGTTTTCCATTCTCACCTACTACATCAGATATAACTACAGTATGGTGTATTTATCGCGGTGTTGAGCGTTCAGCAGCGATGTAATGCTTGGAGTCAGTATCCTAGCTATTGCTTATTTCTTTTTTATCTTTATAATGTGAGACCGACACTTGACTCTTCTGGATTTTACCATGTGATATACCGTAAAGAAGTTTAATTTAGGGACCGAGGGTTTGTTAATTAGACTTCTTTCATTCGCTTCCGCACTACAACAAAGCCTATGTTAGTGCAGCAAACGCATTGAACACATGCCTCTCTGAAGCTTACCCACATATAAACTTTAAATTTTCGTACAAAAACGCATTTACCATAGGATCCTACTTTAAATTTAAAGACAAGCAACCCACACCGGTCCTGTCAGGTGTTATCTACCGTTTCAAATGCAGAGGATGCAATACCTCGTACATTGGTAGCACTGGACAACATTTCAATGCCCACATTGGCCAACTTTTAGGTGTATCCAGCCGAACCGGTCTACCACTTGCAAAACCCTCACATTCAGCTCCCCGCCTGCATGCTGAACAAAACGACCATCCCATCAGCAAAAATGACTTCTCAATCATTGATTTTTCTAATCCAATCGAACAAGACTTAGCCTCAACATTATGACCTCAGCTGTACCTCTTCACAATATCCCCAACTAACTCCACATCTACCGACTGTACAGGAGCTGATACCCGGCCCCTTCTGACAGCTCTGTACATTCGCTTTTTAGATTATAGCCCATGACCAACATTTTTCCTCCGACTGTACATAGTCTTTTCTCTCCGCCCTAGAATCACCATCACTATATATCCAACAAAACCTAGCCTCAATATAATGACTACAGCTGTACCACTCATCACAACCCATGACTGGCACTTTTTCCTACGAATGCACTTGCCACTTTTCCTCCGCTTCTCTTACCGTCTAACGCTTATATAAGAACCCCATTGCGCACCATGGTCATTCGCCCTTTAGGTCCCACCCCGTAACACATTTCAAAACTTAGGTCATCAAAACTAAATTTTGTTACGCATCCTTTGTAGTTTTTATTTAAAATTTCTGATGATGGGAGGAAATTCCCGAAACGTTAAATTTTAATTTACTGTCGACTTTCTTTTCATTATTTGTTATTTGCGTTAGGATAGTGTCTTTAATTTCCCGTCGGCCTACTATTTAGCCCCGGTTGTTCTGGAGTGTGGTCGATGGATTACAGTTTGTTGTAAAGAGAATTGGTACAAGCAAGCGGCCTCGCAGAGAAGCGCTGCGGCAGGCCGGAGAAAAGACCGTTGGAAGCAGCTACGCAAGGCGGCGAAGGGAAGGGGAAGACCTGCCAAATCAGCTGCGTCCATCTGAGGACCTCCGAGAGTATAAAAGAGGTAACGTCTTAAGTCGAGGGTATAACATCGGGGCCAGAGGCTTGAACACCAGCAAGACAAGTCTTCTTCACACACACTTACACTCTGCCCTTCTACGTGACTAGTCAAGCTTTAGGAATCTTTTGATTCTGCAGGGCGCGACAAACTTATGTAGGCTACTTCATTTTCTTGAGTGTAGTCAAGCTTTACGAATCTTTTGATTCCACAGAGCGCAACAAACGCTCCAGCCTCTTACACACATCTCAGAGGGAAGCCAAGCTTTAGGAGTCTTTTGATTCCACAGGCCGCGACAGTCTCATTCAGTCTACGACACAGTCTCGCAGGACCGTCCAGCTTTAGGAGTCTTCTGATTCCGCAGGGCGCGACGTGTTCATAGTCCCATTCTACGTAGTTAGTCTAAGCTATAGAAACCTCATCGGTTTCGCAGGGCGCGGACGACCTGACGTTCTACTCTCTCTTGTGATTAGTCAAGCTTTAGGAGCCTTGTGATTCCGCTGGGCGCGACGAATTCACATAACCTATCCTACTCCTATGTGAACAGTTAGCTTTAGAAGTTCTCGGATTTCGCAGGGATAGACTGGATCACACTTTCTGTGCTTCTTTGAGGAATTAAATGGCAAGAAAATCACAAAGAGTGGAACGACCGTCAAGAATAACAAGTCCTGGAGAAGAACGACCATATTGTTGTTTTGCTGATGTTTACCCCTTGCATCGCCTTTTTGCCGTGACCTCTCGGGCGTATGATATATATGCGATTTAGGTTGTTTTATTAGTTATTACAGTGCGTGTAGATTTCCTGGAATGAATATCAAGATATTTCATATTCAACAAAAAATCAAATTCTAAGATAGAGCGTACGGGTATAGGCGGAGATTAAATAAAGAACCTTTAAAAAATCGTGACCTCGAATGTATATCGCATTTCCAGGTAGTATCTAAATAAAACTTATATTAATATCACTATGTTTACTTTCTCTTTTCCATCCAAATAGCAAGTCAGCCCAGTTCATTCATGAAAGGCTCTCGGCCAGTTGACGCTACCAAGGATGTCTTACATCAATGATTATTGAGATGGTAAAATAAAAATCAATGATTTACTAATACGATAATTTAGGGAAAACCTTAAAACATGCACTTGAATAATGTTTGACTCGGTAGAGTTGACACGTCGCTGCTTTAATTGTTATATCCTCCCTCTTCTGGAATGCTGCTCCGTAGTCTGGGGTTCTGCTGCCGATTGTCATCTCAGTTTGCTTGACATTGTGGTTCATCGATTTGGTTTCATGGCGGATGGTGTTGTTGCAGAGTCGGTGGGGTCTACTTGTTGTACAAAATATATAATTGCCGTAGTCATCCAATGTTTGATTTTCTTCCGCAGTCAATTGTACATGGGAGGAATACTCGGCGTACTGGTGCTCCTCATGAGTTTGCTTTGGAACCGGTGCGATGCCATACGTGCCAGTATTTTCGTTCATTTTTTTCATCATGTGTGGATGTTTGGAATGGTCTTGATGGCTCTGTCATTGCTGGTACGGGTATTGGCAGCTTCAAGGAGACCACCCCATGCAGCGAAAATGGTCATAATTTGGAATTTTCGTTTCTTAGTTGAATTTGATTTTTGGATGAGGACGGGACTGTGAACAAAATTTTTTTTTTTTGCCCTGGGCGCATTGGAACACCCCTAAATGGGGAGCAAAGTGTTCCCTCCGGGTAGGATGCAAAATTAGAAAATCAACCCATATGGCTGAAGCTTTGCAATTATTTGTAATATCGAAAATAAAATAGATTTTCTTCTATGATAGTCTCCGTTTTCTTCTTCGTTTTCTGTTTATCTTCATTCAGGGGTGGCTCATGTATTTCCATTAAATGTTCAGCTTATTCGATTTCGCTAAAAGAAATTTCTTTATAGCTTTTGAATATAGTTTATGTACTAAGAAATAGGAAATGGGACATTTTCATAGAAGAAAAACGTTTCCATTTTTTATCATCGCAGATGGACAATAAAATGTATGACGTCATAGTTATGAGTGATGTCATATATAGATACATATGTATGACGTCATAATTTTCTAGATATTCATAATTTTCGATTGTTTTGTTTATGGAAACACCTTATTTGATAATCAAGAGACATTTTCAGCATGATAGGACAAAAGAAACACCAACAGATACAAGTAAAAACTTTTTTTAGTTTTCCGCTTCTCCTGTAAAATTTCATTTTTCAGTATTTAAAACGCTTCATCTCTTGCAATATTCATGCTACGAGAAAAAAAAGACAGTTTTGGAACGAGGAATTCAATAGTTATAAAAGATCCTTCTTACTTTTTCGCTTCTCCACCTGATGTTGCAGTAATTGAGAGATGAATTTGAAAAATTGAAGTAAAAATTAATGTATAAAAATGAGATATTTAGACTAAAAAAGACACACATCAGAGGAGAAAAAAACTAGAAAAAGGACTTTTATAGCAATTGATTTCCTCTTTTCAAAACACTCTTTGTTTTTCTTGTTGCATGAATATTGAATGAGATGAAGCGTTTTTGGTAAAAAATAATAGAAATACGAGCGTTTAACATGAAATTCAATGATAGAAAAAAGAAACGAAGAAGAAAACGGGAAAATATGCTGGAGTAAGAACGTGCTTTTTTTGATTTTACATATTGTGAGCAAATTAGGTGCAATTTGACAATAAATAAAGAAATTAGCCTAACGCTTGGGGGTTGTTCCCTTAAACCAGTGTTTCCCATAGGGGGTGCATATGAACCTACGGGCCCCTGTGGTTTACGCACGGACCCCTACTCCCTACTGGTTCGTGACGGTTAAATCATCTGTGGCAACGTTACATTGATTTTATCCCATAAATGATAAAAACACAGAATATTCTAAGGTTTTAAGAGGAAAAGTTTAAGTTTAAATAGCTTATAATAAATATTTTATATCAATCTATTGAAATTGAAAAATTATAACAATGGCATAGTTTCCCCTAAGTGTTTCTGCTCCATCAAAAAACTCAGCTTTTTCTTTTTCAAAAACGGCGAGAACAGCATATGCTAACCATCGTTCAATGCAAATAGTAATTTAGGGCGAGTCAAAATAAATTCAAGAGAGTTACAGGAAAGAACTCGCTGTATGTGAATAATGGGCTGAGCTGGGATGTCACGTGACGACTATGAAATGAGTAATTATACATTTGGCAGATGTTATTGTGCCTCTGCCGTTCTGTATTAACTGGAAAGCAATAGCCTGGAAACCATCGACATCTACAATACTCATTCAGTACGTAATGTACTAAGTTGATGCCATTTGTGCTTCAGGGCGATTTCACAGGGGGTCCGTAGAAAACTGAACTCTGGGAACCACTGCCTTAAACAATCTGTACACAGAGCTCTTCTGTGATCTCGGATATTCTCTTTCTTTCTTTCTTTCTTCGCTCACTGGGCTGGTTGCGTGGGGTTTTGTTAAAACCTCATAAAGTTTTTCCGCTCCCAATAATAACTAACTTAATCAATGTTGAAAAGAATAGCTCATAACAGGCAAAAGCATGCGCAGCTCCAGCAGGATTGAACAAACACGCTAGTATTGAACTGTAGCTGCAACCTCACGGAAATGAGGGAAGCTCTCCGTTAAGTAGCGTATAATGCGTACACTCACTGATAGTTTATACAGTGCTGAGCAATGGCTACCTTTGTATGCACTGGCGCATTCTGTACCGAAGATAGGCGGGTCCGTAATCAAGTTTATCTTTCACGTTCTTTTCAGGAAAATATTTTCCTATGTATGCAGTGAACTTACGCGCAAAAAGCTCCTAACTGGGGAACTTGTGTCTGAACAATATTTGTATTCGTTAACTTTTCTCCATACAAAAAGGTGTAGTTTTCTTGGGTATTTGCTGGTTGTTGATAAGTAAAATTTTGCTTCAAAATACTTAAGCCTAAAAATGTGGAGTACTCTGCACAGAGAGCATCGGTGCCCTGCATACGGGGCTGAGGTCCAAAGTCTACGTAACACGAGAGTGTTTATTGAGAGCGCGTCTACAGTATGTGTGGGGCGAGCTTGTTTGTGTGAAGCACTATCGGTGCTGCTTGATCAATGCTTGCCCTACAGCTTATTGAATAACCTACGTTCTAGAGCGAATGCTAGCTTTATTTTCTCGGCTGGTGCTTTGTTTCGCCCACTGAACTTCATTCTCATTTTACTGCTAACTCATAGTGTTACTTTTTAATGTGACATGGTTTGTACACAGTTAAAATAAGTTCGTAAAATCAAACCCTTAATACCGAAAGATTTGTCTCCTCTAGAGGCGTCTTTTTGTGGTCACAGATGTAATCAGGATCATCACTATCACTGAAAATTACAAGAACGGTCAATGATTTAGTAAATAAACCAGAGACGCCGTGTTTGTTAAAAGAAATACATAGATGTCTATCATACTAACACTGAATTGAAGTTGTTGGGGAATGGATTTCTCCCAATGTCGCTTTACGAGTACTTTGAAGTTACTACATCAGTGAACTAGCAGTTTTGACACATCTTGAACACTATGCAAGCATAACGACACTGCAATTCTGGAAGTCAATACTGTAAACAATCCCAATAAAAAAATTAAATCTTTCTAAATATTAAAAAACATCACGAACTTGCATTATTACTTGTCTAACAGTTGGAGTCACTCTGATCACGCATGATTAGCCCTCGGGAAAAATCACTGTTCGATCAACTTTCACCCCTGATCACGGTTGATCACTATTAGAATCAGATCAAAATGTGGTCACAAAAGCGGACGGATAAAGCGGAAGCATCCTCACGGTGGCCACAAAAAGACACCTGATAAAACGTCGCTTGCAATTTGAGAATTTGATTCTAATACAAATTCAAGTGCGTCTGCCCCCTCATCTTTTCCTTCAGAAGAAATGTGCTGGTATGGTCTAAACAGTGTTATTCTGATTAAACTTTTCGTATAACGTACATGGTAAAAAGTCATTTCTTATTTGTTTGCTGAGGACCAGCTTGATCTACAGGATTGAAATTTATTTTTTTTTTGTAACTGAAGACATTAACCCCATTTTTAAGCCATTTGCTTGCATCGAAGACCCAAACTGCAGAAAATAAGGCAGCAGTCAGAAGAAAAAGGCAGTTTTATGCATACGCTCTGGGAAGGAACCAGGAAGAGAATCAGGGCCCAACTTATGCGCAATCTTTCAAGAGATGAAAGTGCCATACCAAGCGAAGACTCTTCATTGAATTTCAATTTCCATATGCAGCTGAGTGACGCTGCGTTCAATTATTCTTGTTGCTACTCCTACACATCAGCTTATTTAAGGCCGGCATCAATAGGTACCTGCAATGTGACCTGCAGGTGAAATTTTCTCCGTGAAGTGCAGTAGACTCTCTTGTTGAAGATGTAGAACTTTCTTTTCACCGAATATTTTTTTTTCGTCGATGATTTATTTGTGATAATAATTATTGATATATCCAGCTACTGCAGAGTTTGGTATATCTTAGTGATGGGTCGGATGTAATTTTTTGGACATCCGCGAATGTGAATCTTTAAGCGTTCTGACATCCGCGGATGCGGATGCAATTGCGGATGTTACCATCTCGACATCTCCAGATGCAGATGTTCAAAAGAGGTGCGGATGTTCCGCGGATCCGGATACAGATATTTGCCCCACCACAAACACACCCTCTCACGACGGCAGTTTGTACAACACTTGGGAAGAAAACTTAGCTGGTGCTTTGTTGACAGGGACAGCGCTTGCACACATTTCAATCCAAAAGAGAATCTGTGGTTTTCAGCACTGTGGATGAGTTTAGGTTACAGTGATAAACCTGCACAACCGCGCCTCCTTTGCTGCGGAACTTTGGCAGATGCTACCATCTTAGTATCCGTGGATGCAGATGCGGATGTCAAAGAAAAGTGCGGATGTTCCACGGATGCGGATATTCGCCCCATCTCTAGCTTCGCGGTGACTGCTTAAAAACTGCTTTGCTTGTTTTCAAGGCGCAACTGCTGTGGAAACGAGCATCTAAAATGGAGATTATTGCGGAAATTGAGCATGACACTGACTTAGTTGTACGACTGGCCATAGCCATAGACTGCCAGTCCAAGGAGCACATGGAAAGATAGGTTTGAGTTCGGCGCCGTTACGACTAAGATCATGGCTGACTTTGGCAGGAATATGTTATGACTGCGTAGTGGCTGATAATAAGCCAAGAACCTCGGGTAAAGTAGTTCGCTACTTTATGCATACCGTGTGTGGCTTCCGCTGCATTCGACTTCCAGTACAATAAATGACCCCGACAATTTGTAATGAGCCAACTTCAATGATTTTATGTTAGTGAACATTTCTTCCTAATCAAGACTCCACAATCGGTT
The DNA here is from genome assembly GCA_001587735.2 of Parhyale hawaiensis. Lineage (NCBI taxonomy): Eukaryota > Metazoa > Arthropoda > Malacostraca > Amphipoda > Hyalidae > Parhyale > Parhyale hawaiensis. The sequence goes on from LQNS02278160.1 coordinate 4,492,879, forward strand.
TCGTAGAAAGTTTCAATAGCGGATTGTCTTCATCGATTGATGCCGCTAGGTAGCATCGGTCGTGCTATACTCTTCGAGGGAATAGCCCGAGTGCATCCGTCCAGCAGCTGTCTGTTTGTAGCTCATTCGTTCCAAGTTAAAAATACAAGCCAGAAACCCTCAATTAAGGCAAGTGTTCATTGAGTGCGGGATGGCGTTTGTATGGGATGAAATATTTTAGAATATAAATAATTCTGTTGAGCAAATGTAATAAGTACGACTTTTATTCTTTCTGATCTTAGTGATAAACTAATCGTAGAAGCTTATTGCTTCCAAGTTCTTAAGTAACTAACTATGCACCCGGAGGTCTGCTCCGTTGTCTTTGGGTGTGTGTCTCGGTACCTGACCCTCTCAAGGTAACTCCATTCGATTAGAGTCATCGAGTCCGAACAGACCTTGCAATCAGTGTTTGAAACCTAAGTGGGAAAAAATTTAGCACATGCAGGTGTTCGCTACAACCCAATTACGTTCGAGACAGTTGGAAACTTTATCCTTCAAGGGAAATTGAGTTTAATGCCGTCTGCAGGGTGATCGGTATGCCACAAACGCTTGAAACGCGATATAAAATTGCGAAAGTAACGCTTATAAATGAAATAATAGACAAGTCCAAACTATTGCCGTGAATTTATCTCGATAGCTCTGTCCGGATCTGCGGCNTAATGCCGTCTGCAGGGTGATCGGTATGCCACAAACGCTTGAAACGCGATATAAAATTGCGAAAGTAACGCTTATAAATGAAATAATAGACAAGTCCAAACTATTGCCGTGAATTTATCTCGATAGCTCTGTCCGGATCTGCGGCACGTCTCGTACGGTAACTGTACCCAGAGCCGCGGCTCCTACACCTGTCAATCTCCACAGCCTGGCAAAGTTATAAATTCAGTCTAGCAGTGGCAAAGAGACTCCATTATCATGACCTATGCGGGAGCCTTTTGCTATCTTTGTGGAAAAGTGTGTTGCAGTAAAAAAGTTTGAGGTGGGGAAAAGTGGTCACCGAGGTGATCCCGACTTGGCCAGAAAAGAGTGTGAGAATACAGTTGGAGGCTGCGTGTGGAACCCAGAGGAAGAAATTGCGAGCAAAACCCTGCGGAAGTAGAACGCACAGTTGGAATAAAAATATTTACTTGACTCTACCGGTCATCTGCCAGTATTTAAAGAGTACGTATGGACGTGCTGAAACACTGGATGGATAGAAATAAAATATTGAAATAGTGTTTTTTTTTTAGCTGAGGCTGTAGTTTTCATAAGTGAATGTCATCCATTATCAGTTCTTAGTGTCTACTCATCAGTTAAAATAAAGTATATTGCCTAGGGCTTAAAAAACAATACCTACTCATAACTGTTGAAACTAAGTCTCCAAAAGGCGGACTGCGTTTTTTTTCGTTTATGCGACATGCAAGATAGCTGACTGCTTGTTTTTTCTTGCATATACAATAGCAGTAGAGGCAGACGCTGATGTCGTAAACAGAGACTATTTTTTCTACCCGAAAGAAAACTAGAGAGTACTGGAAAATGGTAATTAACGCAGGCAAAAAGTAGTATAACAATAATAAAGATAAATAGTGAAAATAAGTAGAATTTCTTTTTTGATCTGGATTCTCTAGACATCATATTACGGGCACAGCATCCTGCACTATTCAGTCTTAATGCTTATATGGCAAGATATACCTAGTAGTTGGACTGAAGACTTACTTACACCTTTATATCTACGAACAATATCCAATCCACATGCTATTAAAGAAACATGAAAGTAACACAATTTTTGCAATGACAGACGTCGCTGGAACAGATTGTGTAACCTAGAAATATTAGAAACTTTTTAGAATAGAGTGAAATGGGAATGAATACGACAGTGTATTAAATATTTTAAAAATTCTAATAAGTATCACTTCAATTTTCGTGATTGAAAATTGCAAGATTTAATCCTCAATTCTAACAAATAGAGAGAAAAGGAAAAAAGGAAGGCGAAAAGGGCATATACTTCATCAAGGGAGCAGGGTACTGTAATAGATCGTATAGCAAATTTAGAACTGTGGCAGTCTAAGCCTAATATTTACTTCGTTTTAAGTATGGTGTAAAATAAGCACAACACCTACAGGCAGGATATTAAAAGAGTTAAATAATTTTTCTATGAGATGCACTAATTTCGATATTCGCAAAATTCAGAGGTTTTAATTAGTTTGATGCCAGAAAACAGAGCTTAATTCACCATAGAACAAGGCTGTTTGCGAATATTTTAAATTGCAATGTTCGATAACTTGAAAATATGAAAGCTGATAAAGTAAATTTAGTACTGAATAATGCTCAACTGGTTTTGATTCTCGATTTACTTCGCCTGACGAGACTTAATTACTTTGGGTATAGCCAAAGGTCAGGGTCTTATATTCCGATGCTAGTGGATATGCAGACAAATTGATGCCAGTTGTATTTAGCAGTGCTTCTTTATTACTTAAGTACTTCATTTCATTGCTTTACTTTGAGCCAGGGTCCGAAGAATGAGCAACAATGCAATGTTGTAGGTAATAAGAGCTGTGCTTCGTGCAGTACCATATCCCGCTGTGTATTTCTACCGCAGTGTATTTATTTCTTTCATCTATATAAGCTCATCGTGGACTTACTTTTCCCTTGACGCAAGGAAATGTATTTTTAATAAAAGGAGAGTAATAAAACAACACTTCAATACAGTTGACACTTTACTAGCATTGCAACACTGGCTGCAGGGAGCGACACAAAAAGCTGCCAGAGCCACTCCTGCCCACACGCACTTATATTTCAATACCGCTTAGCACCGGAATATGCTAATAACGGCTGTTATTTCTTCTGTGAACAAGAAGCGCTCAGTAACGATTGCATGTGTCATGGGCTAGGTTTGACTCACCACACTCGCTGCGTGTCCAGACCTCAGCTGGGGCGAGTGAACAAAGAATTCAGTGACTAGTTACTCACTCAGTTCATTGATCTGTTCCAGGAGGCGAGAGTGTGAACCAGTGCAGAGCAGACATACCGGCAGCTGGATGAGTGACTGGCCTCCAGACTCACACATGTGTGCAGCGTTGAGTCATCGAACTGTGAGTATACCCAGAATTTCAGTTGGACATGCTGGCAGTGAATGATCATTTTTAACATGAAACATGCAGTATTATCAACGGGAATATTCATACTGTCAGTGTTATGCGATAGAAATGCACAGCGTGAATTTCATTGCACATGGCTGTAGTGTTCACATCGCGTTCCTTATGTATCGGAGGTCTTTCTGCTGCTTTACTTAGCAAAAGGCACGACTGGGAATCTCAAGAAGCGAGCATTGCAGTTGGTTAGTGAGGACGCTGACAGTTCCATATAACATAATTTGGGAATTTAGTTATTCGAAGAAATGCTAGAAATCAAAACGCAAGTTAAAATTATTTCCCCAAGTTTATTTATGAGTACTCACCAAGAACAAGGATCAGTGGGCCAAGTTTCGAATGAAAGAACGGAGACCCGAGGCATTAGCATGTTGGGCTTGGTAGAAAAATCTAAAAGTATGGAGGGTAAATGACTGCAACTGAGATGAGAGTTTGTTCCGAAGCTAAAACACGTGAGACATCTTCCTGTGGTCTTAATGTCAAGTTTATTTTCGAATGGGTCAACGTAGCTGCCACATAGCTAGCTGAAACGTTTATGCTTTTTACGTAGACACCACGAGGTCTCCTTGATGCAATTTGTGCTGTATAGCAATTTAAAGCCATGCTTGCCTCACGTGGGAGCCACATGGGCTCAGCTAAAAACGAGCTGGTGGCCATCTTGATCAATTTACAAAAACTTACAATTAACAAAAATTTTGCACCAAATTAATCAAGTTACGAAGCGTCCGTGATTGGTATGAACATATATATATATAAATTATGAATAACGATAATATAAATAAAGAATGACGTCATTATATTGACAATGAATAAACATAATGGATAAATTGCGTGAGTAATAATGTTTAACATGTGCAGACCTGGTACCTGGTACTTGGAAAAACAATGTTTGACTAATAGGACATTTTAACGCATAAATCAGAATAAATAAAATACCCAAACATGACTCATACAATCACAGAAGCTCGACATCTGGAGGTGGGTGGACCTCCTATTATTTGAAACGCGATGGAGATGCTGTTGGCAAAGGAAAGAAAACACAAAATAAATCAATACCTTTATGCTGGGTATTTAAAACAGAACAATGATTTGGGACCGCGACTGATCTTTTTTTTTAAATAGTGCTGGTAAAGTCCCGATTAGATTGAACAAGAAACATAATACCATAATAATACCACTCAACTCGGTCTAAATATTCTCGTCACGCAGTTGCATGAAGTGATAGACAAAGGCTGTATCTCAGTTCATTGCACACAGATTGACTTTTAAAAATTCTATGATCAATTCGGCTAAATTTTGATCTGTGCAATCGAGGGAAAAAATCGAAAACATCCCGAAAGCAGAACCATTAGAAACGTGTCATACACAAATCTAATGCTCCAAGATCAGAATATCTTTATCGATGAAAAACTCCGTTGCTTAATTAACTTGGCACATTTGTAGTTGAGTTCCCTTTAGGGTTCTTTCCATTTTTCTCTAGCAACATTCGTTTTCTCCGGCTGCCTCGTTGTCGCAGCGCACAAATTTCAACATGGCGTACGTGTGCACTAACACACACGCTGTATACGGAACACTAGTATGCACAAATCGACAGAATCGCGGGTCATCGCCACAATATCTACATTTTTACATTCTATTGCTATTGATTATTCACTTACTGACATAGGTGTAACAGTATGTGAAAACTTATATTCACTAATGATCTTGCTATTTTCTTGTAGCAAGCTTACCTTGGGCCTGCCAAATTTTCTTTTTTATTTATATTATGCATAAATGATACCTCGACACTACTGTGCCTCAGGCGTCCAATCCTACAACTACACACAGGAGATCCTACAATCACTGCACCACTGGTGTCCGTGAAATTAACGTGAATTGACGTCAGACTTAAAATTGGGATCACTGATCTAATTCCTACTGGTCACAGAAGTTGACATCTTCTTAGATCGGGATAGAAACTTCGATGAAGGACACTAATCGTTTTATCTTCTTCTGGCATTCTTCGTACATCGGGGCTGCGTCATCGACGATGTCAGAGCAAGAATCTCTATCATTTTTATTCTTTCATTTTTTACCGGAGTCGTCAGATGATTGTCCAACATTTCTTCTCGGCTAGCAGGCAATCCTATAGAGATGGGATGTTTAACGATGATAACTTCTGTGTCTGGGACATAAAGGATTGTCACACTCCGGCTTCAAGCAATACTGGCACTGGGGCATCTGTGGATCAGACAAGCATCGACACAATGGCTTACACGGCGATTATGCAAAAGATCGTCCATGTTTTATTAGGTAAAATGAAACACGTTTCTGTTGGTCCGTGCAATACTAAATAACTGCACCACTCACACTAGGCCGGCAAGGGGAAGCGGAGTCCCGCAGATGCTCTTGATTGTGAGCCCTGCCCTAGACTAACCCTCTTGAGGCCGAGGCTAAGCTCGCCCCAGCATACGACCGTTATGTTACAGATGCGTGACGGCATTACAAATATATTCTTGTTTATAACCCATCTTATGCAAAAATTTACATCAAAATCTATACCTATATATTGTTATATTCATATGCTACGTTCTTAACTGCTAGCTGAATCCTAAATGTATTTCTTCACATGGAAGAAACGGTTTCCTTGTTTTTTGCCAATTTATTACCCTTAAGTGTTGGTTCGTTCGTACATTAATACAAGGCGGGTGCCGCCCTCAAGCTTGTTCGCTGCCCAGCTCTCACGCACTTGAATGCGCGGCTCTGTTTTGTCGTTAAGAGTCCTGTTCAGAAGTTTTTTCCTCGCTATACATTTTCTTCTACAGATTACTAGCGTTTCATTTCACCAATCTGTTTAGAATTTTTACAGGCAGAAGTGCAGCTTCAGAGCAAGAGTCGTACATAGCGATAAAGTAACATTTTTCAAAACTCTATTTACTGTAGGCCGAAGAAA
>LQNS02278160.1:4512264-4530230 GCA_001587735.2 Parhyale hawaiensis
GGCCTTCGGTAGTTCTCTAGCGAGATACCGGTGGTAAAAGGTCGGCATCACTGCTCAAAACTGCCGGCCTTAGTAGTTTAGGGTCGTGAAAATTGCTTGGCTGCTACCCTTGAAAAGCGGAGATAACTGCGCAGCCGTTGCGCAATTACTGCGGAGTTCGCGGGTGCATGTACGGCTTAAAATTGCGCAGCGCCACTGGAATGACTGCTGAAATTTTTAATAGGGAAACTGGGAGGTGGGAGCATGCCCTCCCCCCTCAATAGGAATTATTGAGAGAAGGGAAGCTAGCAACCACATCCCCCTGTTTCGCTGCTTCTGTTGCGAAGGAGCCCACTAGCATTTGACCCACCGCTTATTTTCTAGGGTGCATTTCGCATTAATATCTTGCGTAGAATATTCCGCGCGTCGGCACTGATTGTCCCATCTCTCATATTTACCGCTGTAGCGGTTGTTTCCCGAAGAGAGAAAAATTGTTGGAACAATACAACATGTTGTGTTAGATGTCTGTTTTTTAAGTTTAGAGGTAAAGGCAAAGGTAAAGTCAACTTTGAACGCACAATCAACTGGGAAACCCACACGCACTGGTTTGTGCTGCAGATATGGGTCCACTGGCCCCAGTGGAGTAAGTGCGGCTGCAGTCGACCACGAGTCGTCCAGAACTAAGGCGCCAATATGGCGGAAGCTTCAAATGACCCACGACCCCCCCTTCCCCCCTCACCCCCTTCATCTCTGAGGAAGGCAAGTTCAACGACGGTGCAGTGCATTCAGACAACTGTCAAGTAAGCAAACCTATAGATCAGCAAAGAGCTTGTGTGCCTGAGTTGGCCTCGAACCAGCGATACAACTATTGTGAGCTGCGAACGTAAGCATGCTGCTACCGTGAAGGCAATTTTAGAAACCTATTTATTGAATATAATATAATTTCTCTCAACTTATTGGTAGAGGAGCACTTGCGGGCTTTTCATAATGTTTCCTTAAAAAAACAATGGACTTCTACAGTAATCAAGAATAGGTTAAGAGCACGACACTATCTTGGGCTTTGAGTTATCACTAGCTCTGAGTTGGACTTCAGGTTGTAATAAAATGTTAAGAACCTCGCGACTGCCTTTTAATCATTCCTGCTGTATTTGAGTTTTCTGAGGTCGTCTAAAGCGTAATCGATTAGCAGTTATTCCCTAAAATGCTGTCCAAATCCGTGTATTGGAAGCCCACGTTTCAAGTGCTGGATGAGTTGAAGGAAAGCGGAATTGTTCACTTCATCGCACTGCGTCAATTGAACACTGCAATGTAGTGAAGTACATCCTTGCAGTCCATCCATATCTTAACTTGAGTAGGCGTACGTGCCCGGTCTTTTTCATTAGACTGATGAGAGTCCAGCTCAGTTGACTGTTGACTGCATAGAGCTCAATTCAGTTTACAAGGGACTGGACAGAGCCCAAATTATTTAACTAGGAACTGGATATAGCTCAACTTAGTTCACTGAGGCCTGGATATATGGGCAGAGCCTAACGCAGTTCACTAGACTGGATAGAGCTCAACTCAGGACCCTACAAACTGAATAAAGCCTAACTAAGTTCACTGGGGACTGAATAAACCCCGTCTCATATGACTATATAGAGACTGAACAGAGCCCGTCTCATGAAACTTGAAGTGTTGAATATATTTTTCAACTTTTGTGTTGCTGATGATAGAAAATCTTACCGTTGACAACTTTTCTCGAAAAGAGAAACTCCACCATGACAAAACTGCAGTTGGCTCTGACACTAGGAAGAGTCAACAGTATACGCACAAAAGATGGCTATACCATAAAGATACATTTACAGTGGATCCTTGCATGGCTCACTGGTCGGGAGAGGCGAAGGAAATGCCAAGGAGTGACGAGCGACTGATCAGCAGTCTCATTTGGGTTCCCACAAATTAGCGTGCTTAGCCCACTTCTGTTCATTTACATAACGATCTTGATCTTACCATCCGCAGCAAACTCAGTAAATTTGCAGATGACACGAGACTATGTTATAGTGCCGTGTCGGACGAAGATAGACTCAAGCTCCAATAAGACCTTGACAGCTTCATGGAGTGTGCCGCTAAGTGGCAGATGAATTTCAATGTTGACAAATGTTCGGCAATACACATTGGACCAAAGAACGCTTCAGCCCAGTTGGAAATGAATGGGATAGAATTAGAAGACGATAACTAACAACGTGACCTGGAATAACTATCACAATCAACCTGAAACACATTTTACAGGTAGACAAGAGTATTAAATGGCAAGCAGAGTCCTAGAATTTATTACCAGGAAATTTGATTACGAATCTAAAAAATTATCCTTCCATTGTGCAAAGCAGTAGTGCGCTCGCATTTAGAGCTTACGGTTCAATTCTGAAAGCCGCATCACTGTAATAAATAGTAGTAGTTGAGTTGAAAATAGTAGTTGAGTTGTCAGTCAAAGCTTTTTTGTAAATTATAGCTATATTTTGGAACGGATATAACTCATCTTAAGAAATCCAAAACTCCCTGAAACTACAACAGCGGTGGTAGCGGTGCCATGGGATTCAAACGTTCAAACACCCATTTGGATTTCTAAAGTCCGTTTTCGATGCCAGAGCCAAAATGAAGACGACACGGCCGCATTCAAGGCCCAGTACCGAACACCCGTAGACATCTGCGTAATCGCAACGTTCATACAGAGCTGTGCAGTCTGCAGTGAACCAGTATGTAACGTTTGCAAATTTTACGAGCAACACTGCCTGGGGCGATAGTGAATTGCAAGTCACCGTTCGATTGCAGAGTTTTCTTTTTAGTGCTCTACATTTACTTGGAACTCGTAAAACTGTGCAGCGTCATCATTTTCGAAAATAATCGCCCCTGATCGTGAGTGTAAAATATATTGTGCTTTTACAACGTATCTTCAGTATTTTAGATAAAAATCTTCGTGTGCTACTACAGTGCGCCAAAACCGTTCGATGTTAACATTATCTTCACCGCCATCGGCAGTGATTTTTTGAAATAGTATACCATCGGAACAGACTGCAGCCATACTAAAATAGCGGTAATAATATCAATCAGCCATGGGATTGTCTTCCGAAGTGTGATGTTGATGAGGAGCCAGCAGTTTTTTTTAAAAAGTGCACCAATGAAGCCACGTCATTTTCTAAATTTATATATTAGGTTACTGTTGCAAAATTAGAATTGAACGGTGCGCAACACTATAGCGATCTACAGTTCAACGCCAGCAATTATCGCGCCAAGTTTTTCAAATTACCGCGACGACAAGAAGCACAACGATGTCATGCAGAGTCAGTACATCGCGAATCTCTTCTTATTTAAGTTAAATGCGCAAGCGTTGAAAAGTGGAAAAAATTGACTGAAGTGACGAGGACATCAACCGAAAATCCGCGAGAAAGTCTAAGAAACAAAAACACATAGAGAAATGAAAAATTTAAAATGTGTATGAGGGCCTTCCGATAAAAAAATGGCACGTAGACGTAAGTATGACGATTTATTATGATAAGGAACCTGCGAAAAATAGCGTGTAGGACTCCACATGCGCGGAGCATGTGATGAGGCAGTCTGTACTGGGACACATTAGATGTGCGAAATTCATTCGGTCTACGGTTCTCGCGCTCTCGCCCCGTACGTTATCCAAGCGGTTTGATATTTTGTTTGCACATGGATTTGATACACTTTTGCTGCAAATTCGGAAACTAAGAGATGGGGCGATTAAATTACTGCATGAGCGAATGTCACGCAGAGTAATTTTTGAACGTGACTTCAGATGAAAGACACGAAAATGGAAGGCTGCAGATTTGTAGAGCAGTTTCTTCAGTTCACGGAATTGATGTGCGGATAAGAAATGTTTAAAATGCCTACCATTTTAAAAAGAATCGTCCGGGAATATGTTGAGAGCAAGATTTTTCTGTTTCATCAGGATCACCAAGTTGACCGTTGCTGTGGAGTGCTTACGTACTTAATGACGATGAGGGAGCAAACATGTACATGGTTTATTATTATTATTTTTTTTTTGCCTGCCAGCATCTTCGCTACGTGATGCAAAATTCTAAGTAGAGAGATTGCAGAAATGAAGAAATAGTAACGGTGGTCGAAATATGTGAGTTCATAATTTACTACGTTTTATAACCATGTTTAGGATTCATTCATCTGTTTAAAAATATGTTTGTGACGCTTAGGAATAACCTTGGATAGCAACGGTGTATAATTTTTTTTATGTAAAAAAATGAGCCGTAAGCTAGTTTCGCCATACTTAACAAAAATACAGTTTTTTACGCCGCGTATAAATCACGATTTGACTCTTTCCAGCTAGAAATATTTTCTATCGATGGATTTACACAATTGTAGTCTGACTGAACATATGCAAAAGAAACATCTTATATTACATTTCTCGAAATAAGGAGCACACCGTATAATGGAAATATTACCAAACTTTATATCCATAAGTCAGGATCGTCCGCAAAGAGAAATTATTTTGCAATGAAGCATCTAATACGTACAGGCTCCAAAAAATGTGTATTGTGAAGAAAAAGGTAAGAAATATATAAAAGGAGTATCATTATCTTTAAAAGACCCATGCATGTCACGAGTGTATCAAGCCGCGAAAGACTTCATTCTTCTCCACCTTTTATACAGATTGTGTACTGTACTTTTCCGAGTGGCTACGGTATGGTTGTTCGTGTAACACGGACGTAGGCTCATTTTAATCTAAATAATAGTTTCCGTTTTACAACTAGCTAGATTACACAAGGTGAAGTTAGATGCTTTAGAATGGTATTGCTGCTATACATTTTTCAGGTAGAAGGAACGTCACTGAGACAATTTGATGATATGTGGATGGTTCGTTATTACAGCGTTAAAAAAGGAAAGGAGCGATGGTATGTCACTAACTCACAAGAGAAAATTTTCCTCTGTAACACCAAAATGGAAGAGACCGGAGCATTGATCGTTCTATCATGGACCACCTACAATTTTGCGGGGAGGTATTCTTGTACAAAAAAAAAAGGAGTTTTAATTATTTTTGGCTTCCTAAAAAGAACTTTCACCTTTAGTCAGGGAATTTTCATTTAATACTTTATAATCAAGCTAATCATAAGGTCAATCACGCGGTAGTCTACGATATAACTGGTCACCCTCGCCTCTTTTACACATCATCGCCCAAATGCTTATTGGTATATCTTTCTGATTAAAGACCCCGTATGGTCAAAATTGTAGTGATTTTCACAAATTCAGTGGAAATCCTGTGGCCAGCCCTTAAAGTCATCATGGCCCACCAGCTGGGATCCAGCGCTTCTAGAGTGTAAGGGTAGAAAGTCCCACTCTGATTCTTGGGCCCCGCTGGTTCAGACACCTTGTCCCCAGACTCCAGTGGCTTCCGACTCCGTAACCCTGCAACTTAGACAGACCCCGCCTGCGGGTGGCCACGCAACTGGCTGGCCGTCGCTGCCGCGTGCTTGAGTTTCAGTAAACTGAAAGATGTTTCAGTTTACTGCTGCTGGAACTGCTTAGCAGGCCCCTGCCTCAGCTGCTGCCCGCAGGGTCCGGCACCACAACAACAGTTTGTTTACCACCGGCAGCCACTGTCACCTGTGAGCCACGTAGGGCTAGCCTCAATAGCTCTGCCCTTGAGGCCTCCATTACCATACTGGCATGGGATCAAGTCAGGGGGTGGCATGGGATCAAGTCAGGGGGTCTCCGCCCTGTGCTGCGTATCAGAATCGCCAGCAACAGTCCTTAACATCACTCTCTGATAAGCGCAAAATCCAACCGATATGTTTCTCTCTCTGTAGCTGGTATATTACCAGTGCTAAGGAAAAAGCGTGCTGCTGCTGCTGCTCAATTTACTGTCGAAGCTGTCACAGGTCTCTCGTTGCTGCGGCAGAAATGGAGGTCACAGGCTCCAGCCGGCTCCCTGACTCGCGTTGTGTGCCCGCGGAGTGGAAAATTCCGCACTCAACTCGGCAGACGAGGCAGGGCTGCAGTCATAAAAAATATACCCGACACACTGATTATGAACTGGTGCTGAGAGCAGCTGACTTAGAAAACCTGTAAATTTATTAAATACAATGCGGAAGATTGGAGAGACGTATGCGCTCGTCGAGGAAGAAGAATTTTGATCTTATTCAGTAGTACCTTCAACACAGGAAATATATTATGAGTGCTCTGCATTTATTGTGAGGTGGAATAACATAAATAAAAGGTTATCTCTACCCCTGCAGCTGCTACTATCAGTAGAGTAATAGCACTATCAGCAGAAGTACCTCGCAACGTATACTTTTGACGTTCCTGTCCCAGTAGGCTAATGATTGAATTGATGTTCTCACATTTTCATTCGTTACATTCTATATTTGCTCGTTTCAAACAAAGTAGATATATGCTATCTATGAGGTGTGCTGACTAAAACATAACGAACAAAAACAAAAAAACATGTATTTTCTTATGGATACTATGTCCAACAAGGTTAGGACACAGCATCCTGATGTTTCATTCTTATTACTAATATAAGAATAATACTAAAATAATATAAGAGAGAATTAACATTTGGTTTGCAGAGACTTACTGGTACAATGTCTGCATCTTAATAAGGAGATGATATTGACACTGTTTTCCGTTGAGAGAAGTGTTGGTTACACTAGAGCTGAGACGAAAAGATTTTTTTGAGAGTATGAAATACAGTATGCAAAATAAAGTGGGCTAGGGCGAGACGTTGAGTATTAGTAAACGGTACGTTTACTGGGAACTGCCGCTGCTGATCGCATAATGACGGCAATGAACATTTCCGTTACGATAGGAGAGGAAACAAAGTAACGGTGTATGCAAAGGACCACACGATACTTGATTGTCCACTCCGCCCAAGTGGGCCTGATGGCAATTCGATAAAATCTTTTCCAGTGAACATACCGACCTGAAACAAAAAAATAAACTGTTCTTGGAGACACAAGGAATGCATCTATTGGCAAGAAGCACATATACATGAGCGGTGGCCAATGGTAAATTGCAAAACTAAATTTAGCCAATTTTGGTCAGCCTGGTGTCCTAAAACTCAATTATCGTCGTCCACAGTTAATATCTAACTACGACTTTGTGTTTCGTCGCCGAGAACAGTTTGCTTTTCAAGTGAGGTATATATAGATTTTATCGAAGCTTACCCAATTTGTCATCAGGCCCACTTGGGAATTAGAGTGGCAGTCCAGTATGGTGTGGAGTGTTGGACATGTTAATGTGGTGCAGGGACTGGCCACCGCATGCTGTTCCATCCGCTGGAGGTCACACTGTACGGTCTGTACTGTAAGCCTATGTGCCATCATTATGTGCGGGCCTCAGGCAATGGCATTCAGAGAAGAGCTTAATTACGTTAACATGAATGACCTGTTATTGCTGCTGCAGTGGCAGGCAATGCCACTCACTGCTGTATTATTTAATGGGTGCTGTCACCCACATGACCCGAGCGATAGCAGTCGAGGGCAGTCAGTTTCACTAGAACACTGTTGTTTTATTGCTCTAGCGAGAAGCTAATGCAATGATACACAACAGGCTAGTATCTTACTCACTGATGCCACATCACTCCAAAGGTGAGAAAATCCCTTTAATCCCAAAATCAATATTTTCCCCTTTTATAGAAATGATCATAATTTTAACTAATTCTGCAGTTGATACCATGTCTGCGTATTAGTACATATTCCAAGATATTTGTACCAATGGCCATAATTGTTGCTACTACAATAACACAACGATTTGAGTGGAGTGCAACAAACTGAAGCAAATTCATCTTCATTTGCTTATTGATAGCCTGGTACTCTGCCGCAGAAATATTCAGTGAGATGCATGCATACGTAGTCGGGCGAGGAAATCTGGTGCGTGGCGCCCCCGTTTTCTCGCCAGTCTTCTCATTACATTAGTGTGGTGCCACGAGAGCTGCACATAGAGTACCTACAGTACATACCATGCGAAAAACATGTTGCCCAAATATCAGTCTATTTTATATATTTCCTGCAACCCTCTTCATTCAGATAAAAAATATCTGTTAATACTTCTAAATCTACATAATACTGATGTCATATAAGAACATAATCTAGCAAACACTCCATTTAGAGCATTAGTTGTATAGTTTTATGAATTTTGTGTAAGCAGATATGCCGTTTAACAATGTCCAATATCAATCTTTGCTCGCATTTGCCTCTCCTCTACCGTTACTTGTAAGTTTGAAACGAATTCGCAGCAAACTTTGGAGCTGGGAAAGTGCACTGTACTGATGCTTTGTACTGCTGCGACTCGCTCGTGTATCGGAGGGCAATGTGAGGTCAGCTTCTGGCGTCGATAAGTCTAGTTACGCTGTACGCTAAGCCCCATAGATTTCAACTTGTCCGGAACTTCAGATAGGGGCATTGGTTTCATCCCCTTGCATTGTGTTGCAGGTCTCAGCAGCAAGCAGATAACGCTTAACGCTGCCGAACTCTAAATTGCAAAGCAGGATAGATTGCAAAGGCAACCGATTCAAGGTTAACGTCTTAACGATAGAAACTCGATATTCAAAGTTGCGAAACCAACGCTTCTGGCGAGTCAAGTCTAATCAGACTCTAGTGGACTTTGCTCAACGCGCCAATCGATGGCGCCTTTAGCGTTAGGATCTGTAAACCACCACGTGCATAAAGAGATAAACTAAAGTCTAGCGTATGAGCCTGGGGGCTGAGGCGGCTGAGGTCGCTGTTTGGCAGCAGGATCCTTGTTTCTTTTGGTGTCCCAGAAAGTCGTTTTCTTTTCCAGACCCTCGGCTTGCGATTCAATATGGGGCAGACTTCACTGGCACCACAGCGACCAGCAGCTTGCGGTTCCCTGGAGGAAGGATCGCTCGCATCAGCTGGACTATAACGTTATTAGTGACGAAAAACATCCATCAGAAGTTACGCACCAAATAACACACAACCTTGAGCAGTAGCAACCTGCCTGGTCGTTTCACTAAACTAATTAAACTGTTTACATCCTTCAGTATTATGTTCAAAAGCTTGCATATTCAGTCTGTAAACTAAATATTCGAGTCACTTTTAATTTTCCTTTACTGTTAATTCTTCTCATAAAATTAAAATGGCGTCGGCAAAATCATTCCATACTGAAAATTCACCAACTAAAATGCGTTACACCGATATCCACAAAACCTGGTGAAGAATCACCAGCGAAACTGTAAAGCAGTGGATTAACCGTGAGCCGACGGGCGAAATTAACGGCAAGCATGGTAGGTATGTGTAGATCTGACATGGGTTCTCCACGTGTCAAAATGCTCGAAGCTAAGAACAAAAGCTCACTAGAACTCAGGTGGGGGCCCTAAAATACTTCTTTAAAGGTGCGAAGGGAGCACATGCTGAGTAAGCAGTTTCAGCCTTCTGCTTTGCTTGAGCTGTCATAAAACGGCAGTTATTACGTGTTAACAATGGCAACTTTAAACGTATAGATTTCAAGAGAACTTTCTATTCAAACAAAAGAAATACAGAGTGTAGGCCACCGTGTTTCTACTTTCTATTTAGTACGCTACGTGGGCTATACGACAGCATCAGAGCACGTACATGATATATGCTGCGCTTAATTTGTACCAATAAGGACCAACTAAAACACCCGCGTCTCGTAGGAATTGCATAAGCGTTTGGCAAACTAAAAAAAATTATTCATCAGACTATCAGTACATTGCGACATGGCTACCGTAACTGAACGACCAAGAATCTCTGCCGTATACTTCCAACGAGGTTGTACCCTGGCCAAGTATGAAGCAATAATCGAAAAAAAGAGAGTAGGAAGTCAATATTGCCATTTCTCTCTGCTCTCGTGATATGCTTATCTGGCTGAACCAATAGCGTGATATGGACGCAGGAATAAAGGCAGGATGTGCACCATCGAAACATGTTATGTTGAGCAACAGCCGGCCGGCTGCGGGGCTGCCGCACGCATGGCCGCCAGTGCAGCACCTCATTGAGGTGTGCTGGAAGGAGAAACTACTTAGGATACGAAATATGGACAAGCTATGATTAGAAGCAGAAGACAATGGCGTAGCATTACGTCTTGTGCGATGAGGAATATGCGAAGCAAGTGGGATTAGTGAGGCAAAGGAATTGGTTTATTATCATAAAGTTGAGCTTATATACGCGCTTCTTACCTCTGGTGAACCGTATGTACTTATATTATTCTTAAAGCAAAATTCGCCTAACTTTGATTAGCACAAAGTGCGTCTATTTTTGAAGCAACTTCATGTCTA
The DNA here is from genome assembly GCA_001587735.2 of Parhyale hawaiensis. NCBI lineage: Eukaryota > Metazoa > Arthropoda > Malacostraca > Amphipoda > Hyalidae > Parhyale > Parhyale hawaiensis. The sequence goes on from LQNS02278160.1 coordinate 4,522,514, forward strand.
CGAATATCCAACCATGCACAGAGGAAATTGAGAAAAAACTATTATTAGATTAGACAGCAACAGCGGATATGTATTTCACCTGTTTTCGCAGAGTACTGATAAAAGTGGCTGTCGATTTCATTTTACTGTCACTTAGCTGCTGATGGTGAAACAAAAAGCCACAGCTAATGGAATGATAGCAATACAAATATTAAAGGGGAAAAACTTAAAAAAGAAGGCATGTTTGTGACTAGCCAGGAGAGAGTATAGATGTAACGAACAGCTGTCACAGGAAACTTTTTCTGGCGGTTGAAGTCCAGTCGAATATTTTCCTAAACTTCAGCTGTCCCTCCAGGAGAGAACGACATGTGATTATGCTGCATCAAGTTTTACGCAAACTGGAGACTGCAAAAATTGCGTACCTATATCTTAGGCCTGCTTCGCACGATAATATAATTACATATACTCTAAAAATTCTTAAATGTTCTCTGAAGGTCTTACGTTTACATCAGAAAATTCTCTAGCTGTTGTGGTGTCTTACGCTCGCGGATGCAAAATGTTCCACGCAAGTGTGCAACACTTGCAAAAGCTCAATGATGTTGACTATACAGACATATTTAGAGCAATCCCAAAGTTGGAGTAGAATAAGAGCCTATATACGTCTAAATCTAATTTGTGGTATTTCGTTTCTAGATTGGCAATTTTCCTCGAATTTTCGAGAGCATCTCAGTTCAGTATGACTGTGTCGCCGATTCGTATCGACTTGTACGGCCGAGTGGACGGTGTTGCTGTGATCACATATTAAATATATGTAGTGAGAAAAACTCCCTAGTGCACCTGCCTTCGGGGAAGCTTCGTTTCGCCTCATTTGAATAGCGCAAGATTAGACGACTTTCCGCGGTATGCTATGGCTGTACAGTGTACAGCTCCTCGGCAGCCTGCTATGCCCGGCTCTGCCACGCATATCAAAAGACGGGTGTTTACAAACATTTGCCAAGACAGAAGGGCAGGGGTAACTAGCTCCTTAGGTTCACAGCAAGCTTCTACAGCTTAACTACCGATCACCAACAAAATAACCGATTTCAGCACCGTTTCCAATAGACTGCATTACAGCCGACTGCAGGGAAGAGATAGCGAGGGCTGTATTGGAGGCAGAGTGTGCCCAAGCCTAAGACCTTACTACGCCTCGGTAGCAATGCCTTGGTGGCGCAGAGTGCCTCTTAGACTCTTGTCGCGTGTTGTTGAGCTAAGCAGCGAGCAGTAGGTTGCCAGACTCTAAATTTTTGGCGGTGGCTGCAGAAAATTTGCAAAACGAATGGCATGGCCCCTGAGACCTCACTGGGCGAGTTGTGCTCAGAAGAACAGGAAGAAGTTTCAGTTTGCAAGGACACGCAAACAAACAAGTGACCAGTGAGCGGTGACGTCTCTCGTGTGATGTTAGAGCAGGCAAGTTTACTTGAGCGCGGAGGGGACGGTACGTCGGGCAGCAGTGCCGGTCCCTGTGGGATTATGTATGCAGTCTGCAGCCCGTTGCATCGACTTGTCTTCATGATGATAGGACTTTATGAAGCGCAACCATGGCTATCTCGATATCTATGGCGACCAAGCACACCATAAACTTGTCGTGAAGTCGGCCTGATTGCTTAAGATGCCACGACTGATTTGCTAAATTATGCGGGTTCTAAACGTGAGGTACAGAAGGAGACAGACGAAGTGATAGTTCTTATGTACAAGTTTACTACATCACAGAACATTAGTAATGAGACAAAAAACTAAGTCTCCTACAAGAGCGTAGTAGACGAATTTTAAGAATTAGTTAAGGCTGCCGGGAAACTTACATCAAGACTAAGTGTAATCAGACCTGTTGGTTATTTGAAACCATAACCCACACATTCACCAGGTTTGCAACCAGTGCAAATATACTCTAAGCCGCCGAGTGTCAATATTTATTTACTTTTCAAATAATGCTATTAGGCCTACTACCTGACATTAACGTTACTCTCCACCATAGGGTTCAAATAAAAGACTGTAGCAGGCTCCTCGTTCCTGTATTCATGAAAGAAACACCGTAAGCTGCAGTAGTAGAGGCAGCAGTGTCTCAAGTGGTTCAAGAATTTCGAGAATGAATCACAAATTTAATAAAACAAGCAAAACACGTATGAGAGAAACCAATATGCATTTATTGTGTCGGGTGCGACCCTACTTTCATGCATGTTAAAAACTTGACAGTATTTATTGCTGATAAATTCCTTATTAATTAGTGTTCAAATAGTCTACCATGAACTTCTACCGTATGGATATAAAAATAATGAAGTTTACCTATATTCAATTCTAAAAGTGGTTGACTGCCACTAATGACCGGTTTCACTGAATTAGGAATCTTCAGGACTCAAATTAATAAAAACGTTCGTGTCCCCGCTTATATGGGACAAGATTGTCAAATTCGATTTAACAAACCTACAGTAGCTGTTAATAAAATTACTAAAGACCAGTCAGACTTGCATTTTCACTGCGCACAAAGATGACTTCAATCACATAAGTAATTTTTCATCTTCTTGAAATTCGGTGTCAATTTCGCCAGGACGACTAAAGTCCTTTTCAAGTGTATTCATGCTACGGTTCTCACACTAAATCTATCTGCATCATACTAAAAGTTTGTTATCCTTGCTTGCTTATGTACATGTTTCTTTGCTGCTTTGCACTCAGTTGTTCGCCGTAAGATAGGAAAAAATTCCAGCATCAATGGTGGCGGTACGCCCCTGGGGGAAGTTTTTGAGTCCGCCATAGTCGGTGTTATCGTTCAGGAGCCAGGACGTGACGGATATTTAAGGAGTATCGTAACTTGGATACCGATCACTCCATACGTCGAGTGAACGAAAAATTAAAATCTTGAAATTTTATTCGCCTGAGTAGAATCAGTAGTTAAGACGATTGAAGCAAAGCATCAGTCTAGGAGTTTTAAAGCTAAAAGGAATATCAGCATTCGCTACATGATAAGAAGAAACTCGAGCGCTGAAGATTTAATGCCACTATATCAATGGGGGATTAATGGCGGTGAGCCAGCCTGAGTTCGGCTGTATAAACGTGTCCGTACGTAAAATTAGTACGGGAAATGCAACTGGACTACGTCGTCAATATCAAGGAGCTTCTATATCTCTATTGAAGCTCCTTGGTCAATATATATTTATCATTGTTCACAGGCACAGTGTTGACTATTCCTTTAAGAACCAATAAAGATGGTGATGGTGACCCAAAGGTTCATGGGCCGTCTAGTATAACTTATAAAACTCTGCTTGCTTATATCAAAGAGTTTAGACTGCAACAAGAGGGGAAACTCCACGGCAGGTTTTATCCCTGTTGCTTCAAAAGGGCCGCAAGTGGCGCTACTGTCGTTTTAATAAAGCAGGGAGGTTCAATTAGTTAATTCAATCTCCCACATGTTTTCTTAACGGTTGTGCTTCGTCCGATAAGTCGCAATCTAAACTTGCAAAAAAAATAACGGTAGCAGTCCCCTACCATTCACATATATTGTAGAACGATATATCTGATAATTACGAACCATAATCAATATATTTTATACCAAATGATGCAATATTCCTTAAGGATAGGAGCTTAGAACTCTTTCTGTTATTGAAACTACAGCTTAGGGCAACCAACATTTTAGCTACTCCCAAAGCATCGGCGTGCAGAAATATGCACCAACACTGATTCAATACTAAATTAAGTGGCAACATTTTTAAAATTAGGCCTTTCTGACGTCTTTGACTTATAAATTCACTGATTCGTAAATTTACTGAGCTCTCAACACATGTTATTTTTCAATATTTTTACGCTTACATTCACGTCACGCTCCGCCATATAGGGACTTGTGCATAACACATAAAATTTTAATGTTCTAAGGTTTCCTGAGTATTGGATAAAGTATAATATTATACACAAAAGTGCCACCAGAGGACGACGAAAATCGGCACAAAAAATTTGCTCGTACTTTCCGCTCTTTTCTATTGAGGAGCTCGGAGATTTCAGAATTACAATACTTCAATTTGTTAATTTAATTCATCATTAATACGGAAAAGCTCTGTATCCTGGATACGATGCGATAGTACTTCTATTTCAGTAAGATATTAGTCTTTCTGCATTTTGCTAATCAAAAATCTAACATAACCTACTCCAAATCCATGAATGGAGCAGAAAAAAATGGAATACTTGGGAAAGGTTTTAACTGACCCAACGGGTCACAGGCAGTCTAGTCAAACTACTGTAAATAATAAACACCGCCGTGTGTTTATTTGTTTATATATTTATATGTAGCTATCTTTCGTGTCACGCTCACGACGAAATAGATAGGCGAAAAATAGACCGGGTTGCAGATTTTATAGCCAAGTTGCGGTTTTATGGGGATCGATTTAAGCTTCTCTTAGCGCGGTTAATGGTGATGGTGAAGGCTGATCCTTATCCCTTTATCTGAAGACACGTCTCGCTTGAAACACTTCTTGAAATTGGAACAATATGCATGCAGCTTCTGGAGTCCGATTTTATAACTTGTTCTCTCGGGTCAAGACGTATAAATTCAGCAGATGGCCAACGATTCGCTCTGGAGGTGACGAATTTCCACGGGCAGTAAACAATCATTTCTTCTAGTTTACTGTTTTTTCTAATTTGACGAAGCAGTTTTCTTTTCAAAGGCCAAAATTTTCGGATCTTCAAATAAAGTAGATATTTGAGTTGGAAAGACGGTATCAACGGTATCATTGCTACGGAGCGCTCACATTGTATAGAAGCTAACCTGACTGGTGTTGCATTCAAGTTCACTGGCGTGTTTTACTCAAGATTCTACTTCTGCCTATCTATATAGATTAAGAAGACCTAAGGATGAGAGCACGACAAAGGATCAGTGAAGAAAATGAAGAAGTAAGTCAGAGAAGATTGCGCACCAGCCTATAGGTATTAGGCAAACATATCGATTATTGTGGGAATTTTTTCACGCACGGGTCCGCTAGTTTTATAATAAAAATACGGCTACGGGCACGAACAACGAAGAGCAGACTGAACTGTCAATGGAGTTTCTTGGCTGTCGTTGTACATACGTAGCTTCTGACAAGCGATCTGACATGCTAATAGGAGTGAAGATGGGTTAGAAAGTTTGTTGGTGTAAATGATGTTTTTAGAATCTCCTGCCAAATCTTTGAAGTTATCCCATTACCGATCTGCAAGCCTGAAGTGTGACAAAAGTAACACCCAGGAGCCAAGAAAAAATATTGCTGCACAGATGTCATCCACTGTTCGTACACACCCTACACACACCTTAGAGTATCTTAGCAAGCTCCTGACCTATGTGGTCAACGAGTTCACTCGTTGTACCACACTAATTATGAATTTATAGTAATGCGCGAAACGTAACCACTTTGAGAAAGAGATAAATAATTACACTCAGAGGTTGAGATGTCAATTACGGTACTGCATTTTACAGCATGTCACCAACACTTGAGATAGCGCCAGTGTTTTATATGTCATGTTTACAGACTCACTACATGAACATGTACAGAGAATTATAAAATTTGTCCGAAACTTCTCCATATAACATATGAGAATTATTTTTCTTATCGTCTGATCTGTAATCGTGACGTGACTATGCTGCAGAACCATAGAATACTGAGTATTATAGGACTGCATTGCCTTCCATAAATGCACAATAGATAGCATCATACTAGTGCCAGGTGAATTTGTTGCACGAAGACATTTCTTACCCCAACAGCGACTTGGTTAAGCGCAGTAGAGCTTCACAGAGGTAGCAGGGTACGAATATGGTGAAAGGAAAGGCGCAGAAGAGCAGGGCAAAATTTTTTCTTTCCATTTTATCAAGTTACGGTTAGGGAAGCAGCAAATGGGTGTGTGTGATGCAGACTTACAATCTAATACAATTTTCTAAAATTAAATTGTAGTACGATCAATCTGTATGGTTAAATTTAGCATTAGGATATCATACGGGCGTGCAAGCAAAGAAGCAAAGAAGTCAGGCAGCAAGAACTGAAGGTTGCCTGGGGCGCTTGGTTACAGAGCGTGGATGGGTTTGGAGGCTTGTGATTGGCTCCCGGACGAGGGAGTGGGAGACGAGCGGCACGGCCGGCCAAATCCTGCCATCCTATTGGCTGGTAGGCAATAGCAGCAAGAAGAAAGAGCTGAGAGCTTCGGAGGCCCGACCTCACAGAGGTGACAGGGTCTGCTTGTGCAGTGCACATACATAAGTAAGTATACATGGCAGTTCCCAACTTGTGGTCTGCAGCTTTCACGGCTTGGAGCAAGCGCTTTGAATACTGCGATTTTGAGTCACGATGCTTTGGAACAGTTGCGTACTCAAGACCTTCATACACAGCTTGTGTAGTAGTCATGAACACACGACTTCACGAACGTTACGAATAGAAATGTTAGGGCAGAGCTACTGCAAAAAATGCTAAATCGTTAAGTAAACAGAGGCTCGGGTTGATACAGGCACAAGTATAGCAAAGGATACTTGAATTCCGCTCGCTAGAGCACAGTGGACTATATGCCGCAGACACTGTGAAACTTATCCATCAAGTTAGTGAAATTGTTATTGTTCCAATAACCTCCTGTTGCATATTAACTTAGTTTGTTATGTATTTGCAAAGTCTGCATTATCATGTGAACAAATTTTGATACCTACTCAAAATTTCCTCGTAAATATCTGCTCTTGACACACCTTGATGACACACTTTGTGTTTTCAGCGGCGAGCCGGGATGACTTGATATTGCCTAACCAAATCTCTCCTTCGTGACTTCACTAAACTTTTCCACAGATGAAGATGTACAAATGCATACGTAGTCTTATCAACGAAATCTGTATCGAAACTCACACTTGTGTCACAGCGAAAGTAAATTTTTATTTATTTTTCTGCAAAATACGGCATGCTTTCTTATACCGGAGTCTGACGTATATGTCATGAGATTTTCATTAACAGTTTGTGCAGTGAGTGAAATAGTTCACGACGCAGTGTGGCTCATTCCAATACTACAATGCAGAAAGAAATGCATTGTGAAAGAAATTAACTTTGAAGACACACACTGAAATTTCAGCACAATTATTCATGGTACAGCGAACTGGCCCATAATATGCACAGGCCGCTATGGAGATACAGCGGGCCCGAGTCACCTGTATTGGGAGTAAGGAGTACAATTTTGATGCTGCAACAGAAACAGCAGTTTTTCGCCTTGCGGAATTACAGTAGCGATCTACTTTAAAGCCGAGCCTTAATTTCGGAAGCGTTTCTCAGTTTGCAGCCAACAGTTGAACGGACGTAAAAACTGGCCCGGCTGAAGGGAACCGTGTTGGCTGGTTCCTGTGGGGCAGCGGCCGACCCGTCGTCCAGCTCACACGTACAGCTCTGATGTGTACATGTCCTATACACACGTACACTGCTGCCGTGTACATGTGTAGCTCCTTGTTATGTTGCTGCCTCTCTGTCCTGTACACACGTACACTGCTGCTGTGTACATGTGTAGCTCCTTGTTATGTTGCTGCCTCTCTGTCCTGTACATACGTACACTGCTGCTGTGTACATGTGTAGCTCCTTGTTGTGTTGCTGCCTCTCTGTCCAGTACATACGTACACTGCTGCTGTGTACATGTGTAGCTCCTTGTTGTGTTGCTGCCTCTCTGTCCTGTACACACGTACACTGCTGCCGTGTACATGTGTAGCTCCTTCTTGTGTTGCTGCCTCTCT